>JAJTJO010000913.1:0-515998 GCA_024550625.1 Dendroctonus valens
GTTTCTGATTAAAGCTGGTGCTCCTTTCTTTAAAAGCTCGTTCTGTATTCCGTCTTTTCCAGCTGTTTTCTGGTTCTTCAGTTTTTGTACCATCTCTTCTATTTCTGTTTGTTGAATTTTTACCTCTTCGTTTGTAGTTATTGCTGGTGTTTGCATTTGTATTTCTTCACTATCTTGGTTTGAACATGATTTCAAGCAGTTCATCCATGTTTGTTCTTCCATAAGTTCTCTAATTTCCGATCTTTGCCCTCTAATCATTTGCTATATTTCCTTCTGCAGTCCATAAAAGTCATGTTCCATTTCTTTTGTGTCTTTTTCCCATTGTTCTGATTTAAATCTTCTAACTAAAGCGTGCGTTTCGTTGCGGATGCTCTTCTATTGGTTATAAGAACGTTGTGTTTGTTCAGATCTGCTGTTGTGACTCGATTTATCTAATTGTGGTCCTAATTCCTGTTCTTCTCCCGTTCGTCTTTTACCGTTTCCTTTGTATTTTTGTATTCATTCGGTGTATCTATTTTTAATCCACTTTGAAACTTGAAAATTTTTGAAACCCCAAAAAAGCTTTTTTGCTTTCCTTGCTTTCGTTCGTTGCCCTCTCTCTTTAGCTTTAATTAATATAATCTCGTCACGATACTCCTTTAATTTTAATTTTCTTCTTCTTTGTTCTTCTTTAATCTTCCCTTTTATCCACAGGTCTACCAGGTTGTGGTGTTTTGTCCGATTCCTTAGCTCGCTTTATTTCTCCAGCAGCTTTAACTGAGTTTGTCGAAAATGTTGCTACTTGCTTCTTATTACTTTGGCATCTTCGGAGTCTGTCTTCCTTAGCCGAAATCTGCTAATTATTTCCTTCCATATAAACCTCTAATTGCTATTTCATATTAATAATTTCGCGCTTCTTGTTTATGGGTTCCTTTTCCAGCATTTGATCTTACATTTTTATTGCTGCCAGTTGGTTTGAAACTGTATGTTGTTTACCATCAATTTATCCCTTCATTATGAGCCTCAGCGCCAAAGTAATTTTGTTCAAAAGCCGCAAAACAAATCTTAAAAAATTAATGCTTCTTCGTTGTCTAAAAACTAAAAAAAAAAAATCTACTTAGTCAGTAGCAAACGATCTATTCACTTGTAACTGCGTTTTATAGTCATCCAAAAAGCCCAAAAAACACAGAAAAAACTAATATACAGCTCTCAAGTCCAAGTCTAGTTTAAGCTGTGGGAAAGCTACAAATACAGAGCAAATTACAAGTAATTTACATTTGATCCCTACATAAGAAATCGATTTAATAAGGTTTTAAGCTGCAGTTTTCCCACATGCCTTATCACTGCTGGGTAACGAGGAAGTCATTTAAATCATGGGTTTTCATTGGAAAAACAGATATTGGGAGTAGTTTCATCGCATAAAGTCAAAACATTGAATTTTTACGCAATTTGGCCTTGATTGAATGTTATTCTATGTGTGTTGGTCATAAGGATCTAACGCTGTTTATAAGGAAATTTGAGATTGCGTGTTTTCAAAAATTGAGCAGCAGCAAGTAAAGAAAATTTTCCTCAGCTCTAAAAGATAATAATTTATTGGTGCCCAAAACTATTTTTGCCTAAATAGTTTCTCATGGGACGGACTCTACATTTCATCACGGAAACACCAAAGTACCTGCGGTAGCTACTACTACCATTCATCATGCCTTAAAAAAACTCTAAGATGATGACTTTGCGCAACCTTTCTCAATGGTCCTCGTTGACAGGCCTGGTTTTGACAGTCATCACCATTTTTCGTCGGCATTCGGGCCCTATAATTTATTACACCCACCGTATTTATCTCCGGCCTCTATTTCAAAGCATGCACGGTAAATTGTGGGAATTCGGACAGGTTCCTAATCAATTGGGATTTGATTTGGGTATAATTTTCGGTAAAAAGTCAACTCGGAGAAAACACTGAAAAATCCTTCAGCCTGGTCATCGATGTTAAACTTTTTTCTCCTTGGGCTCAGTTTTCCATAATCGCATCATCAGCCGGCAAAACCTTCACACAAGTCTAAACCAACATCATGTGGCAGTAAATGGCTGAGGGTTTGAAAAAAAAAACGTCTTGGAAATTCAACAGCTCTATTCATGAAATGTCGGCAGCTTTCTCAGCAGTCAGGTTTCTGGCGCCTGATTGATATAATTCGTATGACTTGCATTTGCGTCACGAAACTGATGAGGGATCAATTGTGGTGGGTGGTTTTGGATCAGAATTTCAGAAGAATGATGACTTTGGGGATATGAAAGGTGCTGGTGAACCGTCTTGTTCAAAGAACCGGCGTCGCGGCAATGGAAAATAAAATAAATAGAAAACGTGAATTTTCGAACTTTGAAGCTCTTCAAACTCCGCTGCACTCACTGAAAACACGCCGAGTGAACGATTGAAGAAACAGCATTAAAACGTATATCAAAGAAGAAACAAAAACTCTGTCAGAGAAACAAAGAGTGTTTAAAACTGTCATGTTTTTTTCGTCAAAGTTGACAGTGCAGTTTTTCTTCCGGAAAGAAGCACAATATAGGAAAAAAAACAAACCGAAGAACCAAATAAAAAATCTGCAAAAATTCCTAAGCAATCGTTTGATAAACGACGTTAAAAGTACATATTGTTAAGACAACTCGTGATCTTGAACAACCATTGATACTTAACGTGAGCCTTTCCGATTAATTTCCTGCAAATTTGTTGAACATTAGACATTGACTGGGGATAGAAGACCTCTCTGGCCCTCCTGCCAACTAACACCCTCAGATCTGATTACCGAAAAATCTCTGCTGTTCGGCATCGATCAAAAACGCATGTTAACGAATCCAATTTGTTGAGCAGCGAACATATTAAAAAGGCTCTACCAACCCTTGACAATGGCCGTAACGTGCGTTCAAAACAAATGGAGCACGTTCGGATTTTCGGTGTGGTTGCGCTAATGAATGGTTTACGAAGGGCACGTGCGGCCCACGTGCCCTTCGGTGCCACCGGTCGCTACGGGATCAGAAATAATGCCCTCGACAAGTGCTTGGCTTTTCACGTGCCCATTGCCCAAGTAATAGAGCCCCCCACGTTTCCTTAGTTGGAACAATTCACGGTTTTGCATTTCCCAGGGATTCTTTTTAGGTTTCAGGGTGGGTGTGTTACCCGAATTCAGCTCATTTTGCCGTCCCGGCATAAAAAGAGAAAACGACTTATTTATAATCCGATGGTGAATTAATTCAGACACTAAATAGTGCTCAATATTTCTTCGGCAGATGTTTATCGATGGAAATACAATGAAAGCAACGAACGTTCAAAGTTCTTTTAACGGTTGACTTCAATCTGCAGTACAGATCCTGATGATTCTTTACATAACGTTTGATTTCCTGCTCAACAGTCAAGATTGCAAGACCTCTGTGAACATCAATGTTTCTGACGAATCATGGTGCTATTGCTGTTTAATGCTTTATTTTGGACCATTTGAATCGTTGACCGCATGAATTCTGTGCATCCCCAGAGCTGAATTCCATAGAGCCATGAAGGTTTAATTATTTGTTTGCAGGTCAAAATTGCGTTGGTCAAAAATGCAAATCAACAATATTGGACTAATAGTAGGTCCTACAGGTACATGGCAACCAGAGGTTAATTAGAAATGCCAAACTTACCGAAAGCTGCATCGTGCCATCGGGAAAGAAAGAAAAAAATGTGTCTAGTACAGCAGGAAATCAGAAAAGCAAAGAATAAAAAATGTAAAAAATACAGGAAAACTAAAATCAGTTCAAGCTAAGAGATGTTTAGATAGATATTCTCCTTACCAGCGTTCTGGAAGCTGGCAGAAAAAAGCAGAAAACAATCAAACTCTAATACAATTTCAATGCAAATTTCTCAATTTGAAGATGCGATTGCTTGCTATATCTTGCGAAACTTTCAAGTCGGTGCTTGCTCCAGATTAGTAGTTACGATTTTTAAAGTTGAGCGCGCTTCTGGTTGAAAACGTAAAATTGAGACTCGGGTATAAAAAGCAGAAAACCATCCAAATCTAATGGAATTTCAATACAAATTTCTGAATTTGGAGAGGCGATTGCTTTCTATACCTTCCAAAACTTTCAAGTTGGTACTTGCTCCAGATTAGTAGTTACAATTTTTTAAGTTGAGCGCGCTTGTTCTTGAAAACGTAAATTTTGAGACTCGGGTTTAACATGCAGAAAACAATCAAAATCTAATGGGACTTTAATGCAAATTTCTCTTTGGATATGCGATTGCCTGCTATACCTTGCGAAACGTTCAAGTCGGTACTTGATTCAGATTAGTAGTTATGATTTTTAAGTTGCGCTCTCTTTTGCTTGAAAACGTAAATGTTGAGAGTCGCGTTTAAAAAGCAGAAAACAACCAAAATCTAAGGCGATTTCAATGAAAATTTCTCAATTTGGAGGTGCAATTGCTTGCTATATCTTGCGAAACTTTCAAGTCGGTACTTGCTGCAGATTAGTAGTTACGATTTTTTAAGTTGAGCGCGCTTTTGCGTGAAAACGTAAATTTTGAGACTCGCTTTTAAAAAGCAGAAATCAATCAAAATCTAATGCGATTTCAATACAAATTTCTCAATTTGGAGAGGCGATTGCTTTCTATATCTTGCAAAACTTTCAAGTTGGTACTTGCTCCAGATTAGTAGTTACGATTTTTTTAAGTTGAGCGCGCTTGTTCTTGAAAACGTAAATTTTGAGACTCAGGTTTAACATGCAGAAAACAATCAAAATCTAATGGGACTTCAATGCAAATTTCTCAATTTGGATATGCGATTGCCTGCTATACCTTGCGAAACGAAACGTTCAAGTCGGTACTTGCTTCAGATTAGTAGTTATGATTTTTTAAGTTGCGCTCGCTTTTGCTTGAAAACGTAAATGTTGAGAGTCGCGTTTAAAAAGCAGAAAACAATAAAAATCTAAGGCGATTTCAATGAAAATTTGTCAATTTGGAGGTGCAATTGCTTGCTATATCTTGCGAAACTTTCAAGTCGGTACTTGCTCCAGATTAGTAGTTACGATTTTTTAAGGTGAGCGCGCTTTTGCGTGAAAACGTAAATTTTGAGACTCGCTTTTTAAAATCAGAAATCAATCAAAATCTAATGCGATTTCAAAACAAATTTCTCAATTTGGAGAGGCGATTGCTTTGTATATCTTGCAAAACTTTCAAGTTGGTACTTGCTCCAGATTAGCAGTTACGATTTTTTTAAGTTGAGAGCGCTTTTGCTTGAAAACGTAAATTTTGAGACTCGGGTTAACATGCAGAAAACAATCAAAATCTAATGGGACTTTAATGCAAATTTCTCAATTTGGATATGCGATTGCCTGCTATACCTTGCGAAATGTTCAAGTCGGTACTTGCTTCAGATTAGTAGTTATGATTTTTTAACTTGCGCTCGCTTTTGCTTGAAAACGTAAATGTTGAGAGTCGCGTTTAAAAAGCAGAAAACAATAAAAATCTAAGGCGATTTCAATGAAAATTTGTCAATTTGGAGGGTGCAATTGCTTGCTATATCTTGCGAAACTTTCAAGTCGGTACTTGCTCCAGATTAGTAGTTACGATTTTTTAAGGTGAGCGCGCTTTTGCGTGAAAACGTAAATTTTGAGACTCGCTTTTTAAATCAGAAATCAATCAAAATCTAATTCGATTTCAATACAAATTTCTCAATTTGGAGAGGCGATTGCTTTCTATATCTTGCAAAACTTTCAAGTTGGTACTTGCTCCAGATTAGTAGTTACGATTTTCTGGAGTTGAGCGCGCTTGTTCTTGAAAACGTAAATTTTGAGACTCGGGTTTAACATGCAGAAAACAATCAAAATCTAATGGGACTTTAATGCAAATTTTTCAATTTGGATATGCCATTGCCTGCTATACCTTGCGAAACGTTCAAGTCGGTACTTGCTTCAGATTAGTAGTTATGATTTTTAAGTTGCTCTCGCTTTTGCTTGAAAATGTAAATGTTGAGAGTGGCGTTTAAAAAGCAGAAAAACAATAAAAATCTACGGGGATTTCAATGGAAATTTCTCAATTTGGAGGTGCAATTGCTTTCTATATCTTGCAAAACTTTCAAGTTGGTACTTGCTCCAGATTAGTAGTTACGATTTTTTAAAGATGAGCGCACTTGTGCCTGAAAAAGTAAATTTTGAAGACATGGGTTTAAAGAACAGAAAACAATCAAAATCTAGTGGAATTTCATGGAAATTTCTCAATTTGGAAGATGCGATTGCTTGCTATATCTTGCGAAACTTTCAAGTCGGTACTTGCTCCAGATTAGTAGTTACGAATTTTAAAGTTGAGCGCGCTTTGTTTGAAAACGTAAAGTTTGAGACTCGCTTTTAAAAAGCCGAAAACAATCAAATCCAGTTGCGATTTCAATGCAAATTTCTCAATTTCGAGGCGTAAGGCTTGCTATATCTTGCGAAACTTTCAAGTTGGTACTTGTTCCATATTAGTAGTTACGATTTTTTTTAAAATGAGCGCAACTTGTGCCAGAAAAAAGTAAATTTTGAGATTTGGGTTTAAAGAACAGAAAACAATCAAAATCTAATGGAATTTCAATGGAAATTTTCTCAATTTGGAGATGCGATTGTTTGCTATATCTTGCGAAACTTTCAAGTCGGTACTTGCTCCAGATTAGTGGTTATGATTTTTTAAGTTGCGCTCTCTTTTGCTTGAAACAGTAAATGTTGAGAGTCGCGTTTAAAAAGCAGAGAAAGCAATCAAAATCTAATGCGATTTCAATGCAAATTTCTCAATTTCGAGATGTAATGTCTTGCTATATCCTGGGAAACTTCAAGTCGGTACTTGTTCCAGATTAATAGTTACGATTTTATTAAGTTGAGCGCGCTTATGCTGAAAACGTAATTTTTGAGACTCGCGTTTAAAAAGCAGGAAAACAGTCAAAATCTAATGCGATTTCAGTGCAAATTTCTCAATTTGGAGATGCGATTGCTTGCTACATCTTGCGAAACTTTCAAGTCGCTACTTGCTCTAGATTAGTAGTTTCGTGATGTCCATCTGTATTTATGGAAGGAAGTCTGTTTCAGTAAGGATACGAATCTTACAGGGAACTTCCTAATAAGAGAACGGGAAAAGTTCAGAAATTCTTCGAAGTGAAGCAGCAGTTTTTTCTGTCTATTGAAAGTAAACAAACGAATTTATACATTTTGAACTTTTTTTAGATAATTCTGGGACTTTTTGAGCTTGTCTTCTTTCATTATTATTATTATTTTTGTCGTTGGCTTTTAACCACCATTAAAAATGAATCGGCGTATTGAAACTAGTGCTAAGTGTGGATAAAGTGTAACTTGTACAATAGAACAGGAGCGTCTACATTCACTTGCCATGTTAAGCATTGAGAAAGAAGAAGTTTTTTGCAAAACAAACTTTCTCTTTAAGTGGGAGAAGCTGAGTAAGCGCGTTTTTTTTAGTTTTCTTCCTCTTGGAATTATACTGAAATATGTATTTCTTTTTAACCCTATGGCTTAAAAAATGAATCTACTTTTTGATTTAGAATTTTTTCTCCTCTTTTGTATACGTTTTCTGGGAACCGAGCCGCTATTGTTGCTCATTATTTCTGTAGCAAATGTTTCCCTACAGAAACACAACGAAAGCAATGAACATTCAAAGTTAACAGACAATGGCAAGAACCTTTCTTCATTCCGTTATTTCTTTCACTGCTTTTCAGTACCAGTAGCCAGCCGGGTTATTCTCCTCGTGATCTCAACGTAAAATTCAATAAATTCCACAAAATCGTACAACTCACAAGACAATGATTGATCTCGTTTCAAAACCCTCAAAGACTTACGCAATGGTTAAGTGGCTGTTGAGTTGAATATCGTCATTCAATTCGACCGCTATTATTTACCGCTTTATGAGCTGTTATCCATATGACTGCAGGTATATTTAATCATCTGTAAAGAGACTTCGACAGTTGATCAATGGTGACCCACTTTGAGAAATTTTTCCCGATGTCCAATTTAAATTTTTGTAAATTAGTCGAGTGTCTGTGGTTTTTTGGGCCTATTTTTCTTGTTTTCTTTTCATTTTATCAAGTATAGCGCTGTATTCAGTATCAATCCACCATCTGAACGGAAAATTTGCCAGTTTTTCCTAGTTCCAACAAACGTTCAAAAATGCATCACGGTCCTTTCCCAATTTCTTCAGGTTTTACCATATGCCAGATTGTTTAATCAATCACCTCGCTGGAATGTCCAAGCAGGGACATTCCACATTCCTTCCAGATCCGGCCATTTTTTCCATATTCCCATTCTGACCTTTACCAAATACTAGCACGGTTTTCACTTGCAATTCATCATCATCTTCACATTCTTTATGACATTCTTCTAGCAGTCGTCCTAATGCAGTGGAAACACCGCTGTCACACATGCGTGCAGAGAAAACCCGATTCCATTGAGTTAATTGGAGCGAGTGAGCGACTCATTAATATTTCATCTCAATGATTTAGAGGATGGCATCGTCGTCGAACTTGAATTACCGACTCCCCAATTAGGGCCAGGATATGACTATTTGGGATCGGTGTGAAATTTGTTGCTTTTTTAATTGGTGTGGCAAATCTTTTCATCTTTGCCACCAAAAGGAAACTGACTGCCTTTGCTGGCAGCATTACGAGCCAACACCTCTATAGTCAACATTGAAATCCATGCGCCAATTAGGCGAACAGGAAGGAAAGTGCTTGATACAAGTTGCTTCATTGTTGCGTCTCTCAACCTGTAATTTCATATTACTCCTGGCAAAAGGTTTTCAGGTTGCTGCATTAAGGCTTGATCAAGTGCAAAAATTGGGCCTATATCCTGGGAAACATTCAAGTCGGTTACTTGTTCTAGATTAGTAGTTACGATTTTTTAAGTTGAGCGCGCTTTTGCTTGAAAACGTAAATTTTGAGACTCGCTTTTAAAAAGCAGAGAACAATCAAAATCTAATGCGATTTCAATGCAAATTTCTCAATTTGCAGAGGCGATTGCTTTCTATATCTTGCAAACTTTCAAGTTGGCACTTGCTCCAGATTAGCAGTTACGATTTTTTTAAGTTGAGCGCGCTTTTGCTTGAAACACGTAAATTTGAGACTCGGGGTTAAAATGCAGAAAACAATCAAATCTAATGAGACTTCAATGCAATTTCTCAATTTGGAGATGCGATTGACTTGCTATATCTTGCGAAACTTTCAAGTCGGTACTTGCTCCAGATTAGTAGTTACGGTTTTTTTAAAGTGAGCGCGCTTTTTCTTGAAAACGTAAATTTTTGAGACTCGCTTTTAAAAGGCAGTCAAATCTAATGCGATTTCAATGCAGATTTCTCAATTTCGAGATGTATTGCTTGCTATATCCTGGGAAAACATTCAAGTCAGTACTTGTTCCAGATTAGTAGTTACGATTTGTTTAAGTTGAGCGCGCTTTTGCTTGAAAACGTAAATTTTGAGACTCGCTTTTAAAAAGCAGAAAACAATCAAAATCTAATGCGATTTCAATGCAGATTTCTTGGCTTGGAGATGCAATTGTTTGCTATACCTGCGAAACTTTCAAGTCGGTACTTGCTCCAGATGTAGTTACGATTTTTTTAAAGGTGAGCGTTAAATTTTTAGGTGAACGTTTAAGGTGAACGTTGGTTTTAAGTTAAACGGTAATGGTAAAATCATAAGAAAAGAATTTCCTACTGACGTTTCGCAAGCACGAGTGATTTGCATCCTCAGAGGTGTTAAAGCCTCCTGTCTAACTTTTCCTTTTTATAAGCACGTTCAATGTAACCTGATTTGGTGCAAAAATTACTAATAAGAAATGAAAATTGATGGTCTATATAGAAGGAAAACTTAAAGATTAAGGTAAATTAAGGCTAAGGAGACAGACTCGAAAGACAGTAACGACAAAGTAATAAGAAGCAAATAACAACATTTCGGACAAACTCAGTTAAACCCACTGGTGAAATGAAGCGAGCTGAGAAATCGGACAAAACACCTTAACCTGGTAGAATTGTAAAGAAAATAGAAGAGAAATTGGCAATGTATTAATTAAAGATGCCTACAAGAGAAGAAATATGCATCCAAGAAAAACTAAGAGCGATGGCAAAGGACGAAAGAAAACAGCAAAAAAGCTTTAATAAGTTTCAGAAATTAACATTTTATAATGAAGTGAAGACTTCAAGAAAAATGATGATAAGTCAAATGCCTCTGTGAAGTCATTAAACACTGACTTTGGGGCCTTTTTCATTAAAATTTCCCGACTTTGCGATTGTTCAATCAAAAAACTGATCTGCTTTCGCAACCGATGGAAGCCACCTGGAACACATCAACAAAATGAAGACATTAATTAATATCAATTTCCAGCGGTTTGCTTCAATCTAATCAAAGGCTATCGGGGCGGTTTGAAGAAGAAACGAAATTCCGAGCAGCTGAGGACACAGCACAGGTTGTAAACCTCGTTACGTGCTATTGTTGCTTTTCAGCGGTAGGGCACAATAAAATTGTTTATCACGTTATAGGCGTTAAAAAGCCACAATAGGCGTAACGCTTTCGGCTTGAATCACACCCGAATTTCATGGAGACTTATCGTTCAGCCAAAGATAAATCTCAATTAGGGATAAAGCTGTTCAATGGCGTGCTCCAAGCCTTTTTCCGCACATACAGATCGGGGTCTTTTGGCTGCAAGATGTGAAATACCCAAATGCAGCAATTCAATTCACCAAAAGTGTCCAAACAAGATCGTTTTCTTCGGTGATTCTTGATGTTGAATGAAGGAAAGTGATCGCGGGCAAATGAGAAACGCCACTGGAAAAATCATAATTAATTTCTCACGGGTCACAACGAGGAAAGAACAAGCGGCCCTTGAATTGAAACGTCAGACTTACCGCAAAGAAGTGTAATAAATTATCTTCCAGCAACCCTTTCAGATAATCGAGTATATTTAGCCAGATTTGGTGGCAGTTGCATACATTTTTTGCCTTCAAAGTGCAGAAGATTTTTTGAAGAAACGGAAGAGTTAGATATTAATAAAATCAATGAAGGACTGGACTGACTACTAATCTGGAAGAAGCGCTCTAGGAAGCAAGGATACAAAAGGAAGCAAAATTAAAACTGATGAGACAATCAGACTGACGAACAATAGATGAAGATAAAAGAAACACAGTGAAATACACAGAACTCTCTCTCGCTGTAGCCCTTACAACCCAGAATGGGTCTTGGCTGACTCAACCATTCCCCTCCACAGGGCACTGTCCATCATTAGCTCTTCTGCTTCCGGGATATTCAGAGTTCTATGTTCTGATGCTATGTTGTTTCTCCACCGTAATCGTGGTCTTCCTAATGGTCTTCTACCCGTCGGGGCCTGCTCCCATACTAATTTGACAACTCTTCCCTCTTGCTGTCTTTTGACATGGCCGGCCCATCTCAGTCTTGAAGTCACTTCTTGAAAAAAGACTTGCTTCCAGCTCCTCTAACATTTTTTGTTCGTTTGCTCTTTTCTTTACTGTGTATGTTGTCCGTGCTGTTGCTTTTGCTTGTCTGTATTTCTCCCTATTGTTTTCGCTTGGGTTTTGCAGCATCTCCAATCGGGCCTTGTTTCTTGCCCTTATCTTCTCTGCACACTCCTTGTCGTACCAAGAGTTCCTCCTTCCAGTGTTTTTCTTTCCCACTATAGTTTCCATTACTGGCCTCTCAATGTTTCCTCATGTTTTATCTACATCCTCCTAGCTGGATTTAACTCAAGGTGCGCTGTTAGACTCTTCTGGTATTCTCGCTCTTGCTGTCATCTTTGAATGTTCCAGTATTCCATGTAGGGGGCTGGACTGCGTTCTTATACTTTTGGCTAGATATTCTTGCTCGTACTTTAGCTCTAACCAGAAAATGGTCACTATCTGCATCCACACATCTGAGGCCTCCTCTTTTCCTACTTTAGCGTTGAAATATCCCAGTGGTATTAACATGTCTTGCTTGGGTTTTCTGTCTTCTTTCTCGTACGTGATCAGAGTCCTGTGTTTTTCTTCAACTTCCTAGTCCTGGGATGCTGATGTCCAAACTTTCGTACCATCGCTTCGGTGGTCTTCCTGGGAGTCTTGGGCTGTTAGGTTTTTGGTCTTTGGCGATTTTTGCCATTCGGTCGTCGGCCATTCTCTCTACATGGTTCTCTCCACGCTCTTCTCCTTGCTCTGTCCATCTTACAACATCCGAAACCTTACAGGTATCTCTGCTTCCTCCCTCCTTTTCATATCGTATAGTGTGTGTCCTGTTATGGATCTTAGGACTCGCATTTGTGTTGTTCTTAGCAAGCGTTTGGTTGTTGTGTTTTCCGCTCTTGTTTCTGCGGCGTATGTCATCACTGGTCTCACGCACGTTTTGTAGATTCTGACTTAACTCCCTATACTCATGTGCTTGTTTCTCCAGATGATGTCTCGTAAGTACCCCGATATTAGAGCGGCTTTTGATGTTTGATTTCTTACTTCCTCCTTTAGATTCCTGTTACTCGTGATGTTTGCTCCAAGATATTTAAGGATCATCACCTGTTCTACACTATGATTGTAAACGGCGAGTTTGCATCTTCGGGGCTCTTTTGATATAGTGAGTGATTGTGTTTTCCGGGTAGATATTTCCATTTTATATTTATTTGTGGTTTGTTCGAACTTATATAAGAGTCTTGTCTTGCTTGGGTATTCTGTGTAAAGTTCTTTCCAATTCATCATAGAACGCTTCCTTAGTTATGTCATCTTTCTCTTCAGTTGGGGGCGTGTATAGGTAACATCGACTAGTTATCCCATTTGCGTGCTGCAAATCTGATGTGACTAATCCGCTTAATAACAGGTTTAAACTCTCTAACAGATCCTACTAGCTCTTCAACAGATTTTCCGATCCTCTGATGCCCTGAGTCCGTCCACCTGATCTCCTGTATTGCCGTGATATCCGTACCGACTTCCTCTAGCTGCTCAATTGATTTTCGCGATGATCCTGGCCCGTACCAGCTTGGTACATTCAGGGTTCCAATTCTCACGTCCTTTTTGCATAGCCCTGTCTGTTTTACAAGATAGGGTTGTTAGACCTATGCTTAACCCTCCTCCTTTATCCGGGCTTGGGACAGGCAAGAATGGCATTCAGACTACTCAGTTCATCCTAAGAACCACCCCAGGCAGAGCAAATCGCAAAACTGAACACACTTATTAGAAAGAAAACAAGAGAAGACCTCAGGAAACATAATGAAAATAAAATCGAGAAAGTAATTGAACGAAACAGGGGAAGAGAGTGAGAAGAACTAGGAGAAGTATATGTCCAAGGATGGACGAATTAATGGGCGAAAGAAGAAGGAAAAAAAGAAGTCTAGAAGTTATGGAAAATTATCCATGGAGTAACTGATGAACTTGAGAGCTTCTTAACCTTTTTGACCTGGCAAAAAAAAGATTGCAAAGAGCTGAACTCTGAACCGATTGAAAAAAGCATGGCGCAATCGTTCCTCTCACGACTGTAAAACCATCATTCATCAATCAGTGCTTTTCATAGAAAAACAGATGTCTCTTAACATGTGGAAACCATGTGACATATAATATTAAAATGATTGCTTCCCATGTCAAATGTAGCGTTCGAAAGGGTACACCAATTAACGGTCCACCAATCTCAGTTCCTCCATTGGTAAAGTGAAGATCAGTTTACCTAAAAGCAACATTTTTTTAACTCCCAATAACATTTAACGATACAGAAATTATCTAACGAGCCATATGGTAAAAGGTAAATTTCGGTTTTAATTCGGTCTAGCACCACTTTTATGGTCACACTAATTAAGCATATGGATCGCGTTGGAATAGTGAAAAAAGAGATTTTGCTTTGAATTATGTCAAATGACAAACTACTTTCGGTTGCAGAGCGTGTCAGGATACACGATATCTGACTCAGGAAGTTGGTCATTAATAAGGCCCATTTGGATGTGAGTTTGGGAATTAATTTGCCAATAAGTTTAAATAACTTTTGACTTTTCTCATAAAGCCTGCTTTTGTTGCAACCAGACCTTTAACACTTTGAACAACAACCGAAAACAAAATCATCAAACATCCGTTTAAATCATTAAACGGCAATCCTGTTTAAAATTTTTGACATGAACTTTCCCCAACGTAAACCATTAAAAAGACAGCAGTTGACTTATACATACTAAGTAGATGAGGGGATACTGAAGAACCGCTCGAAGCATTTCGACCGACTTTACAGATTGGCATAATTCCGATCACCTGCCTCAATTACCATTATCTTCGAGAAGTGCGTTGATTCCTAATGTGGAGGTTCGTGTTTCATTTTCAGTTTTGTATGGTAAACGGCCATTTATGGGAAGCGCCAAGAAATCGACAAGATTTCGTTTTTATAAACGTTAAGAAGAACGGTGGGTGGATATTGATTAGAGGTTTTCCAGTTTTTTCCTGCTGATGTTGAACTGTGAACTGATTCTTAAGTTCAGTTTATTCAAGTTTAGAAGTAAAGTTTACATGCATTTCAAATTCAGAGGACTGCTTTTTGGGAAAAGTTCAAAGGATTCGAGGTTTTTTTTAATTCGTGCTATTTTAGTTCCGACGATCTTCAAAGTACAGGAAGATTTCTTCATTCTCAATTTTCATCACTCACTTAAACACATTTTCAGATAACTCTTACTCACTAAATCAGCATTTTCTATTGAAAAAAATCCGCCGAAGAAGTGAGGATTTATTGTTTCGGATGCACTTCTTGCGATTTGTGGAGAAAACAAACTTTTACCAGCATAAACTTTGCAACAAAAGCAGGTTTAGTGAGTTCTATTTAGTTCTCTTCGTCGCATGACTTTTAAGAAATAGTTTTTTTTCTTATATTTTTTGTTCATGTATTTATCTGTCCGCTAAAAGAACTGGATTATGAGGCATTTTTTCTATTCAGGTTTTGGAATTCGCGTTGTTTTAAAGACTTTATTTGCGACGATTCTGAAGTTTTGCACTCACTAAATCAAAACATTGCAGAAAATTTTATTAACTGAATTAGCATTTATTAAAATTACATTAAATAAAATTCCTTAAATGTTTTGTGTGCAATTTTTGCAATTTATGCACAATTGAATTTCTTTTTAACTTTAACTGTGCAAAAATCCTTGGTTTAGTGAGTTATCTTTATTCCACCTGAATTTTTGAAAGGAGATTCATTCATTCGTTTTCATCCTGCTTTTTCATTTCTTTTTTTTCCGTATGAGAAACAGAATTGCGCTGAACTTTTAAAAGCAAGTACGTTTTCTGTAGCCGTTTTTCACTCGTGTTATTTTCGAAGATTTTCTTCTATCTCAATTTTTTTCACTTACTTAATCACAGCATTTACAGAAAATGCTCCACTCATCAAATCTGCAGTTTTATTTTAACATCTCGCCTAGAGTTAAATCTGTATTGCTTTAGGTGCAGTTCGAGCAGTTTGTGGAAAATTCAAACTTTTGCCAACATGAACTTTGCAAAAAATAAGATTTAGTGAGTTATATTTAGTCCTCTTAGTCGCATTCTCCCTTTTCTTTCTCTCTGTTTTGCGACAATTTGCAAATTTAATAAAAAATTATTCAATCTCAAATTTTTGCACTCACTAAATCAAAGAATTTACGGAAAATTTAGCACTAAAACTAGAAAACTAAATTAGCATTTTTATTAGCGTAAATTAAATAAAATTCGTTAAATTGTTTTAGGTGCAGTTATTGCAAAATTCCATTTTTATTTTTATAACTCGAATTGTGCAAAAATCCTTCGTTTAAAGAGTTATTTTTATTCCACTTAGGCACATGAATTGTTAGAAAGTTCATTTTTCTCATCTTAACCTTTTCTTCTTTCCGTTACAAGAACTAGATTGAGATTTTATTCGCCTTTTTTGAGGAACATTTTCTTCAATCTCCATTTTCCTCCACTTACTGACTCACAGCGTTTACAGAAAGTGCATAAGAAGTCACATATTAAATCCTTATTTTTATTTTTAAACCTGCACACTGATACTATAGATATCGTGCAGAATTTCGTGATTTATTAATGTTTTATTTGAAGCAAAAGCCCTAATTTGGTTTTGAGTCCAGTCAAATTTCCAAATGCATTTGAAAGTGTTTCAGCTCCCGACTTTAAAAGGCGAGTTTGTTGCTGCTTTGCCCCATGAAACCACACTTTTTCTAACATTCTGCAATTATTTTTGCTCAGGTCATCAGCACCCAATTTAAGCCAGCAGGTTAATGAAATGTTCAAGTCGCTCTTCTTCACTTCTTCCGGGCTTTAATTGCTCGATGGTCGCAATAATTTAAAAATAACTGGGGTCATGATGAGTGATATCTCACTGCAAAATGCAGTTAGAAAAGCAACGGGCGGTAGAACAATGAGTGTACTGGATGTTCTTGTAAAGGGTTGTCTATCATCAGCAGTCGGTGATGGTATCTCAGACAAAACCATGTCTAAACGCCGTAATGCGAATTAAATAGGCAGACTCGCCAGCCAGTACGCAGGAATATTGCATAGATACGAATCTGATTTCGAAATTAAACGAATTGTTGTTTGAAGTGATTTATTTTGTCTGTGTGGTGTTCAGCTCGGTTTGGTCTGGTTGGAAAATCTGCAGCTTTTAGACAGAATACACAAAAAAGTCTGGTAAGCTTGCAGGACAATATTAAAGACTGATTAAGGCGGTTTTAAGGAACATTCGCAGATTTTTTGAGGCCCTGATTTGGATTAGTTAAGTCAATGTTGCAAAAGTGTGAGGATTTTACCAATTTATAGTATTTTTTTTCCTTTTACATTTAACCTTGCAAACTGTACAATGAAGGAAATTGAAAGGAATTGAAGAACTGTTAGAAAGCAATAAACCAGTCAAAAGAGCGAAGACAAGCCAAATGACCCAACCTAAAGTGAAAGAAATTAAACAAAGCAAGTTCGGTTTAGATAGCAACATTTTCATTGAAACTATTTGCGATTTTCCTAGAAAAATCCCAATTAAAACCACTCACTCTAATTAAATGAAAAACACAAAACTCTTCAGCCCCGCAGTCTCCCAGTCAGTACGGTTGACTTATTTCAATATGCTTTCTGATTTCCGATAATTGCATCTCGGGGGATCATTTCAGCTCCTGCTGACTGCGCCCTTATTCCTGCAAACACTGGGTGGATTCGACCCTTCTAAGCCCTTTGCTGCAAAATCCCCCCAATTAGCGGGGTGTAATGCAGCGTTCAACAATGGTGGCATGTGTCACTTTGAATTTGAGATGTTTAGTGTCGTATTCAGCCCGTAGGGCGAAGAGATAACGAATCTATTTGCTTTAAATAGCATCTCCTTTAAAAAAAATTTTTTTTGCTCGTGAACATTCCTCTGTGAAAACCGGAATGGATTTGAGGCTTGAAGGAAGGACAGGCGGAAAAATTGGCATCGTTTAATTCCTGGATGGTTTAGGGACCGTTTGATGTTGATAATGAACCGCAAATGAAGGAAAAAGCCAAAAAATCTTCCTTCGCCAAACGGTGCATGTATATCTTGTCAATTACGGCCAATTAGCTTCCTGTGCGTGTTCCGTCAGAGATCGAGCCACATCTTGACCCTTCTTTCCACATAGAATCAGTAGCGTCCAAATGTAAATTCAACAAGCTAGGAGCTGCTAAATCTAGTCACTAATTCAGCAACTCAAACCTACATTCAATCGTTTGACTGGCTCTTATTTGCTTGATTTGTTGAGCTCCAGCTTAAAATCGACCGTGTTATGTAAAAGAGCTTAGAAGATGGGCAGGAATGAAGCTTCAAGCACAGACGAGTCGCCACTGAGTTCAGTGACATTCATGTTTAAATTGCTTCCCTAGAAATCAGGACACGACATCGCTCACGTGAGCAGCGCCAATTTGGCCTGAAGCAGCAGGTGACGTTTTCCTATCTTCGATTTGCTTCAAACCATTTTTAACAGCATTTGCTCGCAAACCAGCAGCTAGACATACAAGATTGTTTTCAAGTTAACCGGTTCAAGCAAAAAATTATAGGTAGAGAATATGACAAATGAAGAGTATTGGGGAAACCACTGGTTTGTGCACGTTTCTTCCCTGGACTCTTCAAATATCTTCATCTGTTTACACAGAACATGCTCAAGAGCTAGAAAAGAAGCTCTAGTGAGAGTGAATGCACAGATTGTTAATAGAGTGTTAACTGAAGGATATATGAAAACAGACAGAGGAATGCGTGAAATTGAAGATTCTTCTGGGTAAAATAGCGCTTGTTTGCCAGCAGAAGAAATGAAAGTAAAAATTACAGTTTCTTCTGTTGCTCTGCCCCATATTAAGCGGACTATAAATAAAACTATAAACCAAAGAACAGTAAAATTTATATATTAGTTACATGGTGATGATGAAACAGCCAATGCATACATACAGGGTGTTTCATGATATGTCTGTCACAGCCAACATCTGCTGAAGTTTATGCGTTTTAATGCAACTGAGCTAGAATTATTTTCGTCTATTCTCCGATTTCATCTACTTTTCTGTCTGTTCTGCATGTAGCTTTGTTTTCCAGTGTTCTCTATTTCCAGAAAATGTTACTCTAGGTATTAGCCAAGGCCAAATTTCAACTGCAAACGAAATTTAAAATGCATACAGAAGACAAACAATTAGATTATCAAATTATGCAGAAATTAGTAAAGGAAATCATGACGAATAAAAGTTATACAGAGAAAAAGAACCAGGACCAAAGAGCATTGAAATATATATTATTTTATAATAACGATGAAACAGCTACTGGGTGTATATACAGGGTGTTTCAAAATTTATCTATCAGAGCCAGTGTCAGCTGAAGTTTATGGGTTTTAATGCAACTGAGCTTAAGAAAACAATATTTTGGTTGCTCTCTTATTTCATCAACTTCTCAGTGAGTTTTGTATGCTGCTTTCTTTTCTTGTTTTCTCTATTCTCAAAATTGTTTGCCCAAAGTATTAGCCAAGGGACAGTGTCCATTTTGGGAAACTGGTGCATTTTTTGGGCTTTCTGGCCACGAACGTCTTTTCCACAGCGGTTTAAAGTCCGAAAAAGTCCACAGTTTCAGTATAGGTACTATAAAAAGAGTGAAACGGTCGCGATAATTGCTTTAAACTGATGTGCTTCCAAGATAATGATAATAAATTAATGAAGTTTTAAATTAAATTGAAGCATGCAAATTGCAAATAAAATTAAAATATACAACGAAATTGAACATTAGTGAAAAACGTCAGGACCAATATCAGTGCATATTCAATGAATCGCGATAGAAAATTTCAAAATAATTCTAGTGCAGGCGTTTAAAAAAAACTGGGTCAAAACATGCACAATAAACAACATAAAGAAACAGATGAAGAAGACGATTAATGAACGAATCAGGAAATCAGCCTTCAATTCCGACAGTCTTCTTTGCATGGTTACTTGAATGATTTATATCATCGAGAAATGGAGAAAAGAGACATTCATCAAAAATCTTCAAACCACACGATGTTATCTACCATATGGTACCAACCCTAGGAAGTAAATTCGAAAAACCACAAAGGGTGTTTTCATATCGTGTTTCCAAGAGGGTATCGTTTCATGTTCGGTCTTTTTGTGAAATCGATACCCGATGTCTAGGATAACAGCCAGAAACAATATGAAATCATACCGTCTCTGTCCAGGAGGTTCGTTTTAAAATTTACGCCTCTAAAAAAATATGTTTGTTAGTTTACATCTCAATGTGGTTTGTTGAAGGATTTGAAAATGTCGTCGAAAGATGATATCACTTTTTATTGGTCCTATTTATGTATTTTTCATTCTAGTGCTTTATCAGATTTCCAATTGAGATTGGATTTTTTTTTTGGACTGTTATTGACTCTGCCACTCAGGCTTCTAATGCCTGCTCCAGAAATATAACTAGACATAGGAATTTCCCTACCGCCATGGATAATTTCCAAGACTTAATTAATGTTTGCTGTAATAAATCTTGGGTATGGCTTCCACCTTACTAATTGTTTCGTATCATTTATTATGTGGTTTGCTGCTAACTCAACTGGAAGGAAAATTGTGTCGCTAAATACAATTCCTGACTATTAATCATCCGGCTATTCCTAAGAAAATGGGAAATAATAGACGATGGGAATATGAAGAAACCTGGTTTTGTGGAGTGGAATCTTGCATGGCTCCCGAACCTTTCAATAGCTCAGTCTTATTTATCGGTGACAGTATAAAACAGCAATAAATTCATATCGGACATTACACACATCTGATATTAACCGTATCGATTGCGATCCGTTTAATTTAAATATAAATTGAAGAATTAACGTTTAATGCATATTAAAACAAACCGATTATGAGGAATTGATAAGATTTCTCCAGGTTTAACAGATACAATTAAAAAAGAAGACCGCTCGAGCTTACGGTGTTATTACAGAGCGGTTTAGTGTTAATGGAAAAATTTATGTCTTTATACCGTCATAAATCTCGATGATAAATTCGGTTTCGTAATTTGTTGCGTGCCCAATAAATTGTTGTTTTATTAATCTTCAAGTTACGCAACCTTAATGAGTTATGTTGCATGATGAACAACGAAGATTACAACTAAGAATAGATGCTTCAAAGGCATTTTTTTTATATTTACCTACTTAGTTTTAATAGAATGAACGCGTGAGTGAAAACTTCAACTCTGCAAGTACCAAAACAATTCACAGCAGTTAAATGAGTACATTCTTGGGCCGTCAGACAATAACAATAAAAAACGCTATAACAAACATGTAAACGCATAACATACGAGATGCTGTTTGGTACCTATTCGAGTATTCTGTTATCTTCACATCTATTTTTAATGTATGTCACCGAAACTCTCACACGCTCTTAGGTAGGTAGCATCATGTAACACAAACCTTCTGTCCGTTTTCTATGAAAAAGTCTCCACTCTCGAGATGAGTTTAAACCATAAAATGCGACCCGCTGAGTACGTAAAGACATACGAAATTCTCATCAGAAATATGAAAGCATTTTTATTATTTGTTGGACGAAAATAACATAAATTCTACTGGACTGTCTCTCTGGCTTGCTTCGACTTAAGTCCCATTCTACTTGGTAGGCACGTAGGTAAAATCCTTCTTACTTACAGTCTTGACTAGACCATCAAGTTGGGCGAAAACATATTTAAAACTAGTTCAGTCTGACCACTTCAGGGGCATTTGCAAACGTAAAAACAGTGACTGATTTTTCATTTATTCTGCTTCATTAGGAGTTTGAAGTTGTGAGTCAAATTATCAAAAAATTCAAAGAAAACCACAAACAAATAAATATATAATAAAACTTTAGCGTGAAATTGCGTTTTCACTGTTCAACTTGCACCAATAAAACCCTTGAAAGGTTGAACCGACAGCAAGAGCGTTTCCTCAGGTTGAAATATAAAAAAATATTTTTTTGTCTTCACCTAACATTCAGAGAGTGAAAAATCAATTTGCATTTCTGAATGTTCGTTGGGTTGTAAAAAATCAATTTTCAATAAAATGGGAAAAGGAGTTTTTTGCTTAAAAATATCGGCCATTCAGTAATTTGATTTGAGAAACTCAGAAATTTCTCTTACCAAAAGTTCGGGCATTATTTTGGCGGGCACCCCCTGTATATAACGCTGCTGACTAGAAGAAAGATTTCCCGATCTTTGTTGTCTTGGAATACCGAACTTCATAAGTTTAACACAAAGCGTTTCGAAATTATTGCGGAAAACCATCTTCAACCATTCAAGACTCGTGAAATTTGAAGGGATTCATTTTTCGATATTTTTCATTGGTTGGTAAGTGACTTCACTTTGCGTCCACTCCATTAGACCATGAACCGATCAGGTTCTCATCCACTTTAACAAGGTTTTTCTGTAGTGATCAATATTTTTTATTATTCTTAAGGTAGAATAACACGCTTTGTTTCATATGCAACAAGTGCCGCACCTTAAAACCCCCTTTTGCTCTCGCAAAGCGGCAGCTCGTTTGCTTGCTTTATTTTCTGATATACTTCCAATTGGGTCACCCAGTATTTTGCAGATTCTTTCAAACATTTGAACTTTTGTTAACCTGCTGCTTTTTCATCTAAAAATCGTACAAAATGCGAGTGCAATTTAAGAAAGGAAAGTTTGCCCTGGTTTTTAGTTGATCTCTGCATTTTATCAACTGTATACCCGGTGTCCCAATATAGGCAATTAGAGCTAGGTACCCGCAAAATGGGGAAAATGTTGTGCGAGTAAAGTGGGTACAGCAAATGGCTAGAAAATTTGTTGAAATGTTAAATCGATTCTTCGAACTTCGAACAAGAAGTTCTAAAGTTTTTCGGATAAATTGGGAACTTTAATTTTTTCTTTTTTATCTTTGAAATGTTTCTTTTCATTCTTATTTTGTGGCGATATTTTAAATCACTTTTTTGCATATGAATGCAGGATAAAAAAAACTTAACTACAACTGACGAATTTTCGAAAATCGCTCTATAAATTTACCGCAAAATCGTTCAAATTGTTAATTTGACGCGTGATTTGCTCCTGATCGACTACCCGATAAGATAATTCAGGACCCCAAATTTAACAACTCCCAAATAAAATATCCTAACGTGGATTTCTGTCGAAAACGTGACACTGCTTGATTTATTAAGTTCGCTTTTAAGTCTCGACTCGTGCTGGTGCAAATCCCCCGTTGAGAGAAACAAAGCCCTCGAACTCGAAGGGACCGAATCCGATCCCTTTTTATTCCCTTTTCATTTGAGAAGCATTTTCTGTGTAGCTTCCGCACCGTGCACGCTTTAAATCACATTTTTTCCAGTATTTCACACAGTATTTACGGTGCACACAGAAAGTGTGGACAATTTATTGAAACTAAAGTAGCTAAAGGTGGAAAGAGTAGCCAATGAACAAAACGAAAATCATCAAGAAGGATTAAAAAAATCCGGGGAAGCGAGCAAGGCTCCCTCCAGCCGAGTCTTTCCGGATGTTCATTTTCTTTTCTGTACGCATTTTTCATATTAAACTGGTGGTGTCCTAATTAGTTGACTTAAAGAATCGAGTCTTCCTCTTTGACTAATAACTGCAATTTTTTTGGTCAAATCAAAGCGAATTCAGCCTCATCATCGCCACAAATGGCAGGTTTATTTAAAAAAAAAACAGCTAGTTAGTAAAAGGTCTTTCATGCTTGAACGCGAGGATTTCTTCATCTGCTCACGTAGGTCATAAAACGCAGCGAGTGGCATAGAAAGTGCGACCTGCGACCCTCGATCGCGTATCAGTCTACCAAAAGACATCGTATGTCATCGCTGACGCCATAAGAACCATTTCCAGTAATGAGAGTGACATTGTGAGATATCTCGAGATAAGATAGCTCGAAACAGCTTCCTGTGGAGTGGGTTTCGGTTGATCAAACTGCCCAATAAAACTTCGAATGAAACGCCCTTAAATTAAATTACCAAAATTTCCCTAAAAAAATTAAATAATTAACTAAAGGCTTTAGAGTTTAAATTCCACATCCAAGGAAGATCCAATTCACGGAATAACCAGAAGGAGGATTCAGACAATTCATGCATCTCTTTTGCGTGAGGGAAGAACTAAAACAAGATATCAGAAAATATGTTATCTCCCATATAAAGTTGTCCAAAGCCAAGAGCAGCCATTATAGTCTTCAGACAACAGGAAAGGTATACTTAATGTAAGGATCGCGAACTGGGAAACGGTGGGATTAAGGGAGTGCAATTGTGCAAGTATTTAGGAGTCATCGTTAATAAGCAGGGAAATAGGAATTATGAAGTGAGGGAAAGAATGAATAAAAGTAGGAAAGCCTGTTTAAAAAAAATGAAAAATATAAGGAAACGCACCAAGCTACGCATCTAAAAACTCGTCAGATGAATGGGATGTCAGCAAACAAATGGAAGAAAAATGACCACAGATATGGACTATTTAAGGAGAAGTTGTAGGATAGCCAGAACAGAAAGAATCGGAACCGAAATAGGTCGAAAGGAAACAGTTCGTATGGTTTGGACACACAAAAAGAATGGGACAACACAGATGGCCTAGACAAATACTAGAATGGCCTCCGCCGGAAAGAAGAAGGAGGGTAAGACCAAGAAGAAGCTGGAGGAATGACGTGGATGATGCAATGAAACCAAGGAACTTAAACCAGGAAATGAGTCACGAAAGAAAAGTGTGGAAACTGGGGACGGAGAAACGACGGCAGCCGTATAACTCGTGAAATAGAAATCCTTACGGTACAAAACACAATTCATACAAAAACCGGATGTATTTTACTGCAGAAAGAGAGATGCCCGAAGACAAAGCAGACAAGTGCAGAATACAGAACCAAACGCCATGGATTTTCAAAAAAATATGCCAGAAACTGATCTATCGTCCAATGATGATTATCCGATAAGGACTGGGGAGCCAATGAGGTCTGCTCATTTTTGGGTTATTATGTTATCAATCATCTGCCGAGAAACGTTTGGAATCCATTTTTTCCAATACCTGCGGTGGACAGTACAAAACGTTCACCACATTTGGATATCTTCACCATTTAGTTCACGCAAGAACAAGATTTGATACCGTGAAAATGGTATTTCCTATTAGGAGACATTCCTGAATGGAGTGCTACAAAAATATGGGTTTAATCAACTGCAAAGCCAGAAGGGAGTCACCATAAGACTGCGTCCAGGTATTGATGGATGCAAGAACTAAGCCATCACCATTTAAAGTTGAAAAAGTCAAAACAGCACCACGAGAGATTGGAATGGTTTTCTGAATCCTCACTACATCACAAAATGTCTTCTTTTATCAAGAATTGTTAGAGAAAGCAACTGCAAAACTTCAAACACATTCGAAACAGTAGCAGAAGATAAATTTTATGATCCATCAAGAGCTTATTTGGTAAGTTTTAATGTTCAGGCCACTTTCAGAAAATGCCAGGAAATTTTTTGGATAATATTCCTATAACGAGAGATAATGTCCAGGACTTGCAGGAATTTTTTTGTTTTTTAATGAGAGCGAACACAATTTTTATGAAAACCTGCCGGTTTTACCAAACTAGCAAGAAACTGGTCGAACGTGTAGGAAAAAAAGCAGACCCTGATCTCTCCAAGTTACACCTTTTCACCACCTGTTCGGACTTATCGCTCGTTTTTTTCGCAGTTTGAGTTGTAGTTACTAACTTTTTCTTTAAATTACATTGAAGAAATATTATGAGATGCCTTTTCCTTTGCAATTGCCTCTAGAAACATACTTTATACTAACAATTTTAAAACAATGTCTGTAAAGTGACCTGGCACGTTTTCTTTTCCTTGTACTGTTCACATTCAAACAATGTGACCTTTCCCAACAAATTACTCCTTACCTGCCTAATTGCGTAATTTATGCTCTTCCAGCATGGTTTCCGCGCCCCATCAGCCATCAGCATCACATGGTAACGTTTTATCATTAAAATTCCTGGGCGCCAATGTGCTTCCCCTTGTCGTATATCACAGGAACGGGGAAGTGGGTGGGAAGAGAGCTCATAAATCCCCGGTAAAGGACGTGTGTGTGTTTTCGAATACCGCTAAATTATCATTTAGATTTCTCCAGTAAATTGATGATGAACGATGTCTAAGTAATTGGAAGAGGACGAGGTGTGAGTGAGTACGTCGACGTCCTTCACTCAACTACTCTTGATCAAAACAGTGTCACTCAATTCGGTTATTAATAGGGAAAACTTTCATTTTCCTGGCTGGTAATTGAGTGAAAAACGTCTTCTAACAAAGCGGGAGCCCAGGGAGAAAAAAAGTGTACTCATGTCTTCTGAGTATAAATAATATTCTTGCTGTTTTCTTTGAATTTTAAATTGTAAAAGTGCGAATTTATTCAAATTTCTTCCTCCGATTTGAATGGCGCTGTGCAAGACTCGACAAACTGGTCCTTAAGCTCTTAATCCTTTTTTGTACTTTACTTCCCATTTAATAATAATTTATAATTACAGTCCGAAGCAAGCAACGAGTTTTCGCTGAAATTAATCTGACAAACGCGCTTTTTTTCAGCTGCATTTAAAACTATTTCCTTTACCAGCTCTATTTCACATACAAGTTTCGTCTTAATATTTCCTGTATTTTCGCATTCAATGGTTTATATCAATTTTTTAATTAATTAATGTTTGAATTTAGTTTCTCTTTAATTAATACGTTTGGAGACCCATTTACATTCTAAATTTCCACTGAAACTTTATTGATTGGATCTAACGTTGCATCTGTCTTTTTGTAATTATTTCTTGCTGTCTTTAATGTCTGGAATTAAATATTCCTTAACTTTCAACTGAGCATATTTTTTCCTTTCAAAAAATCCGATTTGAATATATTTTTTTATCGAAACCAAGCTCTATTTTTGAACAAAATTTAAGTTATAAGATAAACAAGCAAAATTACCTAAACATACTGTACAGGGTGTTTAAATAGTGACATGTTTTCTTGGTCATAGTTTAAATCTGTCTGTGAGCAATATCGGGCAGATGAGACAGAAAAAAGTATACGATGTTCTAACCTCGCGTCTTCTGAGTAATTTTGATCTTTCATCCTCTGTTGACTTGAGCCACTCGGGAGATATTCATTTTCTGACCAAATATGTTCATTCCAAATGTCATAAAAAATTAATATCTCTCGAATCGCTCGTGATAAACAGACGATGAAAGATCCAAACTACTCAGAAGGCATGAGTCTTTAACATCGTATTCTTTTTTCTCTCTACTTTACCCGATAGAGCCCGCAGAAAGCTTTAAACTTTGACGAAAAAATCAAGACAATAGTTAAACACTCTGTACAATTGATTTATTTTATTTTTGTTTCCTTATCTTATAACCGAATTTTTGAAAGTGAAAAGTTAGTGTGTAGTTTCAGTTGCGCTGTTTCAGCAGTTTCTTTCAACTTTCTCAACTACAACGCAAAAACAGTGAGGAAACTGCGATTTAAGCAACAAGAAACTGGTTTAATTTACCAAATAAACCGAAAATTTAGATTAATTTATATTAAACGGGACTCATTTTCGTTAAATCCCCTAATTGGCTCCCAGTTTCTTAAATTTCAGCCCGAAATTCATCAAATAAACCACCAATTTAATTCGCGTTGTTATCCGACTGTTAAAACTTGAGTAGAAATTTAAATTTTGCGCGCAAAGTGCACTTTTGGGAGTAAAACAAAAAACTGCCTGTGTGGAACAAGGCGAGTCCAAAGTTTCATGAACTAGAACAGGATGAAACACACGCTGACGTGTAGCACGCAGCCCCAGCTGCTGGCATTCAAAACGCATTTCATCTCCCTCTAACGCGTGCATTAGTTCGATGTTTCTCTTCTCTCTGAAATATTTCACATCAATCACCAATGTTGGACTGTTTACCTAGGCAACTCGATATAAAACCCATTAAAAAAATTGAATAAATTACTTCAAACTTCCGGTTCTAAACCATCAGCAATCCAGTCCATCTTCATTATTTGCTTAGCTGCAATTATCGCAGAAAAAACGCTGCGAAATCAGCACTAAATGCCTCATCCGGTCTGTTTCTACTTTAACGCGTCCGTCATAAGCAGAGCCAAACGGACGATAGCCTCAGTCAGTTGCATGGCCTGTAGAGAGCGCACTCGTCGCCATTCCCGATGATTGGTCCGGTCGGTCTAGAGGACGCTTTCGATTGGGCGGAGTCATCGTTGACATTGCTGGTGAGGGCGTGGCCTGATCAGCATCCCTAAGAGATGCAAAGAGGCTCAGATGTGCCCCCTCTGTGCCGGCCGAAAAGTTTAGTAGTGACAGTAACTGGCCGTGGAGCGGGATAGTGAATTGGTTTTGGGTGACTTATGGGAGTTTTTTCCACTGAAAGTACGTTTTCGTTCATTTTGTGCTGAGTGCTACGCAACAGACGCTAGTTTTTCTCTGTGGGATACTACATTACGGTTTTTGCATGGTGAGTTTTCCGTTGTCTTTATCTGGTCCAGTTTTTCCTTGTTCATTTGCTTCTAGTGTTTTTCTTGTTGTGTTATTTTGTCTTTTAAGTTATTTGGGCGGGTAATCCAACCCTAAAACGAAAGTCAATGAAAGGTTCAAGATATGAAAATCATCAGGGAAATGAACAACGATTATTAGTGATGATATCAATAATTGAAATCAACTTAGCTACATAAATCACGTCAGTGCACCGATCAATTGGCTGCAACGATATCGAGGAGAATTTACAGTTTCCTGTCGATTTTCTTCATAAATCATTGGAAGATAAATCAACGACTTTTTCACTTATTTTGCTAAACCAAAAAAACCCGTAATCGGCAGGCAAAGCTGATTTATTGCTAATTGAATACTTTTATGATTCCGGGCCCTATTTACATCCTTAAAAGTTCTAGAATCTACCGATAAATGGTAACTTTTTTTCACTCAAGATGAAGAATTATTAACGGGGAAAGACCAGCGTGTCTCGGAGTCGAGCAGATAGATTTGATTTATTGTCCAAATGAAATTCACTCTTTCTCTTTTTCTCAAATTGTTTCCTAAGGGATTTAGTATTTGTTGTGTTTTTTCGAGGTGTTTTAAACAATTCTTGAACCGAATTGAACGCGACAAGCTAAAGTGCAAATTCCAGTCGCTTTTCGAAGGATTGCAAACGATCAATAAATCGTCACTCTTCTCATTGAAGGAAACACGGAATTAATTGGTACATGATGGCGGGCATTGTCTTCAGTCAATAAATTGCATTCAAGAAGCAATTACAATTAACAATTAACAAATTGACCTGCAAGTAATTTATTCGACCTCGGGCGACGGCCGCACTGACTTTAATGAATAGTTTTGCATAAAATGGTTCAACTTGTTGCAACAATACGCTATCGAGGTGATAATGCAATTAAATCGCTTTGGGAAAAATCGACTAATCCTTTTTCAGTACACTCTGTATAAATTTTTGCTGAAGACCATGGAATAATTAAATTACTGTTTTGTTTTTATAAACTTTCCGTTTATGCAAAGATTAAACCAGAAATGTCAAACAGGAAATGACACACAAAACACACTGAGGTCTTCCTGACGTTTCGTAAGCTCGAGTGACCTGCATCTTCAGACGTGTGTTCGCTCCGGGTGCGAACATAAGTGAAAGTTATATAGAAGAAAAATGTTTATGTAGAAGAAAATAGAAGGAACGTGCTTGATACTGGTTTTATAAGTTGCTTTTATTGTTCTTCTTCTTCTTCTTCAAGTAGCACTCTCTTTCTGGCTGCACAATTTGCCTCCATCGACTTCTATCTAGCATTGTTTCCTGTTCATTTCAATGCCCATCTTCCGCATATCCGATAGAACATTGTCCCTCCATCTCATTTTAGGTCTTCCGGTGGTCTTCTACTCGTCGGTGCTTCCTGCCATGCAATTTTCAGCATTCTGTCATTCGGTTCGATATTGCTCTGAACTAGGATCCTGGGTTGGTCCATATATTGTTCTAAGTATTTTTCGCTCAAATCTTCGCAGGACGTCTCATTTTGCCTTTTATTGTTGCGTGTCTCAACCTGTAAAATTCATATTAGACGTTTCGCAAGCACGAGTGGCTTGCATCTTCAGAGGTGGGTCACACGTGGCTTTAATACCGCTGAAGATGCAACCCACTCGGTATACGGTTGCCACAAACCCACAAACAATATACGGTTTTAAACCAACCGGTAGCAATAAAATGGAAGACCAAAGATGAAAGAAGAATGAAGGAGGAAATTACTAATTTGGCATAACAATTTAGAGTTTAGGAAAGAACATTTGCAAAATTAAGACTAAGGAAGACTCGGAAGACGCCAAAGGAATAAAAATCAAATAGCAAAATTTTCGACAAACGCAGTTAAGCCACTGGAGAAATAAAGCGAGCTTAGAAATTGCGGACAAGGCAACACATACTTGTTAAAACTGTAGATAAAATCGATGACAAAATAAAACAATCAGAGAGAAAATAAATTAAAAGCGTACCATAACGAGATTGTGATTTGTAAGAGACGAATAAATAGAAGCTCCAATGCTGGAACAGGAAACGCTAAAATTTTAACGGGAGGAGAACAGGATTAGATCAACAATTAGAGAAATAGAGTGATAACAGATGCTAATGGAAAATAGTGATAATTTATGAAACAAACTTTCGAAGCAAAAGAACAGAAAACTAACGAAAGAAAAACAGGAATTAAATTAACAATTTAAGGAAAGAAAATCAAACCAGAAGCTAATGGGAAATAGTACAAACTTACCTAAACCTAAGTATTTATAGCAGGAGTACCACAGATGGAAATAGCTGCTGTCCAAGTCGGATGCATGCTATATGAAAGGGTGAAAAGCGTTTCTAGGACAAAAATAAAAATGTTCGAAAGAATTTGCTGCAGCGACGGAGGACACAGAAGGAACAATACTAATAAACTAACTGAGAAATATTGACAGAGTAGAAAAGAAAGGCAAAAATTTTACTATGTTCTATTAAGACTTTTGCGGTTATTGCTTGAAGCTGCTGAGTTTTTCGATGTTTTAGGTGGTCGTAAAAGGAATGTATTCCTGACGTTTCACAAGCACGAGTGGCTATGCATCTTCAGAGTTATGGGCTAAGAAAATCACCAGTTTCTAGCGATTGCTGAACTCTTTCGATGTGCAACAAGAGGTTCAGATATTGAGCTTTAAATTTTAAATAATAATGATTAAAATAAGTTAAAAATTAGTTACTACATTTAGCAATCAGGCTCGAACTACGAGGAAACTTAGAAAAGCTTCTACTTCCGGCTGATTTGAGGCAAATTAGCTGAAATCGCGCAGGGAAACAGCTAGAAATCGCCAGTTTCAGCAAAAAAAAACACTTAAGCACATCTAATTATCTGGGAACATTAATCATGCCTAATCTGGGCTACTTAAACAGTTTTCTGATCGAAGCGAGTAAACGTAAAGTCTAGCCAAGTGTGGGCGCCTTCCGAAGTCGATTGGCGACGGAGTATAGCGGACTGAAGACATCATTTCATGGGTATATTATAGCTGATATGCCACTAGTACCCATGTAATTGGTGCAGGGCATTTTTGCAGACACGAGCTTCGGTACAAGTAGTCAAACTTGAGGAACGTCGGGTTTAGTCTTGCTTTCAAACGCCCAAGAGCTCGAGGTTTGACTCCGACTGTAAGTTTATTAGTTGGTCGATGTTCAAAGTGCATCAAATGTGGGAAGACGAGCAGTTGGTATGTAGACGATTTGGGATTTTGAGGTTGATGTTGTTGTGTTCAAATCAAGTTTCAAACTTCTTTTCGTTTCGTTCTTTTGGTATTTTGGTCTCCTTGTATTTTCTTAACCTTCATTGAACTAGAATGGGAACCCCACTGTTTAACATTTGGTAGAACTGGACTTTTTTCTACTATTTACTCCCATTTCTGCCTTGTTTCAGATATTCAACTCAATCATCAACAACATGCTCAAAGAACGAGAGTCAATTGAGCGAGGTCCCTCCTCCCCATGTTCCAGCATGGGAGCCTCCTCCTTAGGAGAGGCCTCCTCCTGTGCCGGATGTGGAGGACGAATCCAAGACCGATACTATCTACTAGCAGTGGACAGACAATGGCACGCCTGCTGTTTGAAATGCTGCGAATGCAAACTGCCCCTGGACTCGGACTTGACTTGCTTCGCTCGCGAGGGAAATATTTATTGTAAGGAAGATTATTACAGGTGAGTAACCAGCCCAGATGCAGATAAAATCTGACACAGAATGATTTACATTTGGAGAAATCTGATATGAAAATTGTGCATGATGTACAAGAGAACCAGTTGTTCTATGTGGGCAAATTAGGTGCAGCAGCTGGAGGATTCCCACAACAGAACCGTAACTGCCATAAAGAGGAAAACAGTTTAAATATTCTCAAAATAGTCCAATTAATTGGACAATGGCAAACGTTTTCGTTTAGGTCTTTTTTTATGTGTGTGTGGAACGCCACCGGAATTTTAATAGGAAAGAATGTCCGACCTCATTATTTTTCCGTTACGTAAGGGAACGATCACCAATTCCGGTTAATTTATGAATGAAAAGAATTGATTATGTTCAGCGGACGGTCACTGGTTGTCTAGGATTTTCAGTATAATTGACAACATGGATGGATTGGTCATTTTTTCGGCGGGAATCCAGATCTGTATCAGTTCTTCGGAAATTCAGTAAATGTGAAAGAAAATTTAACGATGGGACTGTTTCTACTGAAGATTTTTTGATTGTCGGTTAAAACCTTCTGGTGTCTATGGTTGATTCTCGATAAGAGATTTATGGAAGTGCGTTATTAAGTATTTTAAAACAGACTTAAGTTAAAGGAGCGTTATGCATATAATCGACAGCAGCCAATTTTGCTGAATATTTTATTGTTTGTGCTAAGAAATTCGAGTTTTATTGACGCTTTGCTTTATTCAACTGGGACTTAAAAAGCCCGTCAACATCCGATGAGTTGTTAAAACCCCAAAACACAAATGCTGCAGATTTAAATCGCATTGAGTTCAAGACTGACTGTCCAGAAATTGGCCGGTTCACAATCTGCGTGCAAAGTTTTGAAAATTCCTGTTCTCCTTAACTAAAGCACGCAAAAACTGGAGTTTTTTTTCCGGAAGTTGTTGACAGTTGAAAGTATAAAGTGTGAAAATTCAAACAATATACAGCTTCAGGCTAACTTTCAATAAGATTCCAAACTGAGGCTACAAATTTACAAAGTTAAAAAAATTGCAGGCAATTTTTAAAAATTCTTGCTGATTCAACCAAAACAGATCGAAACAAATCGTTTTTTTCCTGCTTATTCCCAAAAGCCAAGAGTGTAATTGTTGGAAATTTAAAGAAAATTGGTTAACAGATGGTTTTTCCAGAAATTTCGCAATTTAGGCCACAAATTGGCAGATTTTAATCGTCGGGGAAGATTTCAACATTTGTGGTTACTGAGCCAAACCTGACCGGGCCTGTTTTTACATAAGTCACTAAGCTCCACCGGTATTTATACCGCGAATTGCAACGAAGTTGAATTGCACTTTGGATTTCCAGAAAATTCCAAACTGTAACTATAAATTGGCAAGTTCGGAAAAATTGCAGGCAATATTTGAAAAATTCTTGCCGACTCAACTAAACCGATAGAAACTTTCATTTTTTACCGTCGTTTGAAAATATCTGCATTTCTTCAATCCGAAATTGCAAAATTCTTGGGCCACAGACTGACTTTCCAGAAAATTTCTTTTTGGGACCAGAAATTGGCGGGTTTTAAAATTGGCGCGCAAGATTCTAAAAATTCCTGCCTGCTGAAACCATGCAGGTAACGCCTCGAATTTTTTCTGCACGTTAATATAATCCACTGTTATAAGTGTGCGAATTTCAACAACAGGGAGCTTCACGCCTGCTTTCCAGAAAATTACAAAATCGAGCTGCAAATTTGCAATTTTTCAAAAATTTCTAACAACTGCACCGAAATATTTTCAGACTTAAGTTTTTTCCACCAAGTTGCCAAAACCCTACTGTGTAAATTCTCAAAATTGCAACAAAATTGCATAACAAGCAGAATTTCCAGACACTCTTGAATTGCGACCACAATTTGGGGAGTTTCAAAATCTGCGCGCAAAATTTCAAAAATTTCTAACTGAGGAACCAAAGCAGTTAAAGCCGCCAGTTTTTTTCAGTATATTTTCGATATTCAAAAGTATAAATTCCGAAATTTTCAGCAACATTGAGCTGACCCTTGAGGTTCCATAAATTTCCAAACTGTGCCCACAAATTGGCAAGCTTGGAAGACGAGCGAGGATAATCCAAAATTGCTGCCGTCAGAAGGGAAACTGGACGGGACTAAATGTTTTCCTTGCATGGTTCCAAAATCTTGAACTGAAAAATTTTGAACTGAGGCACAAATTAACAGTTTTAAATCGGCGTGAAATATTTTTAAAATTCTGGCTACTGCACAAAGCCGGTTCACACTTGCAATTTTTCACCTGAGTTACCAAGCTCGAAAGGTATAAATCCGGTATAAAACGAGATCTAAATGCAATCTGGATTTCCAGAAAATTCAAAAAGTTGGCAACTTCAGAAATTTCCCAGCAATATTTGACACATTCTTGCTGGCTCAACCAAAACGGTTTGAAGCTTATTTTTTTCGCTTTGGTTTGCAAATATCGGCATCGGTACAGACCGTGAATTGCAAAAACATTGGGTTACAGACTGAATTTCAGAAATTTCGATTTGAGGCCAAAAATAGGCGGGTTTGAAATCGGCGCTCCAGATTTGAAAACTTCCGACTTCCAAACCACAGCAGCTAATGCCTAGAATTTTTTTCTGCCAAGTTGCTGTGACCCAAAGGTGTAAGTATGCTAATTCCAACAAAAGTCAGCTTTGGCGCTTTTTTTCAGAAGAATTGAAATTTCAAACTCTGCCTGCAAGATTTCAAAATTCCTGGTAATGCACCAAAGCAAGTAGAGACGCGAGATTTTTTCCGTACATTTGTGCTATTCAAGAGTATAAATCGTGGAAATTTTGAGCAACATTCAACTGGCCTCTGCGACTCCAGAAATTGCCAAACTGGCAAGCTTGGAAAATGTGCGAGTTATAATTCGAAAATTCCTGCCGACTGAACCGAAACTGGAGGAGATCCATTTTCTCCTGAAGCTGCTAAAACCCCTTAGGTCTAAATGCTGCAAACTGGAACAAATTCAGTCCCAGACATAATAAGAATCGAATAATAAACCAAAGAGAAGATTAAGGCCCTAAACCCGTTTATGTAAGATTTGGAAGCAACAAAAATTTTAACAAAGCAAACCTAAAAGAAGCTCTAATTTCTGAGCCAATTAACATGAAAACTGGCCATCGATCGATAAGCTATCGAAAGGAAAAATTCACTCCGGTGTTGTCCATTTTTAATAATCCCGGTTGTTCAAAGAAAAACAAATTTGTGGGAAACACGCATCTGCTAGTGACTTGTGACTAGGTTTGTGTAGGCTGATATGGTTGTCAGTTCACATAACTGGTGATTTTGCTTATCGACACTTCGTATCAAAACATTTTCCGAGCCGAATGGGGCGGAAGCATTTTATTCCACTGTTATGGATTCAATTTAATACGCGATAATTGAAGTGAACAACCTGAAGGGGCTTAGGGCAAATTACCATTTGACCGGCAGTTAAAATTTCCCAAACCCTGTAAATCAACCTCTGAGTAGCGAATTGAACTAGTCAACGATTTGCAAAAGAATGCCCTTAACAATGAATATCAATTTCGCACTAATTGGCAATCTGCTGAATTTTTGCACCCGCTGGAATTCCGGCGTTTCTTTGCCCAGTTTAATTTATTTGCCTTTTTGTCTAAGACGGATTTTGGTAGATCCGAAGGTTTCAATTAATTAGGACGAGCCGGATTTATGGGCCTCATACGCAGATCTGGTTTTTATCTCTGTGAGAATTATGGTCCGTGTCTTCACTCTCTGGAATTATAATGCGACCATATATTTTCGCCGAAAATAGGTCTTATATTTAGATTAGATTTCGAACGTTTCCAACAGTGAATAAATCGAGTTTGGTTCAGCTTTTCCTGGAAAAAGACGCATTTTGTTTACTAGCTTGGAACCAAAAAAATTACTCCATTAATTTACATGATTTTTAACGAGAAGTGAGCGAAGCGTTTCTAAAACTCGTCAGGAAAAACCTGCATAGAAAAGAAACCGGATGGGGGAAGAACACACGAAAGCAATTGAAAATTATAATGGAAGGACACAAGAAAAATTGAAATTATCTGAGCAAAACAGGTCTTTTTTCCTTTAGCAGAAAGATAAGGCGCTTTTCTGCAACTGTTTTGGTCTTGTTCTTGGCCCATTTTTCCAACATCAAGACAGTGAAAATTGCACGAATAATAAAATAAAACACAAAAATACAAACAAGAGTCCACCCGAATAAAAACCGAAACTTTCAGAATGTTCGCATGTAACAAGATGCGGAAAATGCCACGCTGGAATATCAGCAAATGAACTAGTGATGCGAGCCAGAGATTTAGTCTACCACCTTCATTGCTTCTCCTGCACTTTATGTGGCATCCCCCTATCAAAGGGTGATCATTTCGGAATAAGAGAGGGCCTGATATACTGCAGGTAAGTTCGCATTGACAAATTAGTAAGTGAAATTGATGTCTCGCGTTAAATAGGTTTGCACTATGAAATGATGGACACTTTCGACCCTCATGACACCCCTTTATTTTCGGGTGGCGAATCACCTGGTTACTACCCATCAAACACACCACCTCAAAGCCACAAAGGCAGGCCGAGGAAACGAAAACCCACAGTGGAAGACGCGTGTGGTGAAATTCCTGTTGGAATGCGGATGGCAGCTGCAACTTTGGGTAAGTTGAAGATTTGTCATTGCACCTCATAAGCTCATACAGAAACTTTTGTATGTTGCTTTTGCATTATGGCAACATAAGCTCCAGCTTGTGTACAGGCACTTGGAAAAGGGATCCGAATAATGGCGTATCAACAATAGTTATAAATTCGAAGGGCCGATCATAAAACGCAGTGAAACAAAGAACGAAACAAACATAGAAAACATTTTATTGTATTTGCTCGTTAGAAGAAAAACGCCGGCACAATACTAAGAGGCACAATGCTATTGTTTACAAATGCAGGCGCTTTCGGTTTTAACAAGGTATCGAATGAGGATTTGGATCGGTCTAGTGAGGGTTTTTGATGTTGGCTTTGGATGAAACCGAGGACTTGGCAAAGGGTTGAAATATTCGGATAAACTATATTTGCCCATAAAGACACCCATGTCAAAAACTGGTGAGTTTTTGCTATTAACTCGCGGGGCAGAAGCCATGAAAAGGATTTGATTAGGCATAAACAAAAACGCTTTCAAAAAAATTCAGTAAAAATTTCAAATTGATTGTTGGTCTGGCTTGGAAGTTCGAAATAATTTCCTAGACTAAGAGCAAGAGCTCGAGTTTTAAAGGGTTTAAAAATCAATAGGTCCATGATGAATTCCAATAATTTTTCTTTCTGATTATGGGCAGATTTTTTCTATGCGCTGTGAAACTTTCATATTGATGCTTTGCCTCGTTCGAGAGTTAGAAACATTTTTCTAGAGCTCATCAATATGAGCTGTTCCGGGTTTCTTTTCAGGATCTAGTCTAGTTAGGCTTGAGTTTGGAAAGTTTTAAAAAATCAGCGGTTTCCTGGATTGAACTGATTTTTTTTCTGAATTTTCTATAACCCTTTTTCTATGAACTGTAAAAATTCCAAATCGAATTTATGGCAGGAATGATATCTGGAAATTTTTCTTCTGCAGCTTTACATGATTTTTTGAGCCATTTTGTTCACCCTCCAGGTTATAAAGTTTTGAAATATTAGCGGTTTTTTTTCATTCATAGATTTTTTCTGAATTTTCCTATAAGCTTTTTCTATGCGCTGTAAAAATTCCAAGTGGATTTTGTGTCCGCCTTGATATTTCGAAACAGTTTTTCTACAGCTTTGCATGATCCCTTGAGCTTTTCTTTTCAGGCTCGAATTTTAAAGGTTTTAAAAATCAGCAATTTTGATAGATTTTTTGCCAAAACATTCTCATACACGATTTGTATGTAATGTAAAAATTCCAAATGAAATTTGTGGTCTTTATTGGGATTCAGAAAACATTTGTCTAGAGATATGTATGAGCTCTTGAGTGTTTCGTTTCAGGCTCTAGTTCAGAAGGTTTTCAAAAATCAGTACTTTTTTTGAATTCTGTTTAGTTTTTTTCTGAATATTCTGGCGTTCTTTCTATACGCTCTAAAATTTTCCGAATGATTCTTTATCTAAGTTGGAAGTTACAACTACATTTTCGAGCAGTTTACATAAGCTCAAAAACTGTTTCTTAAAAAGAAAAGCTCAAATCTGAAAGTTTTGAAAAGTTTATTTCAATGATTTTTTCTTGAAATATTCTTACTCTTTTTCTATGCACTGTAAAAATTCCAAGTCGATTTTATGTCGGGCTTGAGATTTGGAAACTTTTTTCGGACAGCTTTACATGGTCTCTAGCGCCTTTCTTTTCAGGCTCTGGTTTTGAAAGTTTTTAAATATCAGCAGTTTTCTTTAATTAATTGATTTTATGCATAATTTTCTCAGACGCTCTTGTTATATGCTGTAAATATTCCAAATCGATTTTATGTCTGGTTTGAAATTTAGGAAAAGTTTTTAGAGCTTTTAAATGCGCTCTTGAGTGTTTTCTTTTATGCTTTAGTACAACATTTTTAAAAGCTCGGCACTTTCCTGGATTTGATTGATTTTTTTTCATATATTCCATCTTGTTTGTTCTATACGCTCTAAAAATTCGAAAGGATTCTTTAGCTGGTTTGGAGCTAGAAATAATTTTTCTAGCTGTTTGTATGAGCTCTTAAGTGTTCTTTTGAGGCTCGAGCTTAGAACGTTTATGCATTCGATTAATGTTTTTCAGAAATATTTTGAGATGCTCATTCTGTGTCCTGTAAAAATTTCAAATTAATTTTATGTCTGATTTGAGATTTAGAACTTTTTTCTAGAGCTTTAACTGCTCTCTTAAGGGTTCCTTTTCAGGCTCGAGTTTTGAAGGGTTTTAAATTCAGTATTGATCATTTTTCTTAATGTGCTTATGTTTTTTTCTATGCGCTACATAAATTTCGCATGGATTTCTATGCCTGGTTTGAGAGTGACAAATATTTTTCTAGAGTACGAGCTTTCGAGTGTTTCTTTTCAGGCTCTAGTTTAGAAGGTTTATGAAATCAGTACATTCATATTTTTTATTGATGTTTTTCCTAAGTATTTCCTGACGCTTTTTTATGTGCTCTAAAAATTTCAAAAGTATCCCTATCCGGTTTTCCTTAATTTGATTAGAAAGATTTTTTTCATTCCATTTCATGGACTGTAGAAAGTCTTAAATTGACTTGATGTCTGATTTGAGAATTTGAAATATTTTTCTAGAAATTTAAATAATCTCTTGAAGGTTTCGTTTCAGGCTCGAGTTTTAATGTTGTTTTTTTTTGAAAAATCAGGCAGATTTCTGTATTTAATTGTATTTTTTCTTGAATTTTCGAGACGCTTTTTCTATGCGCTGTAAATACTTCAAACTGATTTACGTCTGGTTTGAAATTTGGGGACCTTTTTGTAGAGCTTTCAGTCATATCTTGACACTTTCTTTTGAGACTGGTTAGGAGGTTTTAAAAAAATTGCAGTTTTCTATATTTAATTGATTTTTTCCGGAATTTCTTAGACGATCTTTACTCATTTTGATCAAATAGTTTCGTTTGCAGGATTTTGTGCTGCCACAAACATTTTTCTCTTCAAGCAAACGAAACCGCCATTGATTCTTTGTTAGTAAAATATTCTTAGTCACTTGTTTGGCATATTTTTAATATTAATTTCTGAGTGAATTGAAATAAAGAGTCGCTATCACTGCTCGGTCAGTTTCAGTAAAGGTTTTCACCTTTGCACTTCATAAAATTCACTTTCAAGTAAACAAGAACAACCAATGAACTGCAGGCTTTAATTTTCCGTCACATGAGGTCCAACAGGGAAAAAGAAATGCAAAAAGAAACACTTTTAAACCGGAAAAAGTGGCTGTAGCCCTTCTGAGAATGAGACTCAAAATGCTCTTGGGGAAAGTAGGAAAGAGACGAATTTTACTTCAAATAACGAGTTAGAAGAAGAACTGTGAGTTCAGCATCAAGAACAAAAGCAAAGGCACATCTAAAGTCTCTTCTTCTCATATAATTTCTCAATTTTCCTTTAATGAGCCACAAATTTTTCATTCGATTCTCGCCCTGGATGCAACAATTCAAGTTCAAAATTCACAAAGGAAACATGTTATCGGTTTGTTCAAGAATACCGGATAATATCCTGAAGACAAATGGCTGCCACCCGTCAGGCATTATTACCGGTAATTAAGGGCAGGTGTTACCAAGTAATAAATAATAGTCCTCTAATTATCCTAGCCGACGATAGGTCTACTTTTACAGAAATTCCTCGACGGCCATAACGTTTTTTAACCAATGAGCTACCGGACGGGACTTATCCAATACGGATCTAAAGACACTTTTCAACTGTCAACCGTTTCGGCTTGACCACCCACCGAATCCTCGACCCAATAAATTACCCATCGATATAGGATCCATACTTGACTTGCTCACATTACATTGTTGGCCAATATCAGTGCTGGTAGCAGAATTACAAGAAATTACTTAGCTGAAACCAGCTTGAATCAATGAGATTAATTAGTTTGAAAGTACATTTTCTAAAGAACTGTGTTCTGGCATCCATAGAAATGTTAAGCAGACGTTTCGCCAGTTCGCACAGCAACGATCTTCACGAGTAATTGTTCTAAAGCAATGACATGACGCAATTTTTAAGATGCCCACGCCAACTTACTGTAAATAAAATGGTGTTTTTGGGGTGAATCGGTTGGCAACATCGGAATAAATCATGATGCCGATTAAAAATAAAAAGCCTCACGTTTGGTTTGGTTTTTTTTTTTGGTTTCTGGGAGCTCGATTGTAGTTTTAAAGTGCCGACAATAAATTTAAACAAATCGATGCATTTTAAATGGGCCTCGAACATCGTCACCCATTCGATTGGTTTCCGAAGATCCTTAAAGCTATGTTTTCACCAAAAAAAAAAAAACAAATCAAACGACGATGGAATTAATTAGGTTTTTTGGGCAACCAGCTTTTATAGGCTTATCGTGTTACAAAGCATTGATTGAAGAAGCTGAAATTAAACGGTTTCCCACTGGTCAACTCAACGCAATAAAACACACGAAAAACGGCCATTCCAGTGGCCAGAATTGAAATAGATCTGTTTAACGGTGATAAAGTGAAGAGCACTCCATATGCCTGGACGGACAGGTGCTGTTCAATTGATTTAGTAAACGGATTTTTTTTTCGGGAGAAAAACTAACTCTAAGCCCATTTTTCACTATCTCGAGGATTTTATCTGAGGTAGAAACGATACGAACCGATGAAAAATGGGGCTTTTAATAATAATGTTAACTGTTCAACGATAAGTAAGTGTGAAGAGAATCAAGTGCTGCCTGCTTTCCATATGGGATTAATGAGATTTTAAACGTGTTTTTTCACTTTAGGACCACACGAAATCGATGGGTACAAGGAGTGGAAGTTTATCGGATGTATCTATTGAAAAAAACATGTGCCAGTTTCCTTTTTAAAGGAAACTATAATTCTAGAGCTGAGTGAGAATGTAAAATAGTTCACTTATTGGTTCTTTAGTGAAACCACAGCATTTTTTGCACTTCGGTTATTTTTTTTTGTTTCCTTAGTTTCTATTTGGTGACCGAATTGAATTTAAAAAATTTCTATGAAAACTAGTCTAAGGGTTGAAATTAAGTGAATTGCTGAATGCAGTCCAGCAGAGCGTAACGTACGTATAAATAATTATAAAATAAAAGTAAAATTAGTGGAGTGGATTTTTTGAAAAACCATAAATTCGCTCAAAAAGCTGCAAAATCTACATCATTTTGATCTTAAGGAAGCGAGGAATGTAAAACGCTCATTAAAAACACTCTAGAGGCTCAAAATTCGGAATTATTTAAATTTTTGGCCCATTTTGGGCGTTTTTGACCAGTTTTGATCTTCAATCGAGGATATCTTCCTTATTATAGGCTTAAACGTGCTTCATATGCATATTGTGGCGCTTTTTAGGTCGAAAACAATCCATTGCGCTCAAAAAACACGCATTCAAAATTTTGATTTTTAATTGAAAATTTTTTAATGGGTAAAGGTGGATTTTTTGAAAAATTATAAATGTTTTCAAAATGCCGCAAAATCTACATCGTTTTCATCTTAAGGAAGCGAGGAATGTAAAACGCTCATTAAAAACACACTAGAGGCTTTCAATTCGGAATAATGTAAATTTTTGGCCCATTTTGAGCGTTTTTGATCAGTTTGGATCTTCAATCGATGATATCTTCCTTATTATAGGCTTAAACGCGCTTCATATGCATATTGTGGCGCTTTTTAGGTCGAAAACAATACATTGAGCTCAAAAAACACGCATTCAAAATTTTGATTTTTAATCGAAAATTTTTTAATGGGTAAAGGTGGATTTTTTGAAAAATTATAAATGTTCTCAAAATGCCGCAAAATCTACATCGTTTTCATCTTAAGGAAGCGAGGAATGTAAAACGATCCTTAAAACCACACTAGAGGTTTTAAATTCGGAATAATACAAATTTTTGGCCCATTTGAGCGTTTTTGATCAGTTGGATCTTCAATTGATGATATCTTCCTTATTATAGGCTTAACGCGCTTCATATGCATTTGTGGCGCTTTTTAGGGCGAAAACAATACATTGAGCTCAAAAAACACAGCTTCAAAAATTTTGATTTTTGATTGAAAATTTTTTAATGGGTAAAGGTGGATTTTTTGAAAAATTTACAATGTTCTCAAAATGGCCGCAAAATCTACATCGTTTTCATCTTAATGAAGCGAGGAATGTTAAAACGCTCATTTAAAAACACCACTAGAGGCTTTCAACTTCGGAATAATGTAAATTTTTGGCCCATTTTGAGCGTTTTGAGCAGTGTTTGATCTTCAATCGATGATATCTTCCTTATTATAGCTTACACGCGCTTCATATGCAATATTGTGGCGCTTTTTAGGTCGGAAACAATCCATTGCGCTCAAAAGACACGCATTCAAAATTTTGATTTTTAATTGAAAATTTTTTAATGGGTAAATGTGGATTTTTTGAAACATTATAAATGTTTTCAAAATGCCGCAAAATCTACATCGTTTTCATCTTAAGGAAGCGAGGAATGTAAAACGCTCATTAAAAACACACTAGAGGCTTTCAATTCGGAATAATGTAAATTTTTGTCCCATTTTGAGCGTTTTTGATCAGTTTGGATCTTCAATCGATGATATCTTTCTTGTTATAGGCTTAAACGCGCTTCATATGCATATAGTGGCGCTTTTTAGGTCGAAAACAATACATTGAGCTCAAAAAATACGCATTCAAAATTATGATTTTTAATCGAAAATTTTTTAATGGGTAAAGGTGGATTTTTGAAAAATTTTAAATGTTCTCAAAATGCCGCAAAATCTACATCGTTTTCATCTTAAGGAAGCGAGGAATGTAAAACGCTCATTAAAAACACTCTAGAGGCTCAAAATTCGGAATATTTAAATTTTTGGCCCTATTTTGAGCGGTTTTGATCAGTTTTGATCTTCAGTCGATGATATCTTCCTTATTATAGGACTTAAACGTACTACATATGCATATTGTGGCGCTTTTTAGGTCGAAAAGCAATCCATTCGATAAAAAAACACGCATGCAAAATTTTGATTTTTGATCGAAAATTTTTTAAGGAGTGAAGATGATTTTTGAAAAAACTATAAATTTTCTCAAAATCCAGCGAAATCTTCATCGTTTTCATCTTAAAGAAGCGATGGAATGTAAAACTGCTACATTAAAACCACAGCTAGAAGGCTTTAAAATTCGGAAATAATACAAATTTTTGGCCCATTTTGAGCGTTTTTGGATCAGTTTTCGATCTTCAATTGATGATATCTTCTTATTATGAGAGCTTAAAGGCGCCTACATATGCATATTGTGAGCAGCTTTTTAGGTCGAAAACAATACATTGAGCTCAAAAAACACACATTCAAAATTTTCATTTTTGATCGAAAATTTTTAAGGGGTAAAGGCGGATTTTTGAAAAACCATAAATTCTCTTCAAAAAGCCGCAAAATATACATCATTTGATCTTAAGGAAGCGAGGAATGTAAAACGCTCATTAAAAACAACTCTAGAGGCCAAAATTCGGAATTATTTAAATTTTTGGCCTATTTTGAGCGTGTTTGATCAGTTTTGATCTTCAATCGATGATATCTTCCTTATTATAGGCTTAAACGTGCTTCATATGCATATTGTGGCGCTTTTTAGGTCGAAAAACAATCCATTGAGCTCAAAAAACACGCATTCAAAATTTTGATTTTTGATTGAAAATTTTTAATAGTGATAGTGGATTTTTGAAAAACTATAAATTTTCTCAAAATCCAGCGAAAATCTCATCGTTTTGATCTTAAAGGAAGCGAGGAATGTAAAACGCTTCATTAAAAACCACACTAGAGAGCTTTAAATTCGGAATATGCAAAATGGTTTGGCCCATTTTGAGCGTTTTTGATCAGTTTGATCTTCAAGTCGATGATATCTTCCTTATATAGGACTTAAACGCACCTTACATATGCATATTGTGGCGCTTTTAGGTCGAAAAGCAATACATTGACGCTAAAAAACACGCAGTCAAAATTTGATTTTTGATCGAAAATTTTTTAAGGGGGTAACGGATGAATTTTTTGAAAAACTATAAATTTTCTCAAAATGCCAGCAAAATCTACATCGTTTTCATCTTAAGGAAGCGTAGGAATGTAAAACTGCACTTAAAAACACGCTAAGGCTTTCAATTCGAAATAATTAAATTTTTAGCCCATTTTGAGCGTTTTGGATCATTTTCGATCTTCAATTCGATGATATCTTGCCTTATTAGTGGACTTAAACGGCGCCACATATGCGTATTGTGGCGCTTTTTAGGTCGAAAACAATACATTGAGCTCGAACAAAACACGCATTCAAAATTTTGATTTTTGATCGAAAATGTTTTAAGGGGTAAGGCGGATTTTTGAAAAACCATAAATTTCTTAAAAAGCCGCCAAAATATACATCATTTTGATCTTAAGGAAGCGAGGAATGTAAAACGCTCATTACAAAACACTCTAGAGGCACAAAATTCGGAATTATTAAATGTTTGGCCCATTTTGAGCGTTTTTGATCAGTTTTGACTCTTCAATCGATGATATCTTCCTTATTATAGGCTTAAACGTGCTTCATATGCTATTGTGGCGCTTTTAGGTCGAAAACAATCCATTGCGCTCAAAAACCATGCATTCAAAATTTTGATTTTGATTGAAAATTTTTAATGAGTGAATATGGATTTTCTGAAAAACTATAAATTTTCTCAAAATCCAGCGAAAATCTTCATCGTTTTGATCTTAAGGAAGCGAGGAATGTAAAACGCTCATTTAAAAACACACTAGGGCTTTCAATTCGGGAATAATGTAAATTTTTGGCCATTTTGAGCGTTTTTGATCAGTTTGGATCTTCAATCGATGATATCTTCCTTATTATAGGCTTAAACGCGCTTCATATGCATATTGTGGCGCTTTTTAGGTCGAAAACAATACATTGAGCTCAAAAAACACGCATTCAAAATTTTGATTTTTAATCGAAAATTTTTAATGGGTAAAGGTGGATTTTTTGAAAAATTATAAATGTTCTCAAAATGCCGCAAATCTACATCGTTTTCATCTTAAGGAAGCGAGGAATGTAAAACGCTCATTAAAAACACACTAGAGGCTTTCAATTCGGAATAATGTAAATTTTTGGCCTATTTTGAGCGTTTTTGATCAGTTTTGATCTTCAATCGATGATATCTTCCTTATTATAGGCTTAAACGTGCTTCATATGCATATTGGTGGCGCTTTTTAGGTCGAAACAATCCATTGCGCTCAAAAAACACGCATTCAAAATTTTGATTTTTAATTGAAAATTTTTTAATGGGTAAAGGTGGATTTTTTGAAAAATTATAAATGTTTTCAAAATGCCGCAAAATCTACATCGTTTCATCTTAAGGAAGCGAGGAATGTAAAAACGCTCATAAAAACACACTAGAGGCTTTCAATTCGGAATAATGTAAATTTTTGTCCCATTTTGAGCGTTTTTGATCAGTTTTTGGATCTTCAATCGATGATATCTTCCTTATTATCCGGCTTAAACGCGCTTCATATGCATATTGTGGCGCTTTTTAGGTCGAAAACAATACATTGAGCTCAAAAAAACACGCATTCAAAATTTTGATTTTTAATCGAAAATTTTTTAATGGGTAAAGGTGGATTTTTTGAAAAATTATAAATGTTCTCAAAATGCCGCAAAATCTACATCGTTTTCATCTTAAGGAAGCGAGGAATGTAAAACACTCATTAAAAACACACTAGAGGCTTTCAATTCGGAATAATGTAAATTTTTGGCCCTATTTTGAGCGTTTTTGATCAGTTTGATCTTCAATCGATGATATCTTCCTTATTATAGGCTTAAACGCGCTTCATATGCATATGTGGCGCTTTTTAGGTCGAAAACAATACATTGAGCTCAAAAAACACGCATTCAAAATTTTGATTTTTAATCGAAAATTTTTTAATGGGTAAAGGTGGATTTTTTGAAAATTATAAATGTTCTCAAAATGCCGCAAAATCTACATCGTTTTCATCTTAGGAAGCGAGGAATGTAAAACACTCATTAAAAACACACTAGAGGCTTCAATTCGGAATAATGTAAATTTTTGGCCCATTTTGAGCGTTTTTGATCAGTTTTGATCTTCAATCGATGATTCTATTCCTTATTATAGGCTTAAACGTGCTTCATATGCATATTGTGGCGCTTTTTAGGTCGGAAACAATACATTGCGCTCAAAAAACACGCATTCAAAATTTTGATTTTTAATTGAAAATTTTTTAATGGGTAAATGTGGATTTTTTTGAAACATTATAAATGTTTTCAAAATGCCGCAAAATCTACATCGTTTTCATCTTAAGGAAGCGAGGAATGTAAAACGCTCATTAAAAACACACTAGAGGCTTTCAATTCGGAATAATGTAAATTTTTGGCCCATTTTGAGCGTTTTTGATCAGTTTGGATCTTCAATCGATGATATCTTCCTTATTATAGGCTTAAACGCGCTTCATATGCATATTGTGGCGCTTTTTAGGTCGAAAACAATACATTGAGCTCAAAAAACACGCATTCAAAATTTTGATTTTTAATCGAAAATTTTTAAATGGGTAAAGGTGGATTTTTTGAAAAATTATAAATGTTCTCAAAATGCCGCAAAATCTACATCGTTTTCATCTTAAGGAAGCGAGGAATGTAAAACGCTCATTAAAAACACACTAGAGGCTTTCAATTCGGAATAATGTAAATTTTTGGCCCATTTTGAGCGTTTTTGATCAGTTTAGATCTTCAATCGATGATATCTGCCTTATTATAGGCTTAAACGCGCTTCATATGCATATAGTGGCGCTTTTTAGGTCGAAAACAATACATTGAGCTCAAAAAATACGCATTCAAAATTTTCATTTTTGATTGAAAATTTTTTAAGGGGTAAAGGTGGATTTTTTGAAAAACATTAAATGTTCTCAAAATGCCGCAAAATATACATCATTTTGATCTTAAGGAAGCGAGGATGTAAAACGCGTCATTAAAAACACTCTAGAGGCTCAAAATTCGGAATTATTTAAATTTTTGGCCTATTTTGAGCGTTTTTGATCAGTTTTGATCTTCAATCGATGATATCTTCCTTATTATAGGCTTAAACGTGCTTCATATGCATATTGTGGCGCTTTTTAGGTCGAAAACAATACATTGAGCTCAAAAAACACGCATTCAAAATTTTGATTTTTAATCGAAAATTTTTTAATGGGTAAAGGTGAATTTTTTGAAAAATTATAAATGTTCTCAAAATGCCGCAAAATCTACATCGTTTTCATCTTAATTAAGCGAGGAATGTAAAACGCTCATTAAAAACATACTAGAGGCTTTCAATTCGGAATAATGTAAATTTTTGGCCCATTTTGAGCGTTTTTGATCAGTTTGGATCTTCAATCGATTATATCTTCCTTATTATGGACATTTTATATGTAAACATTGGGAAACTTCTTAAGTCAAAATCATTCCTTTGAGCTCAAAAAGACGCATGCAAAATTTTGATTTTTGAACATTTCATATGAAGTGAGCGTCGATTTTATCAAAGAAACATAAGTTCTCTCAAAATGCCTTAAAATCCACATCAATTTCATCATAAGGACGTGAGAATGCAAGGCGCTCATTGAAAAATACGCATATTTTTACATAAGACTAATTTTAAGCAAAAATGTCTAGAAAAGTTCCAAGAAACGGGACTTAAAACTTGTCAGCCCTTGAAAATTTTGCCCAATTGAAACACTAAACAGGATAATTTGGATATTAAAAATAATGAATCTCTTAATCCACAACAGCAGTTACAAAGAAGTTTTAAGGAAAAAAGGAGCAAAACCAGCTTTAACAAAAGTTCCTCCCTAGAACCTTTGCTCATGTACTGCAGTTTCATATACATTAATTTAACGTATTCTTGCTTCACTCCCTATTCAATTTCCACTACTTATATCAAAACGGAGATACATATGTATGGCAAATAAGGTACATAAGAGCCCTGGTATGTTTGTGAGCACTTAAACACGTCTATCAGATATAGAAAAATAGACAACGGTGCACGTTGTACTCGAAGGGAAAAGCCCTCGCTAGTTGAGCTCGAGTGCACTTCAACCTGGGGATTTTCTGCAAATATAATTAATTTTGCACCGAAATGGTTTAAATATTTTCATCAATTCATTGCCAGTGTGTTTGAGGATGGTGGAAGTCTGATTATGATTAGGGCTCAGTTTTTTTCTTGATTTTATTTGGAGTTTTGTGCCTTTTTCAGAAATGTTGCATCAGGGCGATTTATCCTCCTCCATGGAGTCACTCTCCTATGATTCCTCGGTTACATCGCCTGCATCAAGCAACGGACATCAAAGCCAAAGAACCAAAAGGTGAGAATCAAACAGTCCTCAAAGTGGGATTATTTGGAACGCATTTATCTTTCCAGAATGCGAACTTCCTTCAAACACCATCAGCTGAGAACGATGAAAACGTACTTTGCAATCAACCAAAATCCAGACGCCAAGGACTTGAAACAACTTGCCCAAAAAACTGGCCTGTCCAAACGCGTTCTTCAGGTACAAGTTTCCTTTTTAAAAACTGGAATTGACACCACAAGGTTTGTCTGTCTGTAGGTTTGGTTTCAAAACGCCCGAGCCAAATGGCGAAGAAACCTGATGCGGCAAGAAGGAACTCAGGGCAATAACAACAACAACAACATCCAATCAACTGGACCCAACAGTTCCCCAACTGGTTCAGCCATTCTGGAGAACAGCCTGTCGCATCAAAGTCTGGAAGATTTGCACCATCATCTACATAATCAGAACTCGCAAAGTTTAGCATTTAGCGATATCTACTAAAATGAACTCGATGCGCCCCAGAATCATTCCAAATTGCATAGTTTACATTTTTTGTTATTTGTTGTTCGAATCAGTTTGGACTTTTGTGCAATGTTTTGCCAGGTTTGTGCACCACTCAAACAATGTCGCTCTAGTGAGTTGTGTTATTTATACCGTGTAAATACAAAATAGACAAGCTTAGGTGAAGTGTGAACATGTATTTAAACAATTTGTTTTTGTAAATATATTAAATACAAACTGAACAGATTTTTTTATCCTTTTTTTTCCTGTGGAAGCAGCCTCTTGGTCTGCAGGAAAGTTGGGAATTCGATGGTCACTTTTTGGCAATTACCAGTTCAATCACGATGACAGTGAAAAAAATTACTTTTACTGAAAATGGCCAACAAAGTCAACACATATCTGGTAGCAATTACGATAATAGAAGGAAGACACTATATTTGGGACAACATGAATTCCGCAGTCATTGTGCGAGTGGCCAATAAGAAAAAATGCACTTCAGTCCAGAAATGTACCGATTGTCCTTTTTACAATGAGGTAAGCAGCGGAAAACTACACTATTTTAGTCAAATGTGCAGGTAACTAATGCACAAAGAAGAATTAATAGTGCAACAGAAAAATATGAAAGGAAAATGCTAACATTGCGAGAAGAAAAAGCCTAGAAAATTCCAAACAGTCAAGACTGTGGCCTCGATTGCGTATTAAATAAAATAGACTCTGCCCAGCATTAAACAAGCAATTAAAAAATAAGCAACAATTTTTTTATTATCCAAAACTTCCTCAAAATAGAATCCCAAAATGATATTGCAACAAATGATTTCCTACATGGTTTAGTGAGTGTTAGCTTTGGCTTACCATTTAAATTTAAATGAGTTAAGGAGTTATAACTCATCAAGCAATGAGTTATAACTCACTAACTCACAATGCAGCAACAACTCAAATCCGCAACTCAGTACGTAACCCAAGCCTGGAATAGACGAGCTCGAAAAGCTGGAAAAAATTAATGAAAATTCTAGAATGTGTTAATAGCAATAAAAAAATACAAAATTTAACAATTAGCTAAATTAAATTATGGAATCTTGTACTCAGACAACCAAAACTGGATTTGGATCGAGTTTTATGGGATAAAACGATCGTAATTTGTTCACGATTCACTTGAAAGTTTTGCTTTAAAGCTTGCAAATCAGCAGCATGTTAAAAAATATATATTTAAACATACTTTTTTTAGTGTAATTTTTGAATTTGTAATACCCTTAGTCGTTCAAACGCGATCTGTAGTTACCAGCAGGTTGAGGAATCGAATGCACAGTAATAAAGTATTATAAAAGTTCCAAAACACGTAAAAAAGCAGGAAAGTTTAAAGAAAAAGTTTCAAAAAATATTATTGTTGTGTATATTTTCCTGACTGTACTTCAATTTATTTCAAAATTTTCTGGGTTTCAGTCAATTTTATTGTTTATTATTTAAAATGTTACAAATACGTTTCGGTGTCTTTCTCCACCATCATCAGTTTGTATGTCTAGATGTTTTTACCTTTACATTTGGTTGGACATTCTGAACATTGGGAAAGAATGTCCAACCAAATGTAAAGGTAAAAACATCTAGACATACAAACTGATGATGGTGGAGAAAGACACCGAAACGTATTTGTAACATTTTAAATAATAAACAATAAAATTGACTGAAACCCAGGAAATTTTGAAAAAAAAATTATATAATATATTATATACTTAAACAAATTGCCATACTATTTTAAAACGAAATTTGAAAAAGTAGCTAATAAATTCGTACAGAAATACTGATCAGGAATTTAACAAAATCGCATTCTAGACATATTGCAGGAGCGACGTTCTTATGCGCTCCAATATACGATTATTAAACACCATCGTCAGTCCAAAGATGCTTCAGCAATTCCTGCAGAACTCACAACTATGGCATAAAAATTGCATAAAAACACTAGAAAAACTAATTTTTTTGAAAACTTTCCTTCAGCTGACCTGATGAAGGTTAAAAGTTCGAAACCATTATCTAGAGTTCCTTCTGCAACTAATCAAGAAAACTACGCTCCAAACTATGTGTTTGCTATAGAAAAACTTAAACTGGGGGACTTAGAATTATATAAACCGTTACACATTTCGGAGTGTGTTCATCTCAGGCACCCCAGAACCCAAGTTTCGAAGCCATTAGCTCCCATCAGCCAGGTTTAGTCTGACATTAACACTTCGATTTTACAGCGCCGTAGATGGCAGAAAATCAAGCGCAGGTTTTAAGAGTGCTGATTTCAGACTAAAACCGACTGGACTCGAAACGCGCTCTCAAGGTGCCGGAGATTAACACATCATCTCGACATCTAATATGTTTTGGAATGTTGAATTTAACATGCTTTTGTACAATTTGATCCAGCTAATTTTTTCCTGGAAATGTTGCAGTATTTTGTGTTCGAGCTGCATTCCACCTATGAGAAGCTTCTGGAAAAAGCAATTACCATAACGGTACCCTAAAAGCTCAAAACTATTCCAAAATGACTGGACTTTTGATTTGAATATTTTCAGGTAATCCAGCCGAGGACTTTTTGCAGAAAGCGCAAAATTCTGGGCAGCGTCAAGCTGGATGTGGCGACTGTAATGAACCAAAAAAGTATAGATTAAGAACAGTGAAAATTGGGGAAAATTAATTTTCCTGTTGTAGACTGCCAGTTCTACCACAGATGGGCAGTTCTAGCCAGTCCAAAAGCGGATGTAGCCAGCGGTCCAACTGGATACGTAAAACTGGATATCACAATTCTAGCCAGGGGCCAAACTCCCAAACTTCCACTTCACATTGTCAATGACGAAATCGAAGGGTGATTGATTAAGGGGAATTTTTTTGCAAATCTCATGGACAATTTTCAGCAATTTGCTCACTCCAATGACGTTCGTTGGAGAGCGGCAAAGAGCTAAGTTCACTTTCTACATTTATCGATGTGAGCACTTGCATGCGAAGATCATGCAATTTATCGATCCAATTCCCGGAAAACAAAGTGCGGCAGTCGATATAAAACCTTCCAGTCATGTTACTGTAAGCTTTGCTGGATCAGTTGTAAGTGCTAATTGTTCCCTATCCTCATTTTCATTAGTGTCTTTCTTCTGATGTCTTTCATGCATCGTTTTCTTCAATTTTTCTTTGTATTTTCACATTAATAGTCAACCTTTAGGCCAATACCACTAAGAGAAAAGGAACAGCAGATCCGGTTTTCAATGAAAGACTCACCATAACCGATCTGTTCCCACCTCTATGCCAAAGAGTCAAACTGGAGATTTGCTTCGATGGAATTAAAAAATCCGTTCGGGCTGTCCATTTTTTGAACTTAAAGCACATTTCCAATGACACAGTTGAAGGTAAGTGTGGTATTCTTCCTCGCCTCCTTTTTTCACTTCCTTTTTTTGAGGATTCCTGCCCACATTCGGACCAGCCTACATTCACCTTTACTCCAAGCAAATCCTCGAAGGCTACGTGGGTACCATTCTAATGTCCATGCGAACTGAGTTCCTGGAGGACACCGTCGCCTCAAGTGCGGCTCAGAAAACCAGCATCCAGCATGGAATCGCCGCTTTAAACGAAGTATTTCGCTCTTTAAATGCAGCATTACACGTGCTGAAGCACGAATTTGCAGGAAAACTTGTTTTCATTCGAACAAGTGTTTTTGTTTGCTGCCATCTTCGAGGCCAACTGCATATCGAAGAAATACAGCGATAAACTGGTCTCCTTCAGGATCACTTTTGGAAGTATTTCCTCGGAAATGAACCTGAGTGGAGGATTGGGCGATGACGTGCCAGCAAATGTTAGCATTGGTAAGTGAAGATGAGGAGGACGCAAAAAATTGGCTGAAAATGCGACAATGACTGGATAAAATATGGGTAGTTAAGACACTAAAAAATCAGTTCCTAGGTCAAAAGCCAATGAAAACCGGAAAAAACTTCTACTACCTCAACTTCGGCGAAGAAAAGCCTTGCTTATCCTTGCGGTCCAAAAGGCCTGATTTCAGGAAGCGAATGTACCATTCGAACATGCTGGAGAAAATCGCAAAAACTTTGGTAAAGCAATAACGCGACAAAGGAAAACTTGCTTCCAAACGCTGCTTCTTCCAGAAAACTCACTTGGAAGAAATTGAGCTGATGTTCACCAAAACATCTTCAGCATTAATCGAAGATCGCCTGAAGGAAACTATCGATGTTTTATTCACCAAGGCCAAAAAATACGTGGAAGTGATAACGGTCAGTTACGACTTCGACTATGGAAGCCCCTTGGACAAGGAAAGAACTCAAATGTGCCTGAGAAGCATGGTAAGTTTTTGTAGAACTCAGCAATTTTTTATGGAAGCTTTTGGGTTTTAGAACGGCATTCTTGACCGACTGCATTTTTTGCAAGCGAACAAATCGAAGAAATTGATTTTCCGCCACTTGGACGATATTCAAAAGAAACTAGAGGCGCTTGTAGAAGATGTAAGTACTTTAGGATTTTAAAAATATTAAAATCCCTTAAGTTTGATTGCAGGCCCAACCCTGCTGGCCAGATATATTCCTGTGGATGACCTGCGGCAACAAAAAAGTCGGTTGTTTAAGAATTCCGGCTCGGGAGATTGTTTTTTCGCCAGTTGAAGAGGAAATTGGCAATTTTTGCGGAAAGATTACACCGAGGCTTTTTATGGTAAAAAAAAAAACTAATGGCGGATTCCGGTTGTAAAAATAACACAAACTTACCTTAGAAGAAAAGTCAACGGAAGCAGAAATACTGGAGGGTCAAATTTTTTGTACCCCTGTATTTCTGTTTTAGATGACTTTTCTTCATTTGTACGATTACTTATGAGACATCCTGTATATCCAGATAGAAGATAAAAACGCCATTATATGCAAAATCGAGCTCCTAATGTGGGCAGGACTGGAAAAGCAGCAGCAGGAATGTTTCAACTTATTACCCAAAGGCTTCAAGTATGAAGGAAGACAACTAGTGGCTGAAGAGAAGCATGTAAGAACTTTGCAGATTTAGGGCTTTGCTTAGGGGGTTAAATCTTCTGGAAAATTCAGCTTTTTGAAGGAAAAGCCTACATTTTTGAGGGCGAAATTCAGCCGGGGTTTGATGAGAGCGGTCTAGTCGATCCGTTCGTCCAAGTGTGCCTGACCAAAGAACTCAAGGAAACTCAGGTAAAAACTCGCAAAATCCTGCTTCAATGAAGAAAATTTCAATCCACTACAGGTAAAGAAGAATGTTTTGGTGCCAGTTTGGGACCAAACTCTAACGTTCCACAACGTCTGCCTGCACGGGGCCAGAGAGCACATTATCCAGAATCCGCCCACTATTTTGATGCAAATGTTCGACCAAGATCCAGTAGGAGGTTTTGAGCCGATTGGCGTCCAGAAACTCACCAAATTATTTCCAGTTATCAGTTGAGTTCGTGGGAAGAACAATTGTAACGCCAAACATGCGGCTTCTGGATGGTACATCTGAGCTGAAGAATACTCAAGAAACCAAGTTGGCATATCATTATTTACGAAGCAGGGAGGAGGTACTGGGAGAGGTTTTAGCTGCATTTGAGCTAATAGAGGTGAAGATTTTTGCCTGCAAATGCTTAAAAACTCTTTTTTTACTCAATGGTTGCAGATCACTCAACCAACTCAAGCTCCGTTTGAGGATCAAATAGTGGCCATTCCCGCACATTTGAAGCCCCGGATCGAATCATACAGGGTGGAGGTGCTGTTTTGGGGCGTGAGGAATTTGAAAAAAGTTAATCTCATCAGGATAAATCGACCGAAAATCACCTTTTACTGTGGCAACAAAACCATCGAATCGCAGGTGATGGAGAACGCAAGAAAGTACTCAAATTTTATCAAAAATACCGGGGTTTTGGATGTGGTGAGTAGTTGATTGACTACATTTTGTTGAGTCCTGCAAGTCCAAGTCTGTTTTGTCCATTCATTTATTAAGCCTGGCAAAATATGCACAAAAAATAAAAAATAATATCAAAACAATAAATATGAGAAGGAAAAGATTGAAAGATACTTTAAAAATAATAAAAAAGGTTATCATGCTTTTGTCAGAATATGGCATCCCAGGACGAATACCCAGAAGCCTTCCAGTTCAAGCTGTTTGATAGCCGAAAATTTGGAGTCTACGTCTTTGCTGGTATCAGCATTAGTGACACCGCCCCCTTTCTGTTCAAGCCAATGACTGTTGAGGAACGACTCAATCTGCTGAGTGGCAGCCAATCCAAGTCCAGCAGTTTGGCCATGCACAGCGTTACAAGTGAACTCGAACCATCGGAAGAAGAAATTTTGACGCCACTGTTTTCCAGGTTCGGAGGTTTTCGTCGATAACTGGGACTTGGCTTTGCGGAAGCTGAATGAAGACAAACCAGTTGGAGAATCTGCAGCGAAGAGATGCTGCAAAGGGCTGTGGAAGTGCCTGAATTGTTTTGGTGGGCACCGGCAGCCTTTTAAGAAGTCCAAGAGCGACTATTCTTTGCTGTCTTCTGAAGACCTGGAAGAAGATTACAGTGACTTTGACTGGTGGACTAAGTTCTATGCTTCAATCGATGTGAGCAAAGTTTCAGTTCCCTTCCAGTTTCTGAGCTTCGAGATTTTTTGCAGGAGCATGAAAAGGGCGGTAAGAAGGAGCAAATTCCACCTGCACACCGCAACAAGCTCAAGGTTTGGTTTCGAAAAATCCACACTTTGCATGTGGTTGTTTGGGTGGTTTAGGTTTACGCCAACGAACTGGAAAACCAACCAGAATTCCAAGGATTCTCGGACATGTTGATGAATTTCGAGATTTTCAAAGGAAAACGGACTGGGGATGAGATATTGGACGAGCAACTGACTACGGCCGTGTTCAAAGGGTAAAAGCACGCGAATTTGAAGATTCTTGCATTTAATCAGAGATTGGAGCAGATCCGTGAAGATTTATCAGTGGCCTCCGGAGGATGGAGATGTGGACAAGTACGTGACTCCTAATGGTACTTTGGTGAAGAACGGCGTCTTTAGCAACTACCCGCCTAATTCTCCAGTGCAATATATTTTGAGGTAAAGCGAGTTTTTAGAGGATAATTTTGGACTCGAGTGTTGGTTTCTTTGGAAAATGATTCCAGAATTTATTGCGTTCGCGCTATTAATTTGCGCCCCAAAGACCTGAACGGAAAGTCGGATCCCTACATACAAATCCAGCTTGGAGCCAAACTAGTCTCAGACAGGGAAAATTATGTTCCTAAAGATGTAAATCCAATATTCGGCAGGTACTCGCAAGCATCTACACAGTGGATTAATAAAATGTCCAGATGTTTTGAGTTCCAGGCCTCTTTCCCCGAAACCACTGCGGTTACAGTCAAAGTTTCCGACTACGATATGACTTCGGCAGACGATCTGATTGGCGAAACGAAAATCGACCTGGAAAATCGATTCTACACAAAGCATGGGGCTCGATGCGGTTTGGCTGAGGCCTATTTTGAGTAAGCCTTAGATCCAAAGAGTGTGGTTGATTTGATTGAGTGTTCAGCTCAGGGTACTGTCGATGGCGCGACCAAAAGAAACCCTCTGAAATTTTGGCGATTTTGTGCAAAAAATGGGGCATTCAAGAGCCAGTTTACAGCGAAAAATGCGTTACAGTGAACGCGAAGGAATTCGCTCCAGAGGAGGTGAAATGTACGTTATTTCTGTACTAGGAAAGTTTTAAAAATCCTTGTTCGAGACGGTGCCAGACTGTTGTGTTCAAGTGCGAAAGCGCCACTGTTAATGTCTCATGAATGATTTCATTCTAGTTTCCGAAGATCCATGTTTGGACAAGGAAAACTTAGCGCTTGAAGCTTTACGAAATTGGCATGAGATGCCAGTGGTGGGTTTCAAGTTGGTTCCCGAACATGTTGAAACCAGATCACTGTTTACTCCAGATAAACCAGGTATAGAGCAGGTAATTGCCTAATAACCCGATATAACAGGTTGCTGTAAAAACGTTGCAAAAGACAATGTCTATAACTGACCAATGAAAACGACAATTTTTTTGGCTTGGTGAGACCGTCCTGGAACAGATTTCTTCCTGACGTTTCGCAAGCACGAATAGAGGTGCTTCTTCAGAGGTGTATCTTCAGAGGTGTTAAACCGCCTATGGCACACCTCTTGATATGGCTATGAATTCTATTAATATTTAATGTTTTTCCTTGCGCTTTAGGGCAAAATACAACTCTGGATTGACATGTTTCCTCGCCTCGATTGCCCTGTGCCCGATAAAATCAATATAACGCCTCGAAAACCCATTTCCTACGAGCTTCGGGTGATCATTTGGAACACTGAAGACATTATTCTGAGCGAGGACGATTTTTTTTCTGGCGAAAAAAAATCCGACATCTACGTTAAAGGGTATTTTCGACCAAAAAAAAAATGCTAAAAATGCGAGGGTTTTTTAAAACTATTTAGATGGCTGGATCTGCCTCAAAACACCCAGTTCACCGATGTTCACTATCGATCCTTAACAGGCGAAGGCAACTTCAACTGGAGGTTTATTTTTAAGTTCGACTATCTGGCAACAGAAAACAAGCTGGTGATGAAACGGAAGGAATCCATATTTTCCAAGGATGCAACTGAATTGAAAATTCCTTGTGCTTTGCACTTGACTGTCTGGGATAACGACACTTTTTCAGCAGATGATTTTTTAGGTGCCCAGTAAAAATCCACTTCCTGAAATGCGGTAGATTTGGACATTTTTTTTAGGTTCCTTGGTGCTGGAACTGGCAAGAATGCCTCGAGGCGCCCGCTCGTCCAAAAAATGCGACTTATCGATCCTGGAACCCAACGCTAAAAAAATCAACTTGTTCAAGCTGAGAAGAACCAAAGGATGGTGGCCGTTTCAGGCCACAGACCGCAAAAACCAACAAACCATGCTAGGGGTGAGATTGTTTGAGGAAAATACACCAGTTTTTTAAGATGAGGATTTTAGGGAAAAGTTGAGCTTGAACTGGAAATCGTCACCAAAGAAGAAGCGCAAGTGAATATAGTTGGAATGGGCCGACAAGGCCCAGAAGCGTTGCCTCCGCCAAAGTGAGTTTGAGCGAAGGAAAACTAATGTTTTTCTAACCGTACATGATAGGGTTTCCTTTCGCATTATTACCCAAGCTCGTCTAAAAATACTCATTTAGCCCTCAACTTGTTTGGCTTCAATAATCAAGTCGAAGACTGTTTATATAGTAATTCTTGCTCTTTTTAGGCGCCCAGACACCTCATTTACCTGGTTTCGAAATCCTCTAAAGTCTTGCAAATATGTCGTCTGCAAGACTTGGAGATGCAAAATTCTCAAATGCTGTTTCTGCATTTTTCTAGTCTGTTTTATCGTGCTGGCCATTTACACCCTACCAGGGGAATTCGTGCGCAAAACTTTGAATTCAATAATCTAATCCCTAAGAAGCAAGAATATACTTTGTAAACGGTATTTTATGGATGTTTTGTTCAAATTGGGTTTGCGTAATTTTTTTTAAATGTGTTTTTAGGTTGGGCGATCGAATCCAACACCGCCACTACCAGGAGGGAGATTCCACATTTTTTGCCTGCTTTCGAAAGCCTTTCAAACGATCCCCATTCAAGCGCTCAAAAGGCCTGTCGAAAGACTGCAGCATTTTTTTTGCAGTTCTTCTAATAATTGCCATCTTGTTTGCGGTTTGCATGTTTTTATATTTTGGCGGATATATACAGGGCGCCAATGGCAGTTGCACTAAAAGGAAAAGAACAGTGGTCGATTTAGATGAGGATTTTCCCTGAATTTTGAGGTCGTAGTTAAGCCAAAGCTGTGGTTTCTTTATATATTTTAGTGTTTTAATATAGTGTGGAACTAGTGAAGAATGTTTTTTATTTCTGTGCTGTTCTGGTTTCCGCGCATTTCGTCTCAAAATTTTGGATTGCAGAACGGTTTTTTTCGAACAAAAGCGACTGAGGAAAATTTTATCAAACCACTTTTTCAGGCGAATCTGCCAAATAAAGACGATCGCGAAGTTAATCAGGTTTTCACGTTTCAAAATAGGAAAACTGGAGCAAAACGCACTGCAAACTAATGAGATTTCGATTGAAGATGCTTAAGAGCATCCAAGAAGAAAGTCGTCGAACGTTGGGTGATTGAAACTCTGGAAATATTCCTTTCAGGAGAAAGAAGCATTTCCAAATAATGCAAGGCTTCAAAAATAATTTCTGAAGAAAATCGATATAAACGAATAAAAGAACCGTCTAAAAGCGAACTTTTGCATAAACAAACTTCCTGGGCTTGGCAGAATTCCCACATTTTCTTCACGCCTTTCGCCACTGATGATCTGGGCAAATATATCCAGTGCGCCAATAATAAATAAAAGCCTTTTCTCATATGCGAAATATAAACACAGTAAAATAAAGGAAAAAGTATGCAAATATTGGCCGGGTGGCAATTAAAAGTCAATTACGCAGTTTGTGTTCAATAAGAAATGCCTGAATAAATAAAATGGAAAAGACGCAAGCCAGTGATTTTCACTTCGTTTGAAAGCGAACTTCGAAGAGTGTGGACTTGCCAACAAAAAGTTGTGCTTAATAAATCGTCGGCAAACCGGCAGGTAAGAGATTGGCGATTCAGAAGAGCCGAAAATAATCAACTTAATTTATTTGCCATAATAATTGCATCTGAAGGGCAAATTGCTTGAAATTCGATCCGGTTTTGCCGAGTTAGGAGCTCTGGAGACAATCACATGTAAAGTACTTTCAAACGCACTTTTAGGAGTTTTTTTTCACCCGTCATTGTTGGAAGAGTTGATTAACATTTTTACACCCTGATTTGCTTAGCCTTTTCCTTCAGTAATTTAGTTATTTAGTCTCAACACTTTTTCTCTTCATCGACCTGCAATTGTTGGCTTTTTGGAAGTTTAAAAAAAAGCCCGTTTTCGATTGGCTCTACCCTTTCGCCCTTATTAGACATGCCAGTCACCCAGAATGTGTTGTTTCACTCGTTCGCTCATCGTGACAAACAGATATCGGATGCGTTGTCGAGTCGAGTAATTAGCAAATAAATTGTTTTCATATCGTTCACTGCAATTTACTTGTGAACAAACAGTGCGAAAGGGTTCTGGTTGATTATCTGGTGAGTTTGGAAGATTTATGTGAGTTTTTCTGAGTTTATTGCAATAGTTTTCGTTGCTCCACTGTCGCAGAAGTTTTCTTTTGACAAAAACTCCATAACGAACCGGAGATTTTACTTTAAAAAAATTTGAAACTATAACTATGTAGATTAATTTAGTTGTTTATGTTAATGCACAATCTATTTTAGTTTTTTAATTAACTGTTTACATCGAAACATTTCATCCAATACTTCGATTAACTAAATTACCGGCCAAATTACTAAGAGAGTTGCGAAAGCCTTTACATAATTATTATCATGTCCCAAGCCAAATTAGACAAAGTGCTTCAGACAACTTATTGCATGTTCAGCTCCAATTATACTCCGGATAATATCAAATTCGTCTAAATCTTTTCTGGTATTACCATAACCCATTTTCAGCACAGAAATATCGAGAAATTTTAAAAATATCTTTCACGTAATTTCGGATCGGAAAGAAGTCGCTAAGAGTCGTTAAAGAGTGGCCATCATATCGCAACATCCACAACTAAACCCCATCATTCTACAAAAAGGACTTGATTATTTTGGATTTTCAGAATGTTTCAGTGAAAGAAACTATGCCGAATTTTTTATACGTATTCCAACTACTCAGATACTGGCAAATCGATGAAGATATTCCGACTGGACTGTCCAGATCAGCAACCCCAATTATCACAGTTTTGCCAGCTGAAATCGTCGGACCACCGGAAAAGAAGAACCTCAATGGCCGAATTAACGAAGACAAAACTGTAGGTCATCTTCACCTGGACACCAAGAGAATAATGAACAGCTCCGAAGAACTGGGCCTGAAGATGAAAATGATGACGGATGAAGCCAATAGTGGCCAGCGCAAGAAATCCCCAAATACACGGAAACCTTTCTGTGTAAGCGCTTTTATTCAAATCAGGTCTCTTAGGCTATGGAGGGTGAAAACCGATTATTTTCGAATTTCAGGCTTCTATAATGAACGTATTCAGATCAAGTCTGAGATCGTTTGCAAGGGAAAACCCATTGAAGAGCATGCTGCCCTCTGACTTGGAAAAGGGGCAGGAAAAGGCATCGACCGGGGGTGGAGAAGCCGTTTGTTCGATTGCTGCCAGCCCTTACAGGATCCTTAGGGTGAGTCGCTTCAGCTTGAAAAGATGTCAGTCTAAGTATGGTGAAACGGGATTTTTAAGGCTCAAATACAATGCTAAATAATAAAATGATAATATTTTGACTTGAACTTATTGAGTTGCAGGATAATTGTCGAGTAATCGACTGCCTAATTTTATAACTGTCTTCATTAAAAGTTAGTTATCACACTTTGAGGTCAGGAACAAAGTTTATATTGCTCGGAGGAAGAGCCTCAAATAACGCTTTGTTATATTCCTTTAAAAATTGCAACAACGTCTCAACCGAAATAGATTTATATGTCTTTTATGGCATGTTTAATAAAGTAAAAAATAACAATTAATAACAGTACAGACACTAATTGAAAATATATTATTGCCGATATTGCGTTTTTCTAATTATCCTTACTATCTATTGATAAATGATTATATCCACTAAAAGTAACGCAAACCTTGCGTGCTCGGATCATCTCAGGGGACATTGTTAATTTTTGTTATGAACGTTTAAAAGCTGCATATAATAACGTTTAGGAATAACAAGAATAACTACTAGTCACGTTATGGTCATTGTATCCTTCATAGAGAAATTGTTATTGTTAATATACGGGACATAAAAATTAATGTCTTGTTTATGAGCTTTATAACAAAAAAATTTCGATTTCCCAGTTCAAGTTCATTCTGTAGACCGTAGAAAATTGCTAATTCCTCTAGATTTGGAGGTAGGAATTTTTTAAACACAATGTGTTCTTTGGCGAAAACGTTTATTTTTGGACCCACGTTTACCAAGTCGGGAAAATTTAGGATTTAGGGTGATTTGAATGAAAATTGTCTCTTTCTCAGACTGACTTAGGTACTGTCTATAGGACTGTGGGTGATTGAAGCTGATGCGACTTCTGGGTTAAAAATTACGCATTTTTCAAGCACAAATTGCACTTGAGTGAAGGCTCCCATTTTTATCAAGTCCATCCACATTTAACAAGTCGCCAAAAATCACACTTTACCGTTATCTGAGTGAAATTATCAGGCTTTCTAGACAAAGACGTTATCTATAGACTGTGAATTTATCAAATTTTTGCCGATGCTAATTTGGGAGTTATGAATTTGACAATCTGTGAGAAAATGCCCATTTTAAGATCAACTCATATTCCCGGAAAATCAAAATTTACGATTGCTTCAATAAAATTCATCAAGTTTCTAGATGTTCATGTCTTCTATAGAATGTAGGAGCTTAAACTTCTTAGGGACTGCAAATTAGGAGTTATGAATTTTTCAAGCATAAAGTGCATTTGAGTGAACATGCCCATTTTGCATCCACATTAAAAGGTGGCAAAAAATCTTAATTTTACGGATATTTTAATCAATTTTGCAGGTGTTTCAGATTTGATTGTCTTCTATAAACAGAAGGCATTTCAAATTATTAGCCGTTCCAAATTAGAATTTAGCAATTTTTTAAGCATAAGGTACACTTGAGTAAAAATGCCAATTTTTACACCTATATTTACAAGTCGCCAAAATCAGAACTTACCAACATTTTATTAAATTTTTCAACTTTCCATATCCAAACATCTTCTATAGACTCTATGGCTCCAAGTTAGTAGGGCCTAAAATCTAGGAACTAGGAATTTTTAAGCACAAACTGCACTTGTGTGGAAATGCAAATTGTTATACTTAATTTAACAGGTTGCTAAAAATCAGAATTTACAAATTTGTTAATACCATTTACAGTCTTTTGAAACTGAGATGTCCTCTATCGACTGTAGGAGATACAAGTTATAAGCCGCTCTAGATTGGCAGTTACCAAATTTTCAAGCATAAGGTGCACTTGAGTTAAAATTCCCATTTTAACATCTACATTTAACAAGTCGCCAAAAATCAGAACTACCAACATTTTATTTAAATTTTCCGACTTTCCATATCCAACATCTTCTGTAGACTCTATGAGCTCCAGTTAGTAGGGGCATAAAATCTAGGAGCTAGGAATTTTTTAAGCACAAACTGCACTTGTGTGGAAATGCAAATTTTTATACTTAATTTTAACAGTTTGCTAAAATCAGAATTTACAAATTTGTTAATACCATTTACAGTCTTTTGAAACTGAGATGTCCTCTATCGACTGTAGGAAATACAAGTTATAAGCCGCTCTAGATTGGCAGTTACCAAATTTTCAAGCATAAGGTGCACTTGAGTAAAAATGCCCATTTTTACATCTACATTTAACAGGCCCCAAAAATCAGAACTTACCAACATTTTATTTAAATTTTCCGACGTTCCATATCCGAACATCTTCTGTAGACTCTATGAGCTCCTAGTTAGTAGGGCATAAAATCTAGGAGCTAGGAATTTTTTTAAGCACAAACTGCACTTGTGTGGAAATGCAAATTTTATACTTAATTTTTACAGGTTGCTAAAAATCAGAATTTACAAATTTGTTATATACCATTACAGTCTTTTGAAACTGAGATGTCCTCTATCGACTGTAGGAAATACAAGTTATAAGCCGCTCTAGATTGGCAGTTAACCAAATTTTCAAGCATAAGGTGCACTTGAGTAAAAATGCCCATTTTTACATCTAACATTTAACAAGGCCCCAAAAATCAGAACTTACCAACATTTTATTTAAATTTTCCGACGTTCCATATCCGAACATCTTCTGTAGACTCTATGAGCTCCAGTTAGTAGGCATAAAATCTAGGAGCTAGGATTTTTTAAGCACAAGCTGCACTTGTGTGGAAATGCAAATTTTTATACTTAATTTTAACAGGTTGCTAAAAATCAGAATTTACAAATTTGTTAATACCATTTACATTATTTTGAAACTGAGATGTCCTCTATCGACTGTAGGAGATACAAGTTATAAGCCGCTCTAGATTGGCAGTTACCAAATTTTCAAGCATAAGGTGCACTTGAGTTAAAATTCCCATTTTAACATCTACATTTAACAAGTCGCCAAAAATCAGAACTTACCAACATTTTATTTAAATTTTCCGACTTTCCATATCCAGACATCTTCTATAGACTCTATGAGCTCCATGTTAGTGGGGCATAAAATCTAGGAGCTAGGAATTTTTTAAGCACAAACTGCACTTGTGTGGAAATGCAAATTTTTATACTTAATTTTAACAGGTTGCTAAAAATCAGAATTTACAAAATATTTTAATACCATTTACAGCCTTTTAAGACTGAGATGTCCTCCATCGACTGTAAGAAATACAAGTTATAAGCCGGTCTAGATTAGCAGTTACCAAATTTTCAAGCATAAGGTGCACTTGAGTAAAAATGCCCATTTTTACATCTACATTTAACAAGTCGCCAAAAATCAGAACTCACCAACATTTTATTAAAATTTTCCGACTTTCCATATCTAAACATCTTCTATAGACTGTATGAGGTCCAAGTTAGTAGGGCCTAAAATCTAGTAACTAGGAATTTTTAAGCACAAACTACACTAGTGTGGAAATGCAAATTTTTATACTTAATTTTAACAGATTGCTAAAAATCAGAATTTACAAATTTGTTAATGCTATGTCCTCTATCGACTATAAGAAATACAAGTTATAAGCCGCTCTAGATTAGCAGTTAGCAAATTTTCAAGCATAAGGTGCACTTGAGTAAAAATGCCCATTTTGACACAAACCTTTAACAATTCGCCAAAAATCAGAATTTACGAATGCTTTAATGAAATTTACCAACTTTCCAGATTTGACTGTTTTCCATAGACTCTAGGAGTTTCAAGTTATTCGCGGCTCTAGATTCGGAGTTATGAATTTTTGAGGCATAAGGTGCACTTGAGTGGAAATGACCATTTTTACACCAATATGGAAAAAAACGCCAAAAATGAAAATATACAAATATCTTTTAAAAAATTCCAGGCTTTAGAGGTGTAAATATATTTTAAAGATTGTAAGAGTGACAAGTTATTACCGGATAGAAATTAGAAGTTAGAATTTTTTGAAACACAAAATGCACTTAAGTGAAAATGACCATTTTCAGACCTACTTTTAACAAGTCGCTGAAAATCAGAATTTTCACATATTTCAATAGAATTTACGGACTTTCGAGATCTAGCTATTTGCGGTGGAATGTAGGAGTTCCAAGTCATGAGCCGCTCTAGATAGGAATCAGGAATTCTTCAAGCATAAAGTGCTCTTGAGTAAAAAGGCCCAGTTTTACACCAACATTTAACGAGCAGCCAAAAATCAGAATTGACGAATATTTTAATGAAATTTGCATCCTAGCGAGACTAGACTGTCTTCTATAGATTTTAGAAGTTTCAAGTTGATTCCAGCGTCAGATAAGTGGTTATGAATTTTTCAAGCATATTGCACATGAGTGAAAACGCTCATTTTTACGCCAACATTTATGAGTCCAACAAAAATCAGCAATTAACGCGATTTTAATGACAATTTCCAGTTTTCTGGCCACAAGTATCTTCTATTGACTCTAAGGTTCTTAGGTCCGCACTCGCTTTATGTAAAAAGTTGTGAATTTTTCAAAAATAGAGTGCACTTGGAAGAAAACGCCCATTTATTCCCGCTCTATTTTAAACGCCGCTCTAAAAACGTTTAAAGCACATTTGGGTATGAAGAAGGCATGGGGATATTTATGCACACTACGAAACAGATTTTTGATGCATCAAACGGAGTACAATATTTAAAATTTTCCGCTTCTGGAGGTTCAGATGAACATTTTCAATGTAAAATCAATGCGACATTTTTCAACGTTCAAAGCCTAAAAGTGAAGGGTGTCGCACTTTTACAGCGTCCACGAACTTTACCGATAACTCAGTTAAAGCTTCGAAGTTCTTTTATGAGGTGGAAACTTAAAAATGGGTTTATAAAGTAAAACGTGTTGAGTAGCAAAGGGATAAAGGTAGTTTATCATAAATAAGGAAATAATCCCTTAAACGTGCACTTGCAGATTTTAAAGAGTGAGAAAGCGTTGAGTTCTAGACTATTTATCCATATATGAGTCAGTAGCAATTTAACAAAGAGCTTGTTCAAACACAACCCAACTGTCCATTTGCCTATGTAAGCAGCATTATATTTACTTAAAAGTCCATAATCTATAATTTGCCGTCTATTAAAAGCGCGAAACACGTTTTAGATTATTGATCTAAATTTAACTGACACTTTTGTTTAGTAACTCGAAATATTCCTTTGAGTATTTTTCTTATTTTTCTGTTTGTATGTTAATAATTATACGTCTTTGAACTCTATGAAACTCGCTAGTCCCCTCATAGACAGTTTCTTACCCCATATGCGTATGTCTGGAAGGCTTACATGATACGACAGTGGAAAATTGAAAAGTCACCGAAGAGGGCCGATTTAATATAATAAAAGTTAACATGTGTAGGTGTACAGAAAATGAACGAAATTCGGGTTTTCCAGGGCAAATGCCAGCTGCTTTATCAAAAGAACTGGCTTTATTGTCAGAAGGCTCAAAGCAATTAAAGTCGCAAGTTCAAAAGTTCGGCAAGAAAAAAGGTAATTGACTCAAAAAATATGATCTAGATTGAATTTAGGAGGCGAATTTGGTTATTCGAGTTTCAATTCTAATATCCCAAGTTAATTGCCAAAAGAAAGAAACAACTTGTGCTGAAATGGCTTGAATAATTTTTTGCTTATTTTGCAAATTATTTTCTCGACAATTTTCTAAGCTGATTTTTTAAACCTAAAAATGCCGAACAAAAACGTTTACTTCTTTGCATTAACACGTTTTTCATGTCGTTAGATTTTGTGAAAAAGTCTTCAAAGTTTAAACATTAACAACAATTAAATCTGCCCTGCCAACAAAGCCAATTCTTCAAAGTATTCGCCTCATAAAAAACTACTTTTTTGGATTTAATCGTTGGATTATCGTTTCTACAATGCTAATTCTTTGCCATTATCTGTTTTTCTATTAAATGTTTAAATTCAAATGAATCAACGTACCTCTTAAGCAGCAAAAAATCGTACTTAAACACATGAGCCTTGGGAATTTATTTACAAAATAATATTACACCAGTTTGCAGTTGAAATACATGCAAATCGAGGATGACTCGTGCTATTGAACTACGGAATTTACTCAATTACTAGCTACTGATGACTTTAACCTTGCACATATGATTCTCTAGTTAATTTTCTGTAAACATCGTGCAATGTTAGAATGCGATTTCCTAATAATTAATACTTAAAATATAATTAATCAGGAAACCTTAAAGCAACTGTGCTTTTAATCGTCAAAATCTTCTATGGCGGTTTTATTTGAGGTAAAGTAACGTTGAAAAACTTTTGGAAAAAATCGAAATTTGGAACAAAAGAAAAATCCTCAAAGTCACAACAAACAGTTAAAGATAAATATCGATAAAATCAAAGGATCCCTGGCAGATTAAAAAATTAACAAAGATTTTTTGCAGTTGGTTTGCTGTACACATTTTCCATAAACATTTGCACATTGAAAATGATGCACAAAAGATAATTTAGTCCACCACACAATGCCCAACATCCAACTGAATTTGAATCAAGTACGGATCTGCTGAAGCTGTTTAAAGCGTTTGCAAGCGATGCCTTTTGCCTAAAGAGTTTGTCTGCTAATATTGAAGTTATGAGGATTGTTTGCCACAAAAGCAGCTAACAGTAAATTGCATATTTCAACTATGGGCATATTTGAATGGCGGAATTTCGACGCAAAATCGACGAAACAAATTCATGCTGATGGAATTCGTGAAAGATGTTGCGGTTGGATGCCGCCAATTTGTGCGTGTTTGTCTTTAAAAGTTATTCAGTTGCAAACTACTAAAAGTGAATGAGATTTCTGCAGTAAAAGAAGCTTAAGAGTCAATTGAAAGAAATTATTTACACTTTCTTATTCTATTTTTAATCCAATTTTGTCCATGCGAATGCCAGCCAGTCCAATTTGGACGTGTGGCTACGGAGGCTCCGTATGGAAATAACATTGCTATGAACCCAGAAATACAGAAATGAAAACGCAATCAAGACGGGAGATGAGATTGAAATAAAAACATATTTACCTAGAAATGTTTAGCCTGCAAAAAATGTGTTACATTGAGTATGAATTATTGGTAAACGTTAGTCATTTCCACAAAGTTTCGTAAAATTAAACAGTTTTCATAATTTACTAGTGTATGACACACCGTTATTTTATCAACAAATATTTTCTCTTTGATTAAATTTTTCGTGTGGTAGCGGGTAGAGACCCCATTACGATCCCGCTAAAGGATAGCTCTACTTCAGGGACGCGCCCCTGCCTACGCGAGCCTTGGATATCTCCCAATCAACATCCTGGGAGAAAACCATGTCCAAACCAAACCCATTCTCCAAGACGTTTAGCCAAACTCTACTGTTGTCTATTTTCCAATAAAACACACCGATAGCTTCCCATAAAGTCGGTTGAGAATTTATATAAAATTCAGCTACAGATTCGGCGTGCAGCATTCAGTTCGAAACGTGGTTACATTTGCGTGACTCTCCACATCTTCTATCAGTTGATATCGCGTAACTGTAGTGAGTTAGAGGTCGGGAAAACGTTCTCGAATGTACGATAAATCCCCTGATACAATAGAAAATTCCAATGCAATCTGTTTGATCTTTGTTAACTAAATTGCACGTTATTTTTTTTAATTAACTTAATTATTTAGATAAAAATGTTGCGTGGATAATAACTTCGATGTTTGGTAAGGTACGTGTTTCACTAGTTGTTTTACTGCCGTTAACTCACTTTTTTGTCTTGGGAGGATGCGTTAGTTTAGAGGGAACCCGTTTAGAGGGATTTACATTTTGTATAATAAAACTTATTATCAATTTGAACGAAATAATTACAAGGAATCAAAAAAGTTTAAAGTTTTTAATATCATGCAGCACATGCCATCTCAACTGTTCCATTCTATTCTATAAATTTCCTAAATTTCAAATTTAAAGAACGAACTAAAACTGAAATAATCAAATTTTAACTTGTAATGAAAAAGCACTTTTCCTCTCGAGTCAGTAGAAAAAATATGTTGAAAAAAGATTCATTCTGATAGCAATAAGCCTTATGAAAGTCCAATTCAATTACCATAAAGTTTCCCCAATTTATTCAGAAGGTCTTTTAAATCTTTCTTCTTTTGCCGTACTGTGAATTTATGTTTTCAGGGTAAAATATTGAAAAGAATTTTTTGCTACTTGTAATATGAAATGTCATCTCTTTATTAATTTCTTAAGGTGTATATTTTTCATAATATTTCTACGTTTTCATCCTATATACAGCATGTGCACCCGAAACAATTTTTTTTCACAATTTGCTGTTGTATGATATACCAGTGTTTAATTTTTTTTATATTAAAATTTTTAATTCATCCCGATTAAATAATCTTCAGGTGCACCTTTTTGGATAATCTGCCAACATTTTAAGATATATACCGAGTGTTCATTCGAAATAGGTCAGAATTCGGCAAAATTATTCTCATTTTCACCATTTGTTAATGTATGACACACCGGTTTTAATTTTTTATAAAACTCCACATTTTCAGTTCATATAAATCTGAACCCACTAGAAACTTCTATAAATAAATAATTAATTCATGCACTACCAGAATATTTCATTTGAAAACGGAAAAGTGATCGCCCAAAGAGAGTGAACAAAGTGAAAACCAAAACCTTGCATCGAACGCTGTTTGCTTATTAAATTTCCCAGTTACCAAGTGGAAAAACATTTTCTAAAGTGGCATTTCCCGAGACAGAGTCCATATTTTCTGAACAAAGATCAAACAGTAACATTGGCTTAAATTTCCTAAGAAATGTGTTTTAAAAACCGGCTTCTTTTGCTGTTTCCAGACACCCTTAAAGCATTGTAAATGCGAATTTAAAGTGTAAATGGACGAAACTTGAAAAAGCACAAGGCGACAAGTAAATGAATTTTTAAAAATTTCCATAAATTGCTTAAGGCAAACTGTTTCAAACGCACAATCTGGATAAGCTTCTCAACCTGGTTTGCAAACCAGGCAGAGCCATGGCTGTTCATGGCTCTATGAAAGTGTACAAACAGTGGGCAAAAGTCTTTCTGAACTGCAAGCAGCCCACTTTGGAGGAAGTACAAGAAGTTTTGTTGGTAAGTTGAAGCCACTAAAAGCTCAAGTTAAATCAAGTTAAATTCGAATCGGTAAGTTTATACATTAATTATTTTCTGCAAATAATGAAATTCAAACACATTTTTTTACATATAAAAGCGTCTTTGAAACTGTAGCTCTTGAAAATGAAACAAAAAACGGATTAAAAACTCCCTTGCCAATTGAGGGCGACTTTTGGGTTTTAAGGCTTCTCAGGTATTTGATACTTAATTGAATTCCAGCCAGCTTTTTTTAGGACGGCTGGCGCTGGTTATTTCGAATAAAGTGTTGACGTGTTTATTGATTTTTGCTTTCACGCTATTTCTACCTTGTTTAGCTTCATTAAAAAACAGTTGCTAAAGTTGAACAGAACGTGACTAATTTGTTAATGGTCGTTTTCACTCAAATATCTACAAACATCAACTAGTTCACCAAAAACAAAACTAAACATGTCCGGAAATAATCCCAGGCACTTTGTCGCGCTTGGCAGGTTTAATTTACCGATATTTTATAGAAATAAAAACAATTTTACACCATATAAGCTTCCATGTCCTGGCTTAGTAGTAACAAATTACCTTGCGCAATTTCCGGTTTCCTTTTGCGCGTATTTTCAAGTTTGTATATGGTTTCATCATAATAAAAGGCCAGCAGACAGTGATTTAATGTTCATATGCCCAGATGATTCGATCATCTTTTGGCTTTGCAGGAATTTTTTAATTTAAATTTGACGCAACCTTAGTAGATTTTACTGCGGTTATTCATATTTAGGTGTTTGAAATTGGACGGGAAATCTAAAATTTGTTATATAAAACGTAATTGTTGCGTCTATGATTTTGACTGAAACAAATTCTGTGCAATTTTTACTACAAAAGCTTTGAGTAACATTGAGACTGAAAAATGTAAATAAAATTCTTAATCAAAAAGGAAACTCTGTCTTTTTCTCTCATTTTTCCATAAATAAACGCCCAATGAAGAAGAAAAAATTTGTGTAGATGCATTCTACAGGATGTTTCCTATAATTACAGGTTTTCCAGTAAATATTAACGAGAACATGAACAAAGGAAATGTAAGAGTTCTATTATCAAGCTCCTGTATGTAGCAGTTTGTTCAAAATGTTCCAGTTTTGAGACTGAATCGCACCAAAAATATTATTTTAGTTTGCCCTTAGTAATGGAAACCATTTTACCTACATGCGTTCGACTGTGATAATTTTGTTAACTTTTAAGGGTCATTATTAATACGATACACCGCATCCACATATTATGTTCGACTTTTTATCCATAAAGTTGCGCGTGTTCCCTCGAAAAATTTTAGGCTTAAAAGCCCTTAACTTTTAACGAGGGTATTGCGAAAGGAAAACTTTATACCAGCGGATTTGGGTTATTAATATAATATACTACTCACCACCTGCAATCAGTTGGTCGGGAAGTAGGTTCTTCTAAAACTTCTCGAGAATTTCAGAGAGCGCGTCACTGTAAAATACTCTTTCAGGCTGCGGAAAATGGAAACCTGGAAATGTTCCAAAGACTCTATATCCAGGATCCAAGTCGGCTGTCTATCCGGGATTCACGAGGTCGCACTACCGCTCACCAGGCAGCTGCAAGAAACCGAATTAATATTCTGCAGTTCATTACCCAACAAGGAGGAGGTAAGTTTCAACCTCAACCTGAAAAAAACAAATCTCAAAACTGCTGCAGTAACTGCGACACTGATGCAGAAAAGTATCGGAAAACTGCAGTAAAATGGGTGGAGGGTCAGGCCCAACTAGTCTCTATTGAGAATACTTCCGGAAGAGTTGGAAGTTTTACCAATTCTCTATCTAACAAGAAAAGCTGCGGCAATGTCGCAACTTTCCCTCAATGACAATATTGGCTAAGTTGGGATAACTTTTAGCAAAGCTGCTAAGACGTAGAAGATCTGTTTTGCTAGCTTGAGAGCCTTAAAGAACCGATGAGAGGACAAATTAGGTCTTTCCTTGATTTTTTGGAACATTCAGGACCTCTAATCCTGAAGCTTATTTAGTTGATAGTAACGAGACTATTAATTTAACGGAGATTTTTTCATGATATTTGGTTTAATTTTCATTTGCTGAAATATTTTACAAAACCTTCAGAGAACGCTTGAGTAAAAAAGGAAGGAAAAGATCAAATAAATTAAGAAACAATATAAGCAAGCAACGGTTTAAAAGGGCAAACTTTCACTGACAATTCGTACTACAACTGTGTAATTAACACATTGGCTTTCTGAAGAGGAAAATTAGAAAATGTGTTGCCCTATTAAAGAAAGGAAAAGGACACAATATCACACAAAATTTTCAATAAAGTGCTTAAAGTGTGAACGCTGAATTTTTGGTCTTATCATGACTGATCTCAAAAAATTTTCACTCCGGCAATATTTCCATTTTCAGACTTAAATGCCCAAGATAATGCAGGAAACACGCCTCTGCACGTAGCAGTAGAAGCAGAAACTGTAGATGCAATTGAGTTCTTACTGGCCACGTAAGTTATTAATGCTCACGTTCCCAAATATGTTTTATAATTTAATTTCCTTTTCATTTACTGCTTATTGGCAATTTTTGGAGAAGCGTTTTATCGCAAATGCATCCTGAAATCATGTAGAAAATTCCATAAAATTGTTCGATTCCTCGATGAATTTATTTCTATTTTAAATAATTTATCGCCGGAATTTCTGTGGATAGTATTTAATTGCAAACTATTAAATATCTGTGGAGCAATTAATTGGTTTTCTAGCGCCAGAAAGAGACGCTTTTCGACGAATTTGTTTTGCAGCAAGCCATTTTTTGCATAAATTCATTAAAAAGTCAAAAACACCCTTTAAAATCCTTTCGGTAAAGATTAAAATTGTAATCTAAATGCCATTAAACCCTGCTTTTAGCAGCACCCACGTGGCAAAGCACGTAAATGTCGCATATGATTTATATAACGCAAGAAACAATTCTAAATTTGGGAACGTGAGGTCTTAGATTCAGTTAAAAGCTTTCATCAGTCGACATTTAATCCCGAACCAATTTTATCTGCTGCAAATATCCTCAAAGGGCAAATGAAGCATTGAAGTGAGAAAATAAATGATTTTATCTGTTTGTTTTTGTCTGTTTAAATATTATTAAACGTTTTTAATCAATTCTAATTGTATGGGCTCAGAGTTGGCAGTTTTGCGGGATTAACCATGGTTTTTTTCTTTTAAAATGCCTAAAAGTATGCGTAAGAAAAACTGGCAAAGATCCCTTTCCAAGCAATTTTTTCGAATTTCTAGTGGGGCAAAGTCGGACATTCTTAATGACAAAAAGCAAGCCCCAATTCACTTAGCCACGGAACTAAATAAAATTTCCGTACTACAAGCCATGGCAAGATATAAAGGAAAAGTCGACATCCAACAAGGGGGTGAACATGGCCGAACTGCACTGCATATTGCTGCCATTTACGACCACGATGCTTGCGCTAGGATTTTGGTAAGTACTAAAACCTTAAAATTACTTCCAACTTTACTGTCTAAACATTCTAAAAACCCCTGAGCTTTTAGGGCTTTTAGGCTGATGTGGAAAATTATTTCCTCCTGCCGTTTTGCAAGCACCAGTGGCTTGCATCTGCCTAAAAGCGCAAAAAAGTAGCAGTTTGACTCACTCATTTGATTCGGAAAACTTCCGTAGATTTCCGACTTTGGAGCAAGTCCAAGAAAACCTTGCGATAACGGCTACTATCCCATCCATGATGCGGCTAAGAACGCCTCATCCAAAACCATGGAGGTTTTCCTGGCCTGGAGCGAGTCTCTTGGTTGCACCAGAGAAGAAATGATCTCCTTCTACGATGCTGAAGGAAATGTTCCTTTGCACTCGGCTGTACATGGGGGAGATATCAAAGCTGTGGAACTTTGCATCAGGTAAGCGACTGGAGATGGTCAAAGATTTTCTGTCTGCGCCAGAGTTTTTCGTAGACATTCACAATTGTTCTTCTTCGCTCAAGTCTTTGCTGCAAATTTCCTGCTAAGAGATATTCTGTTCTTAGCTCTTCGGCACAAAGTTTTGTTGACATCGTATCAGCCACGTAAGTTGCGTAAATGGCTTGTAACGTCCTCCTTTTAAAGCCCCCGCATGAGGTTATGCAAATTCCAAACCCATCCACCATTAAATATTTATATATACTCATAATATGTATTATTATATTATGTATAATATAAATACTAATATTTATGTATACAAAAAATGTAGTGTTACAAAATCGCCGGACGTCCAGTACTATAAATAGAGCAATTTTTTTCAGCATCAAAACCAAAATGCTGTTGCTGTTGCCCAATTTTCAAATTTAATACCAAAAGAAAGAGAAAATAAATTGAGCAACTGCCCAAAGGCAGATAAGACTTATTGAGCCTCAAAAAATAATTTTTTTTAATGTAGGTTTTTTAACTTTTTTCAAGAGATAATTTTTTTGTTATTATTATTTTTATTATTCGGTCTGCAATTCATTTTTTAACGCTGGTCGCTTTAAATTGAAGTTCATTTTCTTGCTTCGTGCTTGACTTTAAATATTCCGAAACATCAACGAGCATTACAAATACATTTTTATGGTTTCGCACCAGAAATGTTTGTAGTTTTTGAGAAAAACAGTATCTAGAATGTTCATCAAAGATATCTGGGTTTCTATGCTATTTTCCGACGCTATAAAGACTTGTAAATAATTAAGTACTTACTTACGGTCCTGTGTAAATGTAGAGGATCCTCCCAAAATGTAGTAACGAATATCTTCCAGGAATGTTTTGTAAATCTCCCACTTTCAAGCTGAAAAACGCTTCTTTTCTCTAACAAGTATATTTTATCAAAAGTGTGGGGTGTGAAACTCTTAGAGCCCGAAAAATTCACCAGTTTCAAGCAATGGGAGCAAAAATTTGTTTACCAAAAAACACAGCCAAAAACAGTTTCACTGTTTGAAACTGTTGATTTTTTCGGGATTATCCTCAAGGGTATAAAAGCGCCGAAAACTCAACAGTTTCAAGTATCAGTTTGTTTCTTTCCAGGTCGGGGGCGAAGATTTCCGTAAAGATTTTTTTAACCCTGGTCGCTTCAAACTTAAGTTCCTCAAAAGCTGAAATACTTCGCTTAAGAAATTCATTTTTATCATCGGTTTTGCCAGAAATTTTCTTAGTTTTTGAGTATCTAGAATGTTCAATCGAGGTTTTTATGTTATTTTTCGAGACCATAAAGACTTGTTGTAAGACTATACTTACTGCACTGTGTACATGTAGATGATGCTACCCAAAATGTAGTAGCGAATATCTTCCAGGAATGTTCGGTAAATGTTCCACTTTCCAAGTGTCTTCTTTTCTAACAAGTATATTTCATCAAAAGTGTGGGGTTTGAAACTGGTGATTTTTTAGGTCTAAAAGCCCGAAAAATTCACCAGTTTCAAGCTTGCATTTTCGACCAAAAAATACAGCCAAAAAAATTTGTACTGTTTGAACTGGTGATTTTTTCGGCATTATCCTCACGGAAATAAAAACGCCGAAAACTCACCAGTTTCAAGTATTTCTTTGTTACTTTCCAGGTCGGGGGCGAAGATTTCCACTCAACAGCACGATCTCTCCACTCCCGTCCATCTGGCATGTGCCCAAGGTAATAAAAAACCCCAACATTCCCGAAATTGTCCCTAAAATCTTTCCGTTTGTCACTATTCAATCAGGTGCAATCGAAATAGTGAAAATCATGTTCCAAATGCAGCCGGAAGAGAAAAAAGCCTGCTTAGCATCTTGCGATGTCCAGAAAATGACTCCTTTACATTGCGCTGCCATGTTCGATCGTCCAGATATTGTGGAATACTTGATTAGTGAAGGTGCTGATTGCAATTCCATCGACAAAGAGCGCCGGTCTCCTTTGCTATTGGCTGCGTTGAGAGGTGGCTGGAAAACGGTAAAAATTTAATATCAAATTCAAATATAAAGTCGTTGAAAACCATCTTTGCATGCCAAAAGGATCGCGATAAATGATTCAAAGGAATCAGCCCAAAAATGAAAATCCGGTTGAATTTAAAGCAGCTTCATGTTGCCCGGCTGGGAAAATGGGAAAATTTTACAAATTACTTCTGTCAAGAGAAAACGTGATTTACTGTCTAGAAACGGGGTTTATTCGAAGTTAACGGTCTGGAAGAATTAATAGCGACCTTTCGGATTCTTATAGTTAGTCCATAGTTATCATTAGCTTGGAAAAAGCGACTAGAAATTGTCTAAACGACTAATATTTAGGTGCATACATTAATCCGCTTGGGCGCCGACATCAACATCAAAGACATCAACAAGAGAAACGTGCTTCATTTAGTGGTAATGAATGGTGGGCAATTGGAGCAATTTGCAGAGGAAGTAAGTAACGTAAGTACTCAATTTTGTGCAGTTTATCGCAAGTTTTTGTTTCGAATATGGAAAACAGAAATAGACGAAAAAGATTTTTAGAAACTCCTTAGCTGAAAAGCTTCCGTCAATGCATTTGAGCGAATTCGCAACTTGGAATTTATTCCGTTGCAAAAGCACAAATTCTGTCTTATTTAAACAGGCTGTTTACACTACTGATGGTGGCTCAAAGGACGAGGCCAGCTGGAAAATTGACTGGCTTATCATTTTCGCGCTCGTCAGACAATTTCCAATAAGGAAACTCATTTTCGTCGTCTCGCTGACAATTTCAAGCTTTTATGCCTGGTTTTGAAATTAACTTCGCTTCCGAACAAGGGGAAAACCCAAGTATTTGCCAACTTGCAAGTGGTTGTAGTGACATTTTTTTGTTTTAGTACTGAACTTAACAAATGACTTCTGATAATTTGTCCTAAAACAGGCCAAATCCAAGGAAAGTCTCCTTCAACTTCTGAACGAAAAAGACCTCACCGGATGTTCACCTCTTCATTACGCGAGTCGCGAGGGGCATATTAAGAGCTTGGAAAATCTGATTCGTCTTGGGGCCTGCATCAACCTGAAAAACAACAACAACGAAAGCCCTTTGCATTTCGCTGCCAGGTAAAAGTGTTGAACTTTTTGGAGAATAAATTCCAAATTTGACTCTCTCCCTAAGATATGGACGCTACAACACAGTCAAACAGCTGCTGGACTCGGAAAAGGGCAACTTTATCATCAATGAAAGCGATGGAGTTGGGATGACTCCCTTACACATCGCCTCCCAACAGGTATTTAACTGTAAAAACCTGCTAAAAATGAGTAAAAAAAAGTTACAACTGTAGAATTCTAAAAAATCCGGTAGTAAATGCAACCATTGTGCGAATAAAGCACTGGGAATTTTTTTTTACTAGGGGCATACCCGAGTTGTGCAACTGTTGCTCAATAGAGGCGCTTTACTGCATAGAGACCATCATGGAAGAAACCCGCTCCATTTGGCTGCAATGAATGGATATACACAAACCATTGAGCTCCTTTTGTCTGTCCACTCTCACCTGTTGGACCAGCTGGACAAAGATGGGGTAAGTTGGTCTTTATTTAACATTTTTCCGCATTGAGCCTTTTAGCATCTGGAGGTCTCCTTAAAATGAAATCGGTTTGCTCTAGAACACTGCTCTCCATTTGGCCACAATGGAGAACCGACCAAATGTAATAGCTCAGCTTTTATCCATGAAATGCAAACTTCTCTACAATCAAACGGAAATGAGCGCAATTGACTATGCGATTTATTACAAGTACTTGGAAGCTGCTTTGGCAATGGTAACCCATGAAGATAGGTGAGAATTCAAGAGAAATTAGGAATAAACCATCCTGAAACGAAAAAAGAGTACAAAAACAGGTCCAATTACAAATAAATTGCTCTACTCCCAATTTAACCCGATTGATATAAAATTAACTCCATTAAAAGGCTTCATTTAAAATGCAAACTACCAGATTGATTATCAGTCTTTTCACTATCGGGGCGCAAACAGCCCTTTGATCCCTTTTATTTCCAGGAAATGATCCATTGACTGGATGAATCGTTTGTAAGCTTTGATCTACATTTGCCCTCTTGAGTACAATCGAATGGTAACGCGTGTTTAATGCTTACCATTAATTTGTTTAGTCGATTTAATTAATTGCAGCCAGTTAATTGGCAATTACAACTGTAAATTGGGCTAAAACTTTGAACTTAGTGGTCTTCTGATCTTTCACTAAACTGTGACATCTACATTCCACTTCGCTAAAACAAACTCACACAAAATTAATTAATATCTACACATGCTGCGCACTTTATGGTAAGTAAAAAATCAAAGTTCCTGATAGCAAAGGTTTTCTTGTACTTTAAGGGCCGAAGAAATAATGGCAATGAAATCACCAAAAAATCCTTGCGTGTCTCTTGCCCTGATTGCTTCGATGCCTCGAGTATTCGAAGCTGTCCAAGATAAGTGCATTATTAAAGCCAATTGTAAGCAAGATTCCAAACTGTTTTCGGTAAGTAGCAAATGTCCATAAAGCAAAAACTGGAACTTGGAAGCTCCAACTTGAAACTGCTCCGATTATGACTAAAAAATCAAACTTGACGTTTTTTTTTTCAGATAAAGTACAACTTTATTTGTTTGCAAAACATGACCCAAAGCGAGGAGATCGATGAGAAAACTGGAGAAAAGCTGATGGCAAAAGAAACATCTCCACTTCCAGCACTAAATGTGAGTTTCCCTGAAGCCAAAGTTTCCAAAAAAAACTCGTATTTGTAGGCAATGGTAGCACATGGTCGAGTTGAGCTCTTGGCCCATCCGTTGAGCCAGAAATACTTGCAAATGAAGTGGAATCGTATGGAAAGTACTTTCACTTGACCAACTTGCTGTTTTACTGCATTTTTCTGGGATCCATCACGTGTTTTTCCTCCCAGCTGATGGAGCATGAGAAGGCACTGAATTTTAGCTATTTGAACCTGAGCAATATGAGCATTGAGCAGGCAAGTGAAACCCAACGATTTTTGCTGGCATCTGTAATAGAAGATTTTTATTCCAGAAATACGCTGAGCGAAAATCGGAGATTCTGAACGTGCAAATGAACTACTCCATGTACATTTGCGCCATGGTAATTTTGATATTTATTGCTGTGAATGGAGCCCGCGAGGTCGCCCAGATGCTTCAACAGAAATACGTCTATTTCTTCAATCCCATCAACTTGGTGACTTGGTGCTTGTATGGAGCTACAGTTGTAATGGTACGTTTTTCTTAACAGTCTGGGGGTTTATTAAACAGGGATTTTGCAGGTTCTGCCCATTTTTGGCGGGGAGATTTACGAAATCCAGTTCTCCTTTGCGTCAATGGCGGTTTTTCTCAGCTGGTGCAACCTGCTTCTTCTGCTACAGCGCTTCGACCAAGTGGGAATTTACGTGGTGATGTTTCTGGAAATATTGCAGACGCTGATTAAAGTGCTGATGGTTTTCTCCATTTTAATCATCGCGTTTGGATTGGCGTTTTACATTTTGCTGTCCAGGGTAAGTAGGGAACAATAACTAGTTACCGGATGAAGATGGATGGGCGTTTTTTTTTCGGCTACTCAGGGTGACCATCTCTCCTTCAAGTCGATCCCTATGGCTTTGATACGCACATTTTCCATGATGTTGGGAGAAATCGACTTTCTAGGCACCTATGTGAAGCCCTATTACTTGAGCAACAAAGAAGAAAACACCTTTTTGCCGTTTCCCATTCCGGCGTTCCTCATCCTGGGAATCTTCATGGTTCTAATGCCGATTTTGCTCATGAATCTCCTCATTGGTTTGGCTGTTGGCGACATAGAGAGTGTTAGAAGAAATGCGCAACTGAAAAGACTGGCCATGCAGGTAGGAATGTGGCAAAAAGTAGAGAGTTACAGTTTCCTTATTCAATTCTTAGGTTGTTCTCCATACGGAGTTGGAAAGAAAATTACCGCGCCGATGGTTGGAGAGGGTGGACAAATGTGAAGTAATCGAGTACCCCAACGAGTGCAAGGGCAAGAAGGGGATAATCGATTTTATATTGAAGAAATGGTTTGGAAGCCCGTTTTCCGAAGACAGTGAGTTCAGTTTGAGAACTAGACAACAGAAAAATATAAAAATAAAATAAAAACTAGTAGGAAGTCTTAATTGGATAGAAAAAACAGTAATTAGAAGTAGCTGCATGATGAAGATTTAGGGTAGAAATATTATTTTCTAGGCATGGTGACAGAATTTTGCATGCGCCGATGGAGGCACTACGGTAGGATTTCCCATAGTTGATTTCTCAATTTTTCAGCTTTACTTCGTTTTGGCAATGGATGGGAATTGCAAGCTTTCCTCTGCCACTCTAATAAACTCTCTGCACTTACACAACCCCGATTTAACGCAAATAAATAATCCACTATCTCTGCCTTAGGTGACATTGTAATGGAGAACTCAGAGGACTATGTAATGACCGAATTGACCAAAACTAAGAACAAACTCAAGGAAATATCTCAAGCCATCGACACTCAGAATCAATTCCTGAGACTAATTGTGCAGGTACTTGAAAGATTTTGCAGATTTTCATCTTCTTTATTTGCGTTTAAATTGCCCAGAAAATGGAAATTAAAACCGAAGCCGACGACGTTGACGAAGGCGTGTCAGTTAAAGTGTCCTCGGGACACTCAAACAAGTGGACATCGCCAAAAATCCGGAAAAAAATCAAGTCCGTTTTGAGTTTCTCAAACAGAACCAACAGCGCTTAACTGCACACACGCACTAATATGTTGTGGATGTAAAAATTGATTTTTCATTGTTTTTTTGGTCAGTTTTTCTTAAATGTTCGTACAGTAGAGGATTACACTGCTTTGAATGTAAACGTTTCATTTTACAATTATGGTGTCTTCTAATTAAGTAGTAGGTATACGTGGTCTGTTTAGGGACCAATCATAGAATTAAATGACCAATGGCAGAAAAAATGTGCAAACTGTTGTCCAATCTAAGTCTAATTAATGAATCGAGAACATCACAGTTCCTTGGTTTGTTTCGCAGACATTTAAATTAGTGTTTGAACCTCTATTTTAATTAAATGTGATAGAATAAATAAAAGTGTTGTCTAAACTCCTCTTAAAGTGTTTTTGTTCCCCATTTCAAAGACAAAGCTGTCAAGAAATTGTGTTTGAACAACCAGGATCATTTACCAATTTTTTTATTCATTTTAATATCTTCCAATTCTTCATCAGGTTGCATTAAAATTATGTCTTTTCTTGACTTGAAAACTCCGACTATTCAGAGGCTCACATTGGGAAAAGAATCCAGTTTGGTCCATGCAGACGCTTTTCCTAAAAGAATAAAAAGTACAGCCTTGGAAACAGTTGATTTAAATTCATTTTGGGAGTATTAAAACCACAATTACAACAGAGCACTTTATTCACACAAAAAGACACAATTTTTTGGTTTAGAACAGTGATAATACAACTAGTTTAAAGGCAAAAGTTGCCAGAAGTAGTGCAAAATTTGGCCAAACCGCCCTAGTGCCATTACCAAGTTTCACAAAAGGGTAAAAAAAGTCATAAGGCAGGCGAATATCCAGACTGGGAGGATCGACGAACTTAATTGCCTTCCTGCCGGTCACATCGTGGAAACTCACTTGGCTAATTAAATCAAGCCCAAAATCCACAATCCAGCTCTGGTTTAGTCGTTTTAGGGCAAAATTCCGGTTTAGTCGGTTGTGGAAATTGAAAGCCACTCCCAGAACCTTTTGCTGATTTAACACAGTCTTGAAATCCACTCTGGAGTGAAAAATGTCCACATTAACCAACGTTGAGATATTGTAGCACACTAAAGACGAGTTTTTATTGATAATCTTGCCAACAGTTTGGTTGAGCAATGTGGATGGGTCTTTTTTGTAAAAAACGTCGCTCCAGTCCTCTGAAATTTCAGCCGAGGCGCTACCAAAAAGGCCGAAAACCACTGAAGCATTGGGAGGAACCCCCCACAAATCAAAGACATTTCTTTGAATTTCCTTGCACATCTCTGTGGCGTTTTTCGTGTGGTTGAACGACTGAATTTTTTGAAGCCGGCATCTGTTCCTCATATTGTACCCAAATTCGATAGTGGCATAGTTTGTATGGTTTCTCACACAGGCGCCTTCTGAACTTTCCGGAAAAACCAGAAAGTTATCAATAAATCTCGCAGAGAATCGCTGGATAGAAGTCTCGTTGGCTTTCCGTTGTTTCTTTCCAATCAAAATCGGTTTTCCAAAAATATATCCGGGATTTCCGCTGAAAATTTCTGAATAATTTTTCGTGCGATTATCCCACAGGAACTCCCAGGAAAACTCCTGGGTGAATTCCAAGTCATTGCGTCCAAAATTGTAGCTAAAATTGGCCAGAACTGCCAGAATATCCACGTTGTAAATCCCGCTGGTGGCATTATGGAAAAACCTCCAATGCACTCTCTTAAGAGCATTTTGGCAATTATTCAAATTGTTTCTGATGTCGTACGAGCACTGAAAGCTAATGTTAGAGGAGTTTTTCACGTTGAAGCAATTGTTCAGATGGACGTCGCAGAGTTTTGCCCCAACTTCTAAGCACACGTTTTTAGGACAGGACTGAAATGAAATCGAAAAACATTTTCGTTAGAAAATGGTATAACGGAGTGAAGAATGGCAGGAATATAATGAGGATGAGGTCATATTTCCCTTAAAATATTTATTTGCTTCGGGAATAACTGAAAATGGACGTGGAATCTTTACAACCCAAAACCAAAAACCTTTCTCATACATTACTTTTATAACATACATTTTTCTATTAGTGGCTTTAAATACAGCTCTTGAAAACCATGCTTTCTAAGCAGTAAATTGACACTAAAGGTAAAACTGTGCTTTCGGCACTTACCTAACGCCGAAAAATATACTCACGTAATAAAAGTTCTTCTTCACATTGCTTGCATTTACCGACTTGGGGTTTGCCAGGATTTTAAAATCGGCAAAATATGAAGAAAATATCAGAGCCTCATTATCTTCGGCTATAGCGGTTTGACTGCATTGGGTTTGCTCGTTGATCAAAAAATGGATATCTTCTTCAAATGAGCAGGCCTGTGAAAGCACGCTTTTAGGCATCCCTAAAAAGACCCTCCCTGATGAGATTTACTGGAAAATCCAGCAATTTTCTTACGCAATACGTCGAAACTTGAATCGTTTTTCACTATCCAGATGGAATCTCCATAGCCATAATTTCTTGCCTCAGTTAATTGAGGAACGGGAAAAACGCCATCGCCCCAAAAAGAGCGTTGAGGTGAAAAAGCTTCCAGAGCTTCAATGGGCTAAAAAACTTCAATGACCGCAAATAGTTCCTTTACAACCCCATAATACCTGATCTTTCTGAACTAAGTGTGAGTCGGGAAGATTGCGGGTAATAACGCAAAATACCCCATCCTGGTTGACTTCCCATTCAAACGGGGTGTTATTAACATAAATGTGCTTGGTATACTTGCAATATCGATCATCGAAAAACCGGTTACCGTCTAACTGACAATGATCAAACAGCCCTTTATCAGCGGCTGAGCAGTCCAGGTCACAGCAGCAGTTGATATCGCAAATTTTCTTCTAAAAGGCCACAGAATTTTGAACAACTTGCTTATTTTTCCTCTGAAAAAATTGCCAACCTGCAGATCACACGCGCACACATCAGCTTCACTCCACTTCCTCAAAGATCGGTGCTTGGTCTCATTCAAATGTCGAGTGCCATTAGTTTTACCTGTTCCTAAAGGTGCTTCAGTGGCAGTTAAATTCGTGCAGTTACCAAAGCCGCTTTCGCAACTTTCAACAGTGCTAGTTGAATAATCCGTTGTGGTCGAATCTATAGGGGTTGACTCAGTTTCAGGGGCAGGTTCAGGGGTTTTCGAAGTTTGCAACGAAAGTCTGCAGGTGCAAACCAGCAACAATCCAATAAACCTCAACAACACCATATCTAATACTCTACTCCGTAGTTGTTAAAGTTGCGCAAAATTATCTCCAAGTCGAAGCTAACCACTCCCATAGCCTCCGTGGAGAGTTTGTATCGTTTCTCCGGAGAAAAGATCAGATCTGGGTACTTAAGATGCGAGCCCCCGCCTAAAAAGTACTGGACAACTCGATCCCTAAGCGAACCCAAAGGTCTCCACGTGTAGCAATCCAGAGTGTGTCGACCAGGACTGGTCGGGACTGTCACCAATCCGTACCCGAACAAATGGGTTCTGCCCAACCAGTCGAGATGGTAGACTTCCAAGTAGATTTTTGGCCAACCTAAATGTACAATGTGTCTAAAAAATGTTACGCTGATGCTTGGGTTTTGATATTTCAGTGTTAATAGAGCCAGGAGTCTTATAACGATGATGAAAGTTTCAAAATGATCACACACATTGTGAGACCGATTTTAATTAAGCTGGGAAAACATCGGATCCAGAGCCACTCTTATCGAACTTTTAACATTTTTAGAGTCAAATGTGGTCTGAAGATGGTGAAATTTTCACATTGCTGTCTGTTTCAGTTTTCCAGTAGCAATTTTTTTTGCAGTCTTCGTGTGAAAATTCAGTGTTGCAGTCGATTTTTATGAAACTTTGAGAATCTTTAGAATCGAGTGGTGTCTAAAGATGACTCCAATTACAAATTGGTACTTGCTTCAGTTTCGAAGGTTCGAATGTTTAAAGGAGTGAGCGCATTTCAGTTAAAACATCCATTTCAAGACCTACAGTTACTAAGCTGACAAAAATCAGGATTCTGCACGATTTTTATTAAACTTTCAGCACCTTTCTGGTCAAGTATCTGCAAATAATAGCGACATTTTCAGCTTTCTGCTTGTTTCTATTTGAAAAATGCGAAATTTTATCTTGAGAGCTTATTTGAGAAAAACGAGCCATTTTGAGACCGATGTTAATTAAGCTGCCAAAATCAGGGTTCTGGGCTATTTTTTTAAACCGGCAGAATAATTGTAGTCAGTTGTCTGCAAAAGATGGTGAAAGTTTCAGAATGATCCTCACTTTATCTAATTTTGAGACCCACATTTACTAAGCTGAAAAAATCAGGTTTCCAGATAAAATTTTTAAAACTTTTAGGATCTTTTAAGTCAAGTGGTTTCTAAAGATGATGAAATCCTGCTCTTCGGTATAGGAATTTAGGTGGTGTAAGGATAAAGTGGGAAATGAATCGTAGATAATTTTTTTATTTAATAAAAGCTCTGTATCAAGTAATAGTTGCAAGCCAAAAGACAGTCTTGGTCTTGGTCTTGCAGCAAGAGTCTTAGCTTTAAATAAGGCGTAAAGTAACAAAAAATTAACTCAATAATGACAATAATAATAAAATTAAAAAATAATAATTACCAATGCACAACAATAAAATAATCTCAGGATTTTTGCTATTTGATTTCCGTATGATTTTGTTATTAGTGCTAAAATCTGAAGTTTCCAAAAATGTCTGCTGCAGGAATTGTTTAGTTGACTATTTCCACTTTATTTCAACTTATTGTGTATATTTTCCTGACTATATTTCAATTTAATCCAAAAAAAATCCTGGGTTTCACTCAATTTTATTGTTTATTATTCAAAATGTCACAAATACGTTTCGGTGTCTTTCTCCACCATCATCAGTTTGTGTGTAAGGCTGTTTCTACCTTCACATTTGACTGGCTATTCAAGAATGGCTAGTCAAGAATAGCCAGTCAAATGTGAAGGTAGAAACAGCCTTACACACAAACTGATGATGGTGGAGAAAGACACCGAAACGTATTTGTGACATTTTGAATAATAAACAATAAAATTGACTGAAACCCAGGAATTTTTTTTAGATTATTTCAACTCCCAACGAATGGCGCCCTACTTAGACCCGGTTTATTTGTAGACGTACAGAAATTGTAAAAGAAACGACCACAGTATAATGCTCAATTTTTCAAAAAAAAAATGCAAAAGAAATTAAAACACATTAAAACCACACTGTTTTCAAAATATATGTATTTTTCTATAAGATTTTTACCTTGAATTCCAGCAGTAGCTAAATGGATGTCAATTGGGTACGACCAATTACACGTTTCGCTAAATTGAGACGAAGCCACTGGGGTTTGGCCCTCACGTTTGCCCTCTAGAACCTTCCAGTTATTACCTCAAATTAATTTCAATTATTGAAAATCTCTTTAGCTCGAGGATTAAATACAAAAAATGATGATGGTAATGAAAAGGTTGATGTAATAGCGAACCATTGGTCAGCTGCAGATAAAACAATCAATTCCATAAAATTAGAAGATTGCGATCGTTTAAAAACCGCTGAAAATGAACTGACGAAGCTATACATGCTCTAAAACGTCTCAAATCGGCTAAATATTAAGTTTTTGAAGCTTAGCAGAACTCAAATGTTCAATAGATAACTTTTCACCTAAGAAGCTCCCTCATTCGATATAAAAAGCAGTTGGGTCTATAAGAGAACAGATTTCATTGGATAGTGTTCAAAACCGCTGAAAATTAGCCATAATTTTCGGTTTGTTGGGATCAAAAGAGTTTAGAGCGGTGATTTTTTAGACTTTTACTGCTTATCGCTTGGCTCCTGCAAAGCTTGATAATTTCAGGTGTCCTTTGAGCACACTTAGTACGTGCACGCCCTATTCTATCGTGGTTTCAGTTGTTAGTCAGTAGGCGAATGTACTTTACCCGTTAATAACAGAGCAGGGATATTTTGATTTTGCAAATTACAAAAATTTGGAAGACTTTTGGGCGTGGCCTCGCATCCGCCAAATGTCTAGAATTGTGCAACGCCGTTATGCGTGTTTTATTTCATCAAACGCCAATCAAGATTGTGATTTTCTTAAACCAATTCACGCACGAAACACCTGCTTAATAATTAAATAGAAAAAATATAGAAACACTTACCAATCTGGATGTACCACTTGCAAAACAGTTCCTGCTTTGGAAATTCTTTGCAATCAGTTATTTGGCCAATAACATGGACTTCTGCCATTTAATACATATTAAAGTGAATTAGTATTGAATAATAATTAAGATTTTACTTCCGAAACAGGCACTTTTATACAAACATTCCAAGCGGGTTACAATCAATCACCGGTCAAAAGGTTTTGTTTTGTTTATTGTTGTGTCTGGGCGTTACTAAGCGACGAAAATTAAATGTCCCATTTGAAACCGGCCAATGAAATCAATCTAGCCAAACAGAAGAATTTTGGGGAAAAGAAAATGACTTGAAATGCCTTAAATTGAGTTCATTTGGATCAGTGGCCAATAAGTTGCCAGAAAACCTGTTCTTTTGTTGTCGTTCATTATTCAAATTTAAATTAATTATTAATAAAAGATGGACATTCCCAAGAAGACCGCGGTGCGCCGCTTGCGCGATTTGTCCAATATCACATGGCACGCACTGCGTGATTGCCAGCAGCCGCAAAATTGTCCCTAAACGTTCAGCCACAACCCTCAGACAAGTTGCAAGCAGCCTGAAGCGACCTCAAATCCAATTGAGCGGGATCTCGCAAATTAGTGCTACTACTTTTAGTGCAACTTCCATACTCTTTGAGGCACTTATTCTAAGCTGGGAGCACCAAAACTGAACACTTTCCCATCTGGTACTTTCACTGGCAACCCTGTAAGATCCTCCCAGACCCATTGTCCAGTCAACCGTCTAGACTTCAAGAACGCCAGACAGGTAGAAGAAGAAGAAACATGGCCGTGTCTGAACCTTTAACTTTGTGTTGTTGAGCCAAACTTTCCAAGTTTCTGAGCAATTTACGTACTCAGAACAACTGTGCACATTCAACCGATCTGTGTGGCAAGTGCCAATGTTAAGTGCAAGTGTCAGTGACATTCACTTGGAGAAAATCACGACTTTAACCCCTTCGAAAGTCGTTGTTTTGATATGGTCCTATCGATCTTGTGCATAGCAATAAAAGCAAACGGAAAAAATGCCTAGAAAAGTGTGTCCGGTGCCCGAGCATACAAGTGCCAACCATGGGGAGTTAAAGAAGGGCGAGAAAATTGTGGACAATACAGGGGGCACATGGAAGTTGGGCAAAGTGATTGGAATTGGGGGCTTTGGGGAAATATACGATGTGGTTCAGTGTGGTGCTACGAAGAACTCTTCGGGGTCCCAGTATGTTGCCAAGATCGAGAAACACTCCAGTGGGCCCTTGTTTGTGGAAATCAATTGCTATCTAAGGCTGGGCAAGTGCAGCATGAGTAAGTACCATTCTCTCTCTAAGTGGAGCTCTGTTGCCTAAACTCCTATCTATTGTCGTGCTGAACTAGTTTTTTATGCATCTCCGTATTTGGAAAAGGCACAGCGAAACAGTTGGTAATTTGGAACGCAGCTGGTGTCGCCTTCAATTGAATTTAAGGTCCATATACCTAGCAGGAATAGTTTTGTGGGGACATTTTCCAAGCTCATCGCTCCATGGGAATCCATCCTGGAGAAGAAAGAACCAACCTGTTTTCTATTGTTAAAGTGCAGATATTAGTTCATTTTTTAGCAAAAGTGTCAGTTGGGAACGCAACATTTTTGAACAAACATTGGACGTAAATAATTTCTTGAATATCTGCCCTTGTTTCGGTCCGTAAAGTGCATATTTTCAGTTAATTTTTTGTCAATAAAAACAATGTGAATGGCGGCATTTTGCTATTTTAACAAACCTTGCATTTCTACCTTTTTGCCCGCTGATTAAACTGCGAATTGGCGAATTGTGACTCGTTTTTTATCAAGACAAAAGCGCCAATTTAATTGAAAAAATATGGGGAATTTCATAATTTTGAAGGTGTGCGAATGCACTAGATTTCATGATTCTTGATTGATGTTTTCCAATTTTTGCGAATCCTTATATTTCCACAAATCAATCGATATATTTTTTTAGTTGATCAATGGAAAACCGACAAAAATATGGATTTTCTCGGTCTGCCTCACTATGTGGCGTCAGGGTCACATTCATCAAATGGTGAGAAATATCGATTCCTGATTATGCCCAAATATGATCAAGATTTGGAGGCGATTTTTCGAGAAAAAAGAGTGTTCAATCTGAAAACAGTACTAGTGATAGCGATGCGAATAATGGACACTTTGGAGTATATCCATAGCCACGATTATATACATTCGGATATAAAGGCATCAAATATTATGTTAGGATACAATGAATCCACAAAAAGGAAGTCGACAAGAACAAGGTGTCCTATTCAGCGATATACTGCACCGTTAATGAACAAAAAGTACCTCCGTAAACACAGAAGAGTTGGCCATTTGAGGCCGCTAACTATCCCAAAGTATAACGATGATTTCCCGGATATTGTCGGATTGATAGAGGCACTGGGAGCAACGATTTCAGGCAGCGACGAAAAACCAGAACTCGCTAATGAAACTCAGTCGTTTCAAGCGGATCAAGTGTATCTTTTGGATTATGGGCTGGCCTCCAAAATTCGTCTGTCCAATGGACATCGCGAGTTGTCTCCTGACCAACGCCGAGCTCATGCCGGCACAATTTTGTTCTGTTCCAGGGATGCACACAAGGGAATTGTCTCTAGAAGATCTGACTTAGAGTCCCTGGCATATAACATGATTTATTGGTTAACAGGTAAAAGAGCTTTTGAGTAATAGTTTTACTAGTAACATTGATGAAAATTGCGATTTCAGGCTCACTGCCCTGGATGGACGATATAAATGAGCCCGAAGTGGTCGAGCGGAAGAAAAACCGGTGCTTTTCAGACATTAACTCATTTTTAAACATCTGCTTTGAAATCACCCCAAATTTCCTATTGAAAATGTTGAATCACCTAAGCGAATTGCAATGCACGGTAAGTGACTAATAATTACCTTTTGTCCAAAGACATTTCCGTCAAAAAAAAAACGCAAACAACTAAATTTTTGGTGTTTAGGACACTCCCAACTATAACTTCTTCAGACTGTTGTTTACCAACGCAATTAAACAATATGGCTACACTAACGATGCGAAATTAGATCTTACCAACACGGAAGGTTGGGGCAAGTGCAAGTCCAAAAAAACCAAAAGTTGCAAAAAGGAAAACAACACAATGTTTAAACGTCCAAGTTTCCTACTGTACAACCCCTTGAAACCACTAAGCTCAAATATCATCTTTAAACGGTAAGTAGTTTCGGGCTGTCGAAGAGTTGTCCTATTTTTTGTTCCTCCCAGGCCCAAACTGCGGAAAAAGATCAGAGACAAATTAGCCAAAAATAGTATGATGAACTGGTCGAAAATTCTGATCAGAGACCCGGAGTTGATTATAAAGCAGGGAACGGTGCGCAAAACTCCTGAAGAAGAACGACCATTCAGTATCCAAGATTTCGATTTGGAGGGCTTGAATCCTACGGCTGCGATGAGGGACGTTTTTAACAGAGCAGCAGACAAAGAAGAACGCCCTTTATACGGCTCTAGAGGCGACGAGTAGGCTTTCTCACATCTCTACTGACCTAAATGTTATATTTCGATAATTTCAGAGTGAGCAAAGTCGATCCTATAGAAGGTTACACTTCGGAAATGATGAAGGTACATCAACGAATGATCGAGCAAAGATGCATTCAGTTAGAAGTAGCGCCAGTGCAACAGAAAAAGGGAAGAGGACGGCCAAAGGGGTCAAAAAAATTCGTTTTAAAGCGGCTTTCGACAGAAGGTAAGTTCATGTGAAGGCATTTTTTACAAGAAACTAAATAAGGCCGTTTTTGTAGCGCGGGTGTCTTTGAGAAGAGATAAAAGTGCTCCTCTGAGACGCGCTTGCCGATTAAAAGGATAAGTAAAAGTGTGCTAATTAAAAACTACTGATAAGACTGGTTTGTTTCTTCCTGAAGCGATCGAGGTTTTAATGTTTGATATTGTGAATGTGTCGCAGTTATTGCTGTTTTTTTTTTATTGGAAAAGCCAAGCGATATTGTGGTGATTTTAGACGTGGACTAAAGTCTGCATTTGCGAAATTTTTAACTAAAACAACTACTGGAGAGAATTTTGATTCGAAAATTCTTTTTGGCAATAGATTGACGAGCAGACGCAAACCTTTTTCAACCTTTAGTTTCAAACGCTCCAATTCGTCACGAGACAGGCAATTTGTCTGTGATTAAACAACTCTTAACTTTGAACCGCATACTTTTTCTTGTATGGCTGTGAATGAATTTTCACTGATTGAATTGTGTTTTCTAAACGTAACTGTCGGACAAATTAATGTGCAAATCAATTTGTTATATTTTAATTAATTTATATTTTCTGAGTTGACGATTGTGTGATCATTTATGTTTGTTTGTTACATGTATGTGAAATTAAGGCAGATATCAAGTTCGGGTTCTTTTTGTATTTATTGTTCTGTGATCTTTTCCTGCAGTTTTGTTGGAATTGAGGATATTAATTCCATTTGGACATGGGGGCATCTATGTCTTCGCTGAATTGTTGTTTTTAGGTCTAGACTAGGATATTAAACTTGTGGCTCTTTATTATCTTTTTATTTGCCCGTCGCAAAATTCAGTTCAGTATTTTCGACTGCAACTTACACCATTGCAAAAAAAGAGACAACCCTTAATCACCGAGATTCTGCAAGCTGCCGTTGAAAACATATTGATTTTGGGAATTTGCTACTTGAGAGAATATAATCAATGGGAAAGTGAGTTATTTTATTTGATGTTTTCAAGGCAAGCCCCAGCCTAGATTATGCATAGAAAAACAATTAGAGATTTAATATTTGTGCCAAGCATTTCGTCTAACAGTTCAATACAGAGTTTTTTTTAAGTATAGTTAACAAAATATAGATAACAGTTTTAGATCTAAATATATAAAAAACTAAAACGATATCAGGTTAATAACCTGGCCAACTATATACAAAATTAGATGACAATAAATTAATAAAATCAGATCTATACAGTAAACAAAAGCAAAAAGGAAAACAACCACAGGTAAATATGTAGAATATAAAGCTTGATTTTAAATAATTGTGCTTTACTTGCTAGAGTATGACCAGTTTCAACTTAGAAGTGTGCAAGCAACAACAGCATTGGCTTGGAATAATTAAGTAGATTTTGTCGGTGTTTTCTCAAAATCTATTAGTCTATCAGTTGCTCAATTGAAACTGGCTTTATGGCAACATCCACCTGATCAGATGTTCTTTGGTGGCGCGGAATCGTTGGCTCCTTACAGCAGGGACAGATTCTTGTCTGTATAGGGGTTTTGTATGTAGTTTCTGAAAATAAGAAAAATTGCCTTTTAAATCTATGTGCTGGAAAGTCACGAAATCACAATGCGTTAAATTGAAGCCAAAAATTGAGTTCTAGATATTTTGTCTGCTAGTCGTTTGTTGCGCTGAGCGACAAGCATGCACTTTGTATTTCAAAACCCATTCAGAGCCACTACATACTAATCAAACAGCCAAAAAAATCACACTTAACGTTTGCCTTACCCCCTTATTCGCTTAAGACTGGAAGCATAGATCTATAAAATAATCCAGGTTTTAACAGTCGTCTTGCGTATTATACAAATCCCGGTTTAGTGTTAGATTGTTTAGGTAGTTTTGGCATTGAAATTAGATGTTTATATGAAAAAGTACTTACAGTTCAATGTTGTGAATTGTCGATGTGGGGCAGTTATCGTTCACCCGAACGTGGCACTGTTTGTGACACTTGAGGAAACAGTCTCTGCACTCGTAGCCCTGTTTCCCAAATCTCCTCGCTATACTTTTAGCGCACACTTGACAAATTGTGCCACTGGAATAAGAAAAACCATAATGGCTGGAAATTGTGCGGAAAACTGTATTACCCTTGTAAATGTTTGGCAACAAACGTGTGGTCGTTAAAAATGTGCAGCTTAACGCCCTTTTTCTTCCACTTCGACTTTTGTGCCAGAGACAGCGGTACCAGATAGTGCTTCTTAATGCCATTCTCTATGGTTTCCAGCACCAAAGTACTGGCTTCATTGATGTAAGTCCGAGTGGAGGCGCTGCTCAGCCCGGACGCTTCAGATAAGCTCGATCTTCTCGATGTTTCTTCACGGCCTGGCGGATTCAGGCGATAATCTGCAACAACATTTGCGGGTAAGTGCTTTTGTTGAGTGATTTTGTTATCAGAAGAATGGGACTCAGAGTGGTAGGTTTCCAGCCTCAGGGATAGATAATGCTCGGCATTGAACAGCGGAGTTTTGCCGCAGTAGATTCTGTATAATAATGCGGCAGAATGTCGGTTTAGGATCGTGGCCGCTTAAAACAGGGAAAGTTGGGATTATTTTGGTTCTAGAGGGTACCTACAGATTAAACAGGTCATCATCACTCTGTTTTTTTTCTGAGCCCAAGGCTGGAAACCACATGACTAGTTCTGAGCCATTTGAGTCCCACTCTTTCAGTTTATTGCACTTTTCCTGATTTATTCGTGTTAATAGTATCAAAACTGGATGCTTTACCGTTGTAATACTCAAGGTGTAGCCTAGAAATGGTTCCGAATTTATCTAAAAATAAAACAGTGTGTACATTTTGAAAGGTACTTTTGGAAATAAACATCGGGAAAATTAGTGTGATTTGAAACGCCTCTACTCACGATCGTCCTGGTTTTTTCCTCGATCGGCCGATACCGATCGGTTCAAGCTGTCGTCGCGGCCAATGTCGTTTTCAGGTCCAGCAGATTTGGATCTGTTCTTCGATTTGCCCAGTCTTCTTTTGATCGTGCCGAAAAAGTCCCGCCGTTTTCTCGGCCTTCCTCTAAAATCATAATCGGTGGAAGGTTGCGACTGGAGTGTGGCCGAAGCCGAAAAATCGCCTGGCTGCAAATGAAAAAAAGTCGTTATTTAATGGAAAAACCGCCAGTTTGGTACAAGGTTCCAAACTACATTTGCGCCGAGAATTAACAAGTGCATTTCCAAAACCTTGAGGATTCTAAATCAATTACGCTATCCTGGAGGGATGCGTCGCCGTTCAAAGCCCCATTAGCTTCAGAGTTAGTCACTAAAACACCGTTGGTCCCATTGGAGCCCACTTTGGGCGATTCAAATAGGTCAGCTAGCAGCGTCCAGATCAATGTGAACATTCTGAATTTCTGCATCGATCAATTCCTGGCTGGGATTGATTTCCAGACGTTCCACCTCCTTCCAGTTGCCGTTTTCCAATTCCATCTTCCAAGTTTAGTAAAAGAAAACAGAAAATTACACACAATAGCGACTTTAGTTAGGAGCTTTCAACTGATGGGAAACTTTGCTTATTCAAAGGTTCCCATCGGCATATAAGCAGCAGCTGGCAACTATAGACATTGAGATAGTTTGTGGTCTACCTTGACGAGTCGTTGCGACGGCTGCTAAAATGGAAAAAAGCCGTTTAGCTAAACAGAACACTGAAAAACAAAGCCTCTCCTGTGGAAAACTGCACTCACCTTGGACGCTGTGGATGACCAAAGTGCTTTTGTTCGGGCTCCAATGCCTGCCGGCTGTTCCGGTCCAGTCGCTCAAACGCGGAGTTTACAATGTGGTTTCCATTGGTCATTGATTCTGGAAAAAACCTCCTTAGTTCCAGACTCCTGGATTTTACTCAGCTTTACCATTAAGGAAACGTGGTGGTTGCTGTGGTCAATCCGCTCGATTAGCGATGGGCTTCGCATTCCCGGTCCAGGTGAGGTAGTTCTGATGGTTTCCTTGATTTTATAGGGCTGATTGCTGCCCACGTTGGGGATATCGGCGCCCTCGATGAACATGAACTGGAAAACATCGGGTTGAGCCCACATTCAACCGCAAATCAAGCTCAAACTCACTTCGACTGTAAGCGTTCCGGTTACAGTGTCGCTCTCATAGGGCCGACTTTGCAGGGTAATAATCTGCCTTTGGGATGGGTTTATCAACAGCTCCTCCACTCCAACGATCCCCAATCCCAAGAACTTGTGGGGCTTTGCAGCGCAGTCGTAAATTTCAAATAGTAACTCTGCCGTGTGAGGCGACAGATCACTAAGAAAAACCAGTTAACTGAGTGTTTCCAACCCCGTTTCCTGCAAGTATTCTTACAATAAAAAGTGTTCGTCCCAAAAGGGCGAATCGGTGTTTTTCTTCACAGAAGTCTGGTTCTTCTGCGGGGGTTCGTCCATTTCGACGACGCAAAATGGATCGGCACAGCCATGGTGGCCGCCCAATTGGGCGGCTCGTATCACTTTGACTAGAAGTCGTTTCTCTCCTTGCAGCTGTAGATCGCCTGGCGTCATGTGGTTCGGAGTGGATGAATATGCATTTGCCTGCTGATTTATCCATTACTGTGGGTTTTCCATATGGAGCACCACTTACCATGCTGTCGTAATGGAGAGGCAACATCCGTCCAGGAGTTTCCACATGTCGGATCAATCGGGGACATGTGGGGTAAGCAGCCAGATTTAGATGAACTTCTGTGCTTCGCAAGGCGTTCGTCACAATTTCCCTAAGGCGCACAATGGAAGGTATTTTATTTAATTTTCAGTTTTCGGGGGTGATAGTTAACCTACGTGATAACTTCCTGTAATTGAGTTTCGTCCAAGTTATTCTTGATATTCCCAACGGGGGCTAGGGCTACCTTGACCTCTGGCCATCCGTCGCATTTCACATCGGCCTGCAACTTTTCTGAGACGCAAAATATATTCAGACGGGCTCGGAATCTGTTCACATTGACTCGGTAGTGGGACGTATCCACTTTTTCCCCCTTCTGTCGGAATGATTTCAATTGGAAGGCTGGGGTCACCTCCAAATCACAGGTTATTGTCTGGGAAAATATGGAATTACTGAAGAAAGTCATGTAGTCAGAATATAGAATATCATTTTTGTTCTGCGGCGCCGGGCCTTGAAGAGCTTTGCCCCTCGCATTTCGTATAGTTTTCTCTCAATATAATCCAAATGCAGGGGAATAGTGAATAAGTGAATAAAGAAAACCCCAAATCTACGATATTAGCAGGCATTTTCAATGTAAAATATCGTTCGAATTCAAATTTCCATTACGTAAAGTAACAATTCATCAGACCTTGTTTTTAAAACGCAGTTTCGCTCCCCTTTTAATTGGGCGTACATTTTCTATAATTATGTTTTTCAGTGGTCAAATTCCACTATTGGAAGATGCCCGATTTCATTAAAGATGTGTACTAATTAAAAAACTAGACATTCTACATTGATATCAGTCCGGAGCAATTAAGGGGCCGCGATAAATGAAATCAGTTTGATGCTAAATTGCAGGTCACAAAGTCAATTAAATGGCCATCATACTTATTTTTATTCGTGCTGTATTCCATCCAGTCCATTTAAAATTACGGAATAAGTTTATTATTAACGTTCAATTAAGAAAGAGATCGTTTATTGGACCTTCACAGTTCGTTATTTTCGCGAAAGGCAAAGCTGCGGTTTGATATTAAACATGCTGTGCCCATTTATTACATCACCGGGTAATATGGAATATTGACAATGTGGCTGCGATAAGATAACAAAAAAACAGGATAATTGAGGCATTTTGGGTGTAATCATACATTTTTATATCGATACTTTTGTGCCACCACGCGATAAAAGGCTGAAAAACGCACCTTTATAATGTTTTTCGGTTTAAAAGCTCGAAAAACGTTATGAAGGTTCAATCAATGGAACAAATTTCTCTTTAAATGTCCTGAAAGTTTCAGTTTTCGCAAAAAATCTGAGAGATATTAGCAGGGGTTTGCAGCAAAATTTGACATTTGCTTCAAGCCTGCCTTAGTTGTGCAGTTGTTTGTTTAAAAATTAATTTTGGCAAAACTGGGCCCGGTGGAAAGTTGCCTGTTACTTTATTCAACAGAACAGACCTCGCTTTAAATACCCTGAAAGTTTCAGTATTTGCAAAAAATCTGAGAAATATTGGCAGCGGTTTGAATCAAAATTTGAGATGTGCTTCAAGCCTTCCTTAGTTGTGTAGCTGTCTATTTAAAAATTAATTTTGCCAAAACTGGCCCAGGTGGAAAATTGCCTGTTACTTTATTCAATAGAACAAACTTCGCTTTAAATGTCCTGAAACTTTCAGTTTTCGCATAAAATCTGTGAAATATTGGCAGCGGTTTGAAGCAAAATTTGACAAGTGCTTCTACGCCTTCCTGAGTTGTGTAGCTGTCTGTTTAAAAATTAATTTTGCCAAAACTGGACCCGGTGGAAAGTTGCCTGTTACTTTATTCAATAGAACGAATTTCGCTTTAAATGTCCTGAAAGTTTCAGTTCTCGCAAAAAATCTGAGAAATATTGGCAGCGGTTTGAAGCAAAATTTGACATGTGCTTCGACGCCTTCCTCAGTTGTGTAGCTGTCTGTTTAAAAATTAATTTTGCCAAAACTGGACTTGGTGGAAAGTTGCCTGTTTCTTTATTCAATAGAACAAACTTCGCTTTAAATGTCCTGAAAGTTTCAGTTTTCGCAAAAATCTGAGAAATATTGGCATCGGTTTGCACCAAAATTTGACATGTGCTTCAAGCCTTTCTTAGTTGTGTAGTTGTCTGTTTAAAAATTAATTTTGCCAAAACTGGACCTGGTGTTAAGTTGCCTGTTACTTTATTCAATAGAACAAACTTCGCTTTAAATGTCCTGAAAGTTTCAGTTTTCGCAAAAAATCTGAGAAATTTTGGCAGCGGCTTGAAGCAAACTTTGACATGTGCTTCAACGCCTTCCTTAGTTGTGTAGCTGTCTGTTTAAAAATTAATTTTGCCAAAACTGGACCTGGTGGAAAGTTGCCTGTTACTTTATTCAATAGAACAAACTTCGCTTTAAATGTCCTGAAAGTTTCACTTTTCGCAAAAAATCTGAGAAATATTGGCAGTGGTTTGAAGCAAAATTTGACAAGTGCTTCAACGCCTTCCGTAGTTGTGTAGCTGTCTGTTTAAAAATTAATTTTGCCAAAACTGGGCCCGGTGGAAAGTTGCCTGTTACTTTATTCAATAGAACAGACCTCGCTTTAAATACCCTGAAAGTTTCAGTATTTGCAAAAAATCTGAGAAATATTGGCAGCGGTTTGAAGCAAAATTTGAGATGTGCTTCAAGCCTTCCTTAGTTGTGTAGCTGTCTGTTTAAAAATTAATTTTGCCAAAACTGGACCTGGTGGAAAGTTGCCTGTTACTTTATTCAATAGAACAGACCTCGCTTTAAATGTCCTGAAAGTTTCACTTTTCGCAAAAAATCTGAGAAATATTGGCAGCGGTTTGCAGTAAAGTTTAACATGTGCTTCAAGCCTGCCTTAGTTGTGCAGTTGTCTGTTTAAAAATTAATTTTGTCAAAACTGGGCCCGGTGGAAAGTTGCCTGTTACTTTATTCAATAGAACAAATTTCGCTTTAAATGTCCTGAAAGTTTCAGTTTTCGCAAAAAATCTGAGAAATATTGGCAGCGGTTTGAAGCAAAATTTGAGATGTGCTTCAACGCCTTCCTCAGTTGTGTAGCTGTCTGTTTAAAAATTAATTTTGTCAAAACTGGGCCCGGTGGAAAGTTGCCTGTTACTTTATTCAATAGAACAGACCTCGCTTTAAATACCCTGAAAGTTTCAGTATTTGCAAAAAATCTGAGAAATATTGGCAGCGGTTTTAAGCAAAATTTGAGATGTGCTTCAAGCCTTCCTTAGTTGTGTAGCTGTCTGTTTAAAAATTAATTTTGCCAAAACTGGACCTGGTGGAAAGTTGCCTGTTACTTTATTCAATAGAACAGACCTCGCTTTAAATGTCCTGAAAGTTTCACTTTTCGCAAAAAATCTGAGAAATATTGGCAGCGGTTTGCAGTAAAGTTTAACATGTGCTTCAAGCCTGCCATAGTTGTGCAGTTGTCTGTTTAAAAATTAATTTTGTCAAAACTGGGCCCGGTGGAAAGTTGCCTGTTACTTTATTCAATACAACAGACCTCGCTTTAAATACCCTGAAAGTTTCAGTATTTGCAAAAAATCTGAGAAATATTGGCAGCGGTTTGAAGCAAAATTTGAGATGTGCTTCAAGCCTTCCTTAGTTGTGTAGCTGTCTGTTTAAAAATTAATTTTGCCAAAACTGGACCCGGTGGAAAGTTGCCAGTTATTTTATTCAATAGAACAGACCTCGCTTTAAATGTCCTGAAAGTTTCATTTTTCGCAAAAAATCTGAGAAATATTGACAGCGGTTTGCAGTAAAGTTTAACATGTGCTTCAAGCCTTCCTTAGTTGTGTAGTTGTCTGTTTAAAAATTAATTTTGCCAAAACTGGCCCAGGTGGAAAGTTTCCTGTTACTTTATTCAATAGAACAGACCTCGCTTTAAATGTCCTGAAAGTTTCAGGTTTCGCAAAAAATCTGAGAAATATTGGCAGCGCTTTGAAGCAAAATTTGACATGTGCTTCAAGCCTTCCTTAGTTGTGTAGTTGTCTGTTTAAAAATTAATTTTGCCAAAACTGGGCCCGGTGGAAAGTTGCCGGTTACTTTATTCAATAGAACAAACTTCGCTTTAAATGTCCTGAAAGTTTCACTTTTCGCAAAAAATCTGAGAAATATTGGCAGCGGTTTGCAGCAAACTTTGACATGTGCTTCAAGCCTTCATTAGTTGTGTAGTTGTCTGTTTAAAAATTAATTTTGCCAAAACTGGCCCAGGTGGAAAGTTTCCTGTTACTTTATTCAATAGAACAAGCTTCGCTTTAAATGTCCTGAAAGTTTCAGTTTCCGCAAAAAATCTGAGAAATATTGGCAGCGGTTAGCAGCAAACTTTGACATGTGCTTCAACGCCTTCCTCAGTTGTGTAGCTGTCTGTTTAAAAATTAATTTTGCCAAAACTGGACCTGGTGGAAAGTTGCCTGTTACTTTATTCAATAGAACAAACTTCGCTTTAAATGTCCTGAAAGTTTCAGTTTTCGCAAAAAATCTGAGAAATCTTGGCAGTGGTTGAAGCAAAATTTGAGATGTGCTTCAACGCCTTCCTTAGTTGTGTAGCTGTCTGTTTAAAAATTAATTTTGTCAAAACTGGGCCCGGTGGAAAGTTGCCTGTTACTTTATTCAATAGAACAGACCTCGCTTTAAATACCCTGAAAGTTTCAGTATTTGCAAAAAATCTGAGAAATATTGGCAGCGGTTTGAAGCAAAATTTGAGATGTGCTTCAAGCCTTCCTTAGTTGTGTAGCTGTCTGTTTAAAAATTAATTTTGCCAAAACTGGACCTGGTGGAAAGTTGCCTGTTACTTTATTCAATAGAACAGACCTCGCTTTAAATGTCCTGAAAGTTTCACTTTTCGCAAAAAATCTGAGAAATATTGGCAGCGGTTTGCAGTAAAGTTTAACATGTGTTCAAGCCTGCCATAGTTGTGCAGTTGTCTGTTTAAAAATTAATTTTGTCAAAACTGGGCCCGGTGGAAAGTTGCCTGTTACTTTATTCAATACAACAGACCTCGCTTTAAATACCCTGAAAGTTTCAGTATTTGCAAAAAATCTGAGAAATATTGGCAGCGGTTTTAAGCAAAATTTGAGATGTGCTTCAAGCCTTCCTTAGTTGTGTAGCTGTCTGTTTAAAAATTAATTTTGCCAAAACTGGACCTGGTGGAAAGTTGCCTGTTACTTTATTCAATAGAACAGACCTCGCTTTAAATGTCCTGAAAGTTTCACTTTTCGCAAAAAATCTGAGAAATATTGGCAGCGGTTTGCAGTAAAGTTTAACATGTGCTTCAAGCCTGCCATAGTTGTGCAGTTGTCTGTTTAAAAATTAATTTTGTCAAAACTGGGCCCGGTGGAAAGTTGCCTGTTACTTTATTCAATACAACAGACCTCGCTTTAAATACCCTGAAAGTTTCAGTATTTGCAAAAAATCTGAGAAATATTGGCAGCGGTTTGAAGCAAAATTTGAGATGTGCTTCAAGCCTTCCTTAGTTGTGTAGCTGTCTGTTTAAAAATTAATTTTGCCAAAACTGGACCCGGTGGAAAGTTGCCAGTTATTTTATTCAATAGAACAGACCTCGCTTTAAATGTCCTGAAAGTTTCATTTTTCGCAAAAAATCTGAGAAATATTGACAGCGGTTTGCAGTAAAGTTTAACATGTGCTTCAAGCCTTCCTTAGTTGTGTAGTTGTCTGTTTAAAAATTAATTTTGCCAAAACTGGCCCAGGTGGAAAGTTTCCTGTTACTTTATTCAATAGAACAGACCTCGCTTTAAATGTCCTGAAAGTTTCAGGTTTCGCAAAAAATCTGAGAAATATTGGCAGCGCTTTGAAGCAAAATTTGACATGTGCTTCAAGCCTTCCTTAGTTGTGTAGTTGTCTGTTTAAAAATTAATTTTGCCAAAACTGGGCCCGGTGGAAAGTTGCCGGTTACTTTATTCAATAGAACAAACTTCGCTTTAAATGTCCTGAAAGTTTCACTTTTCGCAAAAATCTGAGAAATATTGGCAGCGGTTTGCAGCAAACTTTGACATGTGCTTCAAGCCTTCATTAGTTGTGTAGTTGTCTGTTTAAAAATTAATTTTGCCAAAACTGGCCCAGGTGGAAAGTTTCCTGTTACTTTATTCAATAGAACAAGCTTCGCTTTAAATGTCCTGAAAGTTTCAGTTTCCGCAAAAAATCTGAGAAATATTGGCAGCGGTTAGCAGCAAACTTTGACATGTGCTTCAACGCCTTCCTCAGTTGTGTAGCTGTCTGTTTAAAAATTAATTTTGCCAAAACTGGACCTGGTGGAAAGTTGCCTGTTACTTTATTCAATAGAACAAACTTCGCTTTAAATGTCCTGAAAGTTTCAGTTTTCGCAAAAAATCTGAGAAATATTGGCAGTGGTTTGAAGCAAAATTTGAGATGTGCTTCAACGCCTTCCTTAGTTGTGTAGCTGTCTGTTTAAAAATTAATTTTGTCAAAACTGGGCCCGGTGGAAAGTTGCCTGTTACTTTATTCAATAGAACAGACCTCGCTTTAAATACCCTGAAAGTTTCAGTATTTGCAAAAAATCTGAGAAATATTGGCAGCGGTTTGAATCAAAATTTGAGATGTGCTTCAAGCCTTCCTTAGTTGTGTAGCTGTCTGTTTAAAAATTAATTTTGCCAAAACTGGACCTGGTGGAAAGTTGCCTGTTACTTTATTCAATAGAACAGACCTCGCTTTAAATGTCCTGAAAGTTTCACTTTTCGCAAAAAATCTGAGAAATATTGGCAGCGGTTTGCAGTAAAGTTTAACATGTGCTTCAAGCCTGCCTTAGTTGTGCAGTTGTCTGTTTAAAAATTAATTTTGTCAAAACTGGGCCCGGTGGAAAGTTGCCTGTTACTTTATTCAATAGAACAAATTTCGCTTTAAATGTCCTGAAAGTTTCAGTTTTCGCAAAAAATCTGAGAAATATTGGCAGCGGTTTGAAGCAAAATTTGAGATGTGCTTCAACGCCTTCCTCAGTTGTGTAGCTGTCTGTTTAAAAATTAATTTTGTCAAAACTGGGCCCGGTGGAAAGTTGCCTGTTACTTTATTCAATAGAACAGACCTCGCTTTAAATACCCTGAAAGTTTCAGTATTTGCAAAAAATCTGAGAAATATTGGCAGCGGTTTTAAGCAAAATTTGAGATGTGCTTCAAGCCTTCCTTAGTTGTGTAGCTGTCTGTTTAAAAATTAATTTTGCCAAAACTGGACCTGGTGGAAAGTTGCCTGTTACTTTATTCAATAGAACAGACCTCGCTTTAAATGTCCTGAAAGTTTCACTTTTCGCAAAAAATCTGAGAAATATTGGCAGCGGTTTGCAGTAAAGTTTAACATGTGTTCAAGCCTGCCATAGTTGTGCAGTTGTCTGTTTAAAAATTAATTTTGTCAAAACTGGGCCCGGTGGAAAGTTGCCTGTTACTTTATTCAATACAACAGACCTCGCTTTAAATACCCTGAAAGTTTCAGTATTTGCAAAAAATCTGAGAAATATTGGCAGCGGTTTGAAGCAAAATTTGAGATGTGCTTCAAGCCTTCCTTAGTTGTGTAGCTGTCTGTTTAAAAATTAATTTTGCCAAAACTGGACCCGGTGGAAAGTTGCCAGTTATTTTATTCAATAGAACAGACCTCGCTTTAAATGTCCTGAAAGTTTCATTTTTCGCAAAAAATCTGAGAAATATTGACAGCGGTTTGCAGTAAAGTTTAACATGTGCTTCAAGCCTTCCTTAGTTGTGTAGTTGTCTGTTTAAAAATTAATTTTGCCAAAACTGGCCCAGGTGGAAAGTTTCCTGTTACTTTATTCAATAGAACAGACCTCGCTTTAAATGTCCTGAAAGTTTCAGGTTTCGCAAAAAATCTGAGAAATATTGGCAGCGCTTTGAAGCAAAATTTGACATGTGCTTCAAGCCTTCCTTAGTTGTGTAGTTGTCTGTTTAAAAATTAATTTTGCCAAAACTGGGCCCGGTGGAAAGTTGCCGGTTACTTTATTCAATAGAACAAACTTCGCTTTAAATGTCCTGAAAGTTTCACTTTTCGCAAAAAATCTGAGAAATATTGGCAGCGGTTTGCAGCAAACTTTGACATGTGCTTCAAGCCTTCATTAGTTGTGTAGTTGTCTGTTTAAAAATTAATTTTGCCAAAACTGGCCCAGGTGGAAAGTTTCCTGTTACTTTATTCAATAGAACAAGCTTCGCTTTAAATGTCCTGAAAGTTTCAGTTTCCGCAAAAAATCTGAGAAATATTGGCAGCGGTTAGCAGCAAACTTTGACATGTGCTTCAACGCCTTCCTCAGTTGTGTAGCTGTCTGTTTAAAAATTAATTTTGCCAAAACTGGACCTGGTGGAAAGTTGCCTGTTACTTTATTCAATAGAACAAACTTCGCTTTAAATGTCCTGAAAGTTTCAGTTTTCGCAAAAAATCTGAGAAATCTTGGCAGCGGTTTGAAGCAAACTTTGACATGTGCTTCAAGCCTTCCTTAGTTGTGTAGTGGTCTGTTTAAAAATTAATTTTGCCAAAACTGGCCCAGGTGGAAAGTTGCCTGTTACTTTATTCAATAGAACAAACTTTGCTTTAAATGTCCTGAAAGTTTCAGATTTTGCAAAAAATCTGAGAAATATTGGCATCGGTTTGCAGCAAAATTTGACATGTGCTTCAAGCCTTCCTTAGTTGTGTAGCTGTCTGTTTAAAAATTAATTTTGCCAAAACTGGCCCAGGTGGAAAGTTTCCTGTCACTTTATTCAATAGAACAAACTTCGCTTTAAATGTCCTGAAAGTTTCACTTTTCGCAAAAAATCTGAGAAATATTGGCAGTGGTTTGAAGCAAAATTTGAGATGTGCTTCAACGCCTTCCTCAGTTGTGTAGCTGTCTGTTTAAAATTAATTTTACCAAAACTGGACCTGGTGGAAAGTTGCCGGTTACTTTATTCAACAGAACAGACCTCGCTTTAAATACCCTGAAAGTTTCAGTTTTCACAAAAAATCTGAGAAATAATGGCAGGCTTTTGAAGCATCACCTGAGAAGCGCTCCAACGCCTTTAATGTTGTGTTGATGTATCTTCAAAAATTAATTTTGGGAAAACTGCACCAGGTGGAAAATCAGTTGGCACTCCATTGACGAGCCAAAGCTTCTCTTTAATTGTTCTGGAAGTTTCATTTTTTGCAAAAAATCTGTCTGGGGGTTATTGGCAGGCTTTTCAAGCAACGCTCGACATGCGCCCCCAGGCCGCTTCTTAGATGTTTTTTCAAAAATTTATTCCGCCAAAACTCATCCAGAGAGAGAATTCCGTGTCACTTTTTTAAAACGACCGAAAGGCACTTTAAGTGGGTCGAAAATGTAATTTTTGGCAAAAAATCTGCTAAATTTTTTCAGAGCGAAAAACTCGATTGCCGCAAAAGCCTAACTCTTTAAGGCAAATGCCGATAAGTCTCTCTCTTAAGTGCAGTTTAACGTTTTTTTTGTGTTTTTCGCTAATTTCCACATAGAAAAACGCATGTAAATAACCATAGGATCCAACTTGCAGAAGGATTAAATATAGACCAGCAGGCTCGGATGACATAATAAAAGATGACGCGCTAGTTATATTTAAATCAATCAGGTAATCCATGACGACTTTCCTCAAAATAACAGCTTTCATTGCGATTTCGTCATTCCGAGCCACATTTAAATTGCAAATAAGACAACCTTTATGTATATGTTGCTAATAGTTATTCGTAGCGCGATGGAACAGGTTGGTGAGGTCATAACTAAAGAGCAAAACGGTACAATGTTCAGACCGAGTGGAAACTTTTATGTTATTTTGCATAAGTTAACTTTGGCTATTTTAAGCGCTTTTACTTTCTACAGTCACATCAACTGGCAGAATCGTAAAATTTAGTTTGTTTTATTACCTACCACATCGTCTTTGGAATCGGCTTCCGCGAAAATATTGGTCACTGTTGGTGGATGGGTTTCAGGCAGGATTCTGACGAGTTCCACGCCAATGCCCTGCTGGAAAAATAAAGAAAATTTCACTTTTTTGCTACAGTTTTGGGCCGCAAATGTCGGATTTTGCGCCTAAGTTATTAGATAGAATTAAAAATAGCCGGAATATTTTGATTGCATGCAACTGATGTCTTAATGTATGGGGAATAAAATTAGACACAGCTCCCAACCTGTAATAACCAACGGAATCATTATCATCGGCAGTATCATTTCTGTGTGTTTTTCCAAGCACATTCATTACGAACTATTAACCGACTTCATAGTTTATTTTCGCTAATTAAACCCCTTTTTCTCAGCTAGTAAACCGCGTTTATAACGACGAGTATTAATTATTAATAGTCAGTCATAAAATGGTTAATCGCCACTAGCACCGCATCAACTCAACAGGAGGAAAACTTGTTTTTATTTTCCATCATCATCATTAACTTTTATATGATTTTGGTGGGTTCAGGCCTGGAGAATTCCTTCCTTCCAAGTTGCGGAATAAAAGTGATTTATAGATAATCAGTTTCGGATGACGCAACATCAATTTACAGCCTTGCCCTTGTTTCAATGTGGAATAGCTTAAAAACACATGTTGCCTTAAAAATATGTAACGAAAAACAGTGGCTGGAAGCATTAAATAACGCTTGTTAGATACACCCGAGGACCGGACAGTTGCCCAAAAATGGTGCTAGAATGAAAGCTAATTAATTGCGCAATTAATTGGAGTAATTATGTGTTAAACATTTCAATGTAAAACGGGGCAGATAAAATCACTTTTGTGGATATTTCCTTTGTGCAAGGTGATTTGCACACAATGTCCAACCTTGTTTGTATTCGTTCGATTTGTAATGTATTTTAGGAATTTTTTTGCATTTAGAAAACTTGTGAGTTTTGACTAGCGATTGAGAGGTCTTTAGGGCGGTTTTTTATAGAAAAAGTGGCGCTTTTGACGAGTCATTTGGTAATAAATTTGGCTTTTCCAATTGCGCTATAATATAATTTTTTAAAGAGTCTGTCGCCCCGTTTTGTGCCTAGTTGTGAAGGGGTTTTTTCAAAAATTAATTTCTCAAAAACTAGACTAGATGGAGGGTGGCTTGTCACTTCAATGAATAGAAGAAACTTCTCTTTAAATGTCCTCAGAGTTTCATTTTTCGCAAAAAATCTGAGGCATATTGGCAGGCTTTTGAAGCTACACTGTACATGCGGCCCCCATGCTCTTCTTGATGTGTAGCTGGTTCTTCACAAAGTAATTTTGGAAGAACTGGAGCAGATGCGAAGTCGCTTGATACTTCACTCAATAGGCCAAACTTCACTTTATAAGCACTGAGGGTTTGATTTTTTGCAAAAAATCTGGGCACTAATTACAGACTTTTGAAGCAACACTAGACATGGGCCCCAAGCAGTTTCTTGTTGTGTAGAAGTATATTCAAAAATTTATTTTGCCAAAACTGGACCAGCTGGAATGTTGCTTATCATTTTGCTCAATAGATCAGGCTTCCCTTTCAAAGCCCTGAAAGTTTTAATTTTCGCAAAAAATCGTAGGAATACTGGCAGGCTTTTGAAGCAACAACATGGGTCCCAAGCCCTTGTCTTCTTGTTGTGCAGTGGTGTTTTCAAAAATTAATTTTGCCAAAACTGGATCAGCTGGAAAGTTGCTTAACACTTCACTCAATAGATCAGACTTCATTTAAAATGCCCTGAAAGTTTGATTTTTCTGAAAAAATCTGAGGAATAGTGGCAGGTTTTTGAACCTGACAAGCGCTGCAACGCCTTTAATGCTGTGCAACCTTTTTTTCAAAAATTAATTTTGGAAAAACTAGACCAGATGGGAGGTTTCCTGTCATTTCACACAATAGTACAAGACTTACATTAAATGTCCTCAGAGTTTCATTTTTCGCAAAAAATCTGAGGCATATTGGCAGGCTTTTGAAGCTACACTGCACATGCGGCCCCCATGCTCTTCTTGATGTGTAGCTGTTTCTTCACAAAGTAATTTTGGAAGAACTGGACCAGATGGGAAGTCGCTTGATACTTCACTCAATAGGCCAAACTTCACTTTATAAGCACTGAGGGTTTGATTTTTTGCAAAAAATCTGGGCATTAATTACAGACTTTTCAAGCAACACTAGACATGGGCCCCAAGCAGTTTCTTGTTGTGTAGAAGTATAATCAAAAAATTATTTTGCCAAAACTGGACCAACTGGAATGTTGCTTATCATTTTGCTCATTAGATCAGGCTTCCCTTTCAAATCCCTGAAAGTTTTAATTTTCGCAAAAAATCGTAGGAATACTGGCAGGCTTTTGAAGCAACAACATGGGTCCCAAGCCCTTGTCTTCTTGTTGTATAGTGGTGTTTTCAAAAATTATTTTTGCCAAAACTGGATCAGCTGGAAAGTTGCTTAACACTTCACTCAATAGATCAGACTTCATTTAAAATGCGCTGAAAGTTTGATTTTTCTGAAAAAATCTGAGGAATACTGGCAGGTTTTTGAACCTGACAAGCGCTGCAACGCCTTTAATGCTGAGCAACCTTTTTTTCAAAAATTAATTTTTGAAAAACTAGACCAGATGGGAGGTTTCCTGTCATTTCACGCAATAGTACAAGACTTACATTAAATGTCCTCAGAGTTTCATTTTTCGCAAAAAATCTGAGGCATATTGGCAGGCTTTTGAAGCTACACTGCACATGCGGCCCCCATGCTCTTCTTGATGTGTAGCTGGTTCTTCACAAAGTAATTTTGGAAGAACTGGAGCAGATGCGAAGTCGCTTGGTACTTCACTCAATAGGCCAAACTTCACTTTATAAGCACTGAGGGTTTGATTTTTTGCAAAAAATCTGGGCATTAATTACAGACTTTTGAAGCAACACTAGACATGGGCCCCAAGCAGTTTCTTGTTGTGTAGAAGTATAATCAAAAATGATTTTGCCAAAACTGGACCAGCAGGGATGTTGCTTATCATTTTGCTCAATAGATCAGGCTTCCCTTTCAAAGCCCTGAAAGTTTTAATTTTCGCAAAAAATCGTAGGAATACTGGCAGGACTTTGAAGCAACAACATGGGTCCCAAGCCCTTGTCTTCTTGTTGTGCAGTGGTGTTTTCAAAAATTTATTTTGCCAAAACTGGATCAGCTGGAAAGTTGCTAAATACTTTACTCGATAGATCAGACTTCAGTTAAAATGCCCTGAAAGTTTGATTTTTCTGAAAAAATCTGAGGAATACTGGCAGGTTTTTGAACCTGACATGCGCTGCAACGCCTTTAATGCTGTGCAACCTTTTTTTCAAAAATTAATTTTGGAAAAACTAGACCAGATGGGAGGTTTCCTGTCATTTCACGCAATAGTACAAGACTTACATTAAATGTCCTCAGAGTTTCATTTTTCGCAAAAAATCTGAGGCATATTGGCAGGCGTTTGAAGCTACACTGTACATGCGGCCCCCATGCTCTTCTTGATGTGTAGCTGGTTCTTCACAAAGTAATTTTGGAAGAACTGGAGCAGATGCGAAGTCGCTTGATACTTCACTCAATAGGCCAAACTTCACTTTATAAGCACTGAGGGTTTGATTTTTTGCAAAAAATCTGGGCACTAATTACAGACTTTTCAAGCAACACTGGACATGGGCCCCAAGCAGTTTCTTGTGTAGAAGTATAATCAAAAAATGATTTTGCCAAAACTGGACCAGCTGGAATGTTGCCTATCATTTTGATCAATAGATCAGGCTTCCCTTTCAAAGTCCTGAAAGTTTTAATTTTCGCAAAAAATCGTAGGAATACTGGCAGGCTTTTGAAGCAACAACATGGGTCCCAAGCCCTTGTCTTCTTGTTGTGCAGTGGTGTTTTCAAAAATTAATTTTGCCAAAACTGGATCAGCTGGAAAGTTGCTTAACACTTGACTCAATAGATCAGACTTCATTTAAAATGCCCTGAAAGTTTGATTTTTCTGAAAAAATCTGAGGAATACTGGCAGGTTTTTGAACCTGACATGCGCTGCAACGCGTTAATGATGTGCAACCTTTTTTTCAAAAATTAATTTTGGAAAAACTAGACCAGATGGGAGGTTTCCTGTCATTTCACGCAATAGTACAAGACTTACATTAAATGTCCTCAAAGTTTCATTTTTCGCAAAAAATCTGAGGCATATTGGCAGGCTTTTGAAGCTACACTGTACATGCGGCCCCCATGCTCTTTTTGATGTGTAGCTGGGTCTTCACAAAGTAATTTTGGAAGAACTGGAGCAGATGAGAAGTCGCTTGATACTTCACTCAATAGGCCAAACTTCACTTTATAAGCACTGAGGGTTTGATTTTTTTCAAAAAATCCGGGCACTAATTACAGACTTTTCAAGCAACACTAGACATGGGCTCCAAGCCGTTTCTTGATGTGTGGTGGTTTTTTCAAAAATTAATTTTGCCAAAACTGGATCAGCTGGAAAGTTGCTTAACACTTCACTCAATAGATCAGACTTCATTTAAAATGCCCTGAAAGTTTGATTTTTCTGAAAAAATCTGAGGAATACTGGCAGGTTTTGAACCTGGCAAGCGCTGCAACGCCTTTAATGCTGTGCAACCTTTTTTTCAAAAATTAATTTTGGAAAAACCAGACCAGATGGGAGGTTTCCTGTCATTTCACGCAATAGTACAAGACTTACATTAAATCTCCTCAGAGTTTCATTTTTCGCAAAAAATCTGAGGAGTTTTGGCAGGCTTTTAAATTTTGAAGCAACATTGACGTGCTCCCCAACACCTTTCCTCATTGTGTAGACGTTTCTTCGAAAATTAACTCTGCAAAAACTAGACCAGATGGAAAATTGCTTGCCACTCCACTGAAAAGCCAAAGCTTCACTTTATATAAGAAATCTAAGGAATAATGGCAGGATTTATTCCGAATTTTGTAATCTTCATGCTTTATATTTTCAAAAAACCAACTCGAACAATAACAGTTTCATTAGACTACTACTGTTCAATGTAAAAAATAATTTCAAGGACTTTGAAATAATGGCTTTAACAGTTGAAGCGACCCAGATGTCAGGCAGAAAGCAAAAAAACAACATTCTCCCAAAACCGAGTTTAATTTTAGATGTCTGTGATTCACTTTATGTGGGATGTCAATGAGAATAAACAGCAAAACTCACTGCCGTGATGATAAGACAACAGGGGGGCTAGATATTTTCGGTTTTTTTTTTTGTTTTTGCCTCAAAGCTAGACGAAAGAGTGAAATCATCGATTAAGTAGGTGGCGGCAATCCATCTACGTTTACCAACAAAAATTGTGCTTTCAAACTAAAAGCCCTTTCTATCTAGGCCTAGAAGTTAAGACCATTAATAATTTGCGGTTGGTGTAAGTGGGTTTCTCAAAAATGTTCCCAGGTTAAACACCTTAGAAGTGCCGTTATAATGGTCATCATCAGCCAGTTTTTAACAATTCTGACATCATCTTGGAATGGAATGGAATGCTACAATCTATAATTATTGTTATTTCCATATCCACGAAGAAGTGAAGATAACATGTGTTTGTTTAAGCTTCTTTCAATCGCATCGGCTCATCGCTAATTTTAGTGTTGTGTGTGTGTGTATGTACGCGCTGATAATATCGGAATAGTTTGGAAACGAACAGTTGCACTGTTTAAACAAAACCGTGTTATTTTGTTTTACCTTGACAATTGCAACTGGTTTAGTACCTAAATAATTAACGGATATATTGATAAGGCAAACCAAATGTTATTTTTCTCTTGTCTTAATTGCTAAAGTTAATTTTCATTGTTTTTGCCCTTCCATTTGTGCTTTCAATTTTGTCTTCGCCACTCCAAAGCAATGATTAGAAGAGGACATTAAACTGAGTTGTTGGACTGTCATTTGAATCAATTGTATACCGATTTATTTTTAATTGTATTTTCAATATTTCTTTTTCAGTTTAAATTTGATTTTTAGCAAATTTTTATACGCGGAATTTAATTTCACATTGTTCTTGTCCAAAGCTGGACGTTGTGGAGTTTTGCAATAATTTATTCGAATAAACTTATCTGGAATTCAAACATAATCATCTGATCTAAAACAAGCAATTGAATTTTTTTTTGGGGGGATTGCGTGTTCAGAATGAGAATCTTTCAACTGAATTGGGATTATATTTTAACTCTACTGACGATAACATAAAGGCAAATGTTAATTGAGTGTCTTGAAATAAAAAAATCTTTATCGAAGAATAAAAAGAAAACTTTCCACACAAGTACCACTCCCAAAACCAAAATTTGCAACACTTTGGAAAATCCTCCGTGAAATCGGTGTCAAATTGAACAGTTCTGAATGAGGCCGAATATGATTGAATTTTAAAGTCAAATTTACTGCGTTTGAAGCATTGTAAGCAAATTAAGGTAGATCGTTTAGTAAGTCGTATGTTTTTCCAAGCTTTATTAGTAAGCAAAACTGGACGTTGAAACACGTGACTTTGAGGGTGCAGGGTTGTTCAAAGTCACGTCTTGTCCTCAAAGTTTCATTTTTCGCAAAAAATCTGAGGCATAATGGCAGGCTGTTGAAGGAAAACTTGGCATGTGCTTGAGTTGTGCAGCTGTTTTTTCAAAAATTAATTTTACAAAAACTAGACCAGATGGGAGGTTTCTTGTCATTTCAAGAAATTGACTAAAATTTACGTTAAATGTCCTCAAAACTTCATTTTTCGCAAAAAATCTGACGAATTTTAGCAGGCTTTTGAAATTTGATGCAACACTTGACATGCTCCCCAACGCTTTACTCTTGTGTTGATGTTTCATCAAAAATTAATTTTGCAAAATCTAAACCTGGTGGCAAGTTGCCTGTTACTTTATTCCATAGAACATACTTTGCTTTAAATGACCTGAAAGTATCAGTTTTCGCAAAAAATCTGAGAAATATTGGCAGGCTTTTGAAGCAAAATTTGACATGTGCTTCATCGCCTTCCTTAGTTGTGTAGTTGTCTGTTTAAAATTAATTTTGCCAAAACTGGACCTGGTGGAAAGTTGCCTGTTACTTTATTCAATAGAACAAATTCTCTTTAAATGTCCTGAAAGTTTCACTTTTCGCAAAAAATCTGAGAAATCTTGGCAGCAGTTTGAAGCAAAATTGACATGTGCTTCATAGCCTTCCTTAGTTGTGTAGCTGTCTGTTTAAAAAATAATTTTTCCAAAACTGGACCTGGTGGAAAGTTGCCTGTTTCTTTATTCAATAGAACAAACTTCGCTTTAAATGTCCTGAAACTTTCAGTTTTCACAAAAAATCTGAGAAATATTGGCAGCGGTTTGAAGCAAAATTTGACATGTGCTTCAACGCCTTCCTTAGTTGTGTAGTTGTCTGTTTAAAAATTAATTTTGCCAAAACTGGACCTGGTGGAAAGTTGCCTGTTACTTTATTCAATAGAACAAACTTTGCTTTAAATGTCCTGAAACTTTCAGTTTTCACAAAAAATCTGAGAAATATTGGCAGCGGTTTGAAGCAAAATTTGACATGTGCTTCAACGCCTTCCTTAGTTGTGTAGTTGTCTGTTTAAAAATTAATTTTGCCAAAACTGGACCTGGTGGAAAGTTGCCTGTTACTTTATTCAATAGAACAAACTTTGCTTTAAATGTCCTGAAACTTTCAGTTTTCACAAAAAATCTGAGAAATATTGGCAGCGGTTTGAAGCAAAATTTGACATGTGCTTCAACGCCTTCCTTAGTTGTGTAGTTGTCTGTTTAAAAATTAATTTTGCCAAAAACTGGACCTGGTGGAAAGTTGCCTGTTACTTTATTCAATAGAACAAACTTTGCTTTAAATGTCCTGAAACTTTCAGTTTTCACAAAAAATCTGAGAAATATGGCAGCGGTTTGAAGCAAAATTTGACATGTGCTTCAACGCCTTCCTTAGTTGTGTAGTTGTCTGTTTAAAAATTAATTTTGCCAAAACTGGACCTGGTGGAAAGTTGCCTGTTACTTTATTCAATAGAACAAGCTTCGCTTTAAATGTCCTGAAAGTTTCAGTTTTCGCAAAAAATCTGAGAAATATTGGCAGGCTTTGAAGCAAAATTTGACATGAGCTTCAACGCCTTCCTTAGTTGTGTAGCTGTCTGTTTAAAAATTAATTTTGCCAAAACTGGACCTGGAGGAAAGTTGCCTGTTACTTTATTCAATAGAACAAACTTCGCTTTAAATGTCCTGAAGGTTTAATTTCTCGCAAAAAATCTGAGAAATAATGGCAGGCTTTTGAAGCAACACCACAAGCGGACCAACGCCTTTAATGTGGTTGTGCAGCCGTTTCTTTAAAATTAATTTTGCAAAAACTAGACCAGGCAGAAAGTTGTTTGTCACTCCAGTGGAAATCCAAAACTTCGCTTCGCTGCCTTTATTCTTGTGTTGATGTTTTTTCCAAAATTAATTTTGGGAAAACTGGACGCCGTGGGAACTCACTTGCCACTCTATTGACAAGCGAAAGTTTCGCTTTATTTGTTCTGGAAGTTTCATTTTTTGCAAAAAATCTGAGGGTTATTGGCAGGCTTTTGAAGCAACGCTCAACATTCGCCCAAAACCGTTACTTATTGTGCAGAGCTTTTTCAAAAATGTATTTTTCCAAAACTAAATCAAAAAGAGAATTCTGTGTCACTTTATTGAAACAACCAAAAGACACTTTAAATGTCTCGAAAGTTTCATTTTTGGCAAAAAAAATAAATTTCTTTTCATTCAATACTGTTCCAATTGAAACTCATTTCAAAGAAGACTTTATAAAATCAAATTCAAATTAGACAAAAAAATAAAAGTATACAATTTGATAAAAAAAATGTTGCAAAAACATTAAAAAATACATTGACACAAAATTGATTCAAGTAACGACTTAAGAACTGAGTTTACTAGTCAGTTCTGAGTGAAAATCAAAATTGAAAGCAAATTTCCAGACTAAACTAACAACAGGAAATACATAGAGGAGACAGTGAGGTATGAAACAAGAATAACAAATTCTTAGGAAGATTTTTTTGCTGTTAGTCAACTTGCAACAGCTCTGTTGAACCCAATGAAGGAACATGGTCTTAAGTAGGAGAAAAACATGGATTAGTTGGGGAATTGAGAAGGCCCATCCACCAGGAAAACGACTATGTTAGAAGACAAAAAAAGCGGGTTCTTACCTCACTAACCGATTTCTTGGTATGGTTATTGAGTGCCTGGATCCAAACCTGGAGCAGCTCGTTAACGATAACGAAATCATTGTATAACCACTGGAAAACATCGTTCACCCACAACACCACAATATTGTCCGGACCTGTTGCTTGGGGCGCAGGCACATAGCGGGGTTTTCGCGTCTCGGGCGCCGGGCTTTGCCGTGTTAAGCGTCTGCGCACAGGAGGAGTAGGCGGAACAAAAGCACCAGTAGCTTTCGGAGCGATGACCGGTTGTTTTTTCGCACCATCCAGAACATCCGGACTGGATTCAGTCTTGCTCAGCACACCCGGTATTTTGCTCTTCGACTTGCCCGCAAAGAAGCGCTCGTAGATGGCCTTGCCCAGCCATAGAATGAAGAGGGCGGCCAGAATCCAGCCGAAGAGGAACATGGCCAGCGTGTCCATGGTGGTGTCAGCGGATCCGTCCAATGCGCAGATCAGGTCATCAACAGCTTCGGCTAAATCCATGATCCAGCCATGCTTCTCAAATGGCGTAGATCTGCGAAAAGGAACGAACGGTCATACTGAGCGGGATCAGGGACACTAAAAATACTAGGCAAAAATGTGCCGTTTCCCACCGCCCAGACCTTAAGGCGTTTATAAATAAATGCGGAACATTCGTGCTCGTTCTGGGACTGTTTCTCGTTTTCGAATGTTTTCCCACATTCTGATCGGAGTTGGGATGCGAGAGCGCCGCACTTTGTGACCTACATGTGGAACTCTCGTCTAAATTTAAGTTTCTATTGTCTAAGTGCGCAGACCAAGTCGGCTTGCCCAATTGCATGAGAAAATCTGATGTGCCTGATGTAACATGTGTTAAGTAATAGCGTTGGGAAAATATTTACAGAACAGAAATTCGGGAAATTCAGTCATTTTCTTTAATTTCCAGCTAGTGTTGCACGGTTGCAACTGAAGAAAATTCATTAGCATTATGATTTTGATGCCAGATCGCCATGTTTTGAAGAAAACACTGATTCATTCTTACTAAAGATCCCAAAAAACAGAGGCGAAACTTCTCGACAGCCCACAAAAGAATCACCCAGTATAATTCGATTGCAGTTGAAGAACTGGACGTTTATCCTTTGGCCATTCATGTGGGAATTCGTCAAGAACAGTGACCTCCTGTGACTAAACAGACCGAAACCCAATAAAATATGAGCCGTGCACGTACTAAGTGTGCACAATGGCTGAAAACATCCAATTTTGCAGGACGTTTGCGGAAGACCAGAGAGCTCGAGTGGAAGGTTCCACCAATCAAATTTCCTATATAAATGTGCAGTGAAAGAAGTAATTAGAAGGCGCAATGAATATGCAGTCGTGAACAGTGAATTGGCAAAACGAAATTTTCAATTTTTTTTTCACTCGTTTTTCCTCTGTCAATCTTTGCGCCCTTTCGATCTCATTTAAATTTCTATTTCACAATTTCCGCTTTATTTCGTTTCAGCTGTATTCTCTGTTTTACTCTCTCTAGGTTTAGCGGGTCTTCGATCTCATTTTAATCTCCACTTCGCCATTTCCATTTTATCTTTTTGGTATTTTTTATTTTATTCTCCGCTCTATTAGTTTGAACTATACTGAGACTCGTATTTTCTCTCTCTATCTGAGCTTTTGAGATAATTTCCTCTTTCGTACATTTATTCGTTTGCTTTTCTGTCTCAATTTTTTTGCGTAGGTAGATTATAATGAATTTTTGTATATTTTTTCAAAATTTTGAACGCTGATATAATTAGCATGCAATTTACGCCACAACGAAATTCTATTTACAAAACGTTCTTTTGCTTTCCTCCATCTTAGAAAAGGCAAAATGCAAAATGTATGTCTCCTATTGGCCATCAGAATGTCCCGATTTATGATCCGTTGATTGTAGTTGGCCCTCGATTTAACCAATCGCTTACAAACTCCTGCTTTACTGTTATACAACAATAAAAAGGGTCAACCTTAAAACGTACTTTTGCTTTAAATATACTCCCATCGAACACACAAATACTGATAATCCGCATAAGATGGTGTCCTTTGTTATCTAAAGGAAAACTAGTGAATTTTGAGTGAAAAGTGGTCGAAAACTGCATTTCCACAAGAAACATCACTAAGGACAATTGCTAGTAAAACTTCATTTTAATTTCCACTTCTGCATTTCTGTTTTTTTCTTATTTTCTAGCTTTCTGAGCTTATTTCCACTTTCGTGACTTTATTCGCTTGTCCTTCTGTCTCAATTTTTTAATGCCCCTCGTTTCTTTAATCTATTTTTTTCAAAATTTTCGAATGCTGATATAATTAGCATGCAATTTACGCCCACAACGAAATTCTGTTTACAAAACGTTCTTTTGCTTTCCTCCATCTTAGAAAAGGCAAAATGCAAAATGTATGTCTCCTATTGGCCATCAGTATGTCCGGATTTATCATCAGTTGATTGTAGGTGGGACTCGATTTAACCAATCGCAAACAAACTCCTGCTATACTGTTATATAACAATAAAAGGATAAACCTTAAAATGTACCTTTTCCTTTAAATATACGCCCACCAGACACACAAATTCTGAGATTTTGCATTAAACTTCTCCAAGAAATGCGGAAAAAAACTTCTAAGGAAAGTTGCTAGTAAAGAGTAACGTTTCGAACCCCGGAGCCTGAGGAACTAAAAAATTACCCAACCTTCCACTACTTTTTTTTACAAATTTTGTTTTGTGAGAATTTGCTCATTAGTTTCTGCACGGAACAAGTTTCTGCACGGCAGGTAAATGCGGGTAATTTGAGGAAATTTATCAACTAGTTCTGATCAACTTTTTTTCTAATAACAATTTTCGATATTGCCAAAAATTTAGGTACTTTATTCTTGAGCAGAATTTATATTTTTTATAAAAAATAAGTATTTTTCGATAAAATTAATATTAAAAAAGTTTTATTCTAGAAAAAAGCTCGGTTTTCCTATTACCAATTATTGCAGGAACTTGAGAAACTACTGTTTAAACTTACAGTTTCATTTAATTTCTCACATGTATTTTTTTTATTGATAATCGTTTCGTATATTTTCCTGACTGTACTTTAATTCATTCCAATGTATTCCTGGGTTTCAGTCAATTTTATTGTTTATTATTTAAAATGTTACAAATACGTTTCGGTGTCTTTATCCACCATCATCAGTTTGTGTATATAGTTGCTTCCAACTTCACATTTGTGAAGTCACATCAGTGACCAGTCAAATGTGAAGTTGGAAGCAACTATATACACAAACTGATGATGGTGGATAAAGACACCGAAACGTATTTGTAACATTTTAAATAATAAACAATAAAATTGACTGAAACCCAGGAATACATTGGAATGAATTTATTGATAATTTTATACTTTAATTCGAAACATCCGAAAATGAAAAATAATATAATATAAATACAAAGCAAATTGTCTTCGTATACTGAAGATCATCGAAATAAAAGCACAATAAGCCTGCAAACCAAGTAAACCTCGTGTTAATTTACCCATTTTCAATCGGTTTTTCTCTTTAGAATTGAATATGAAAATAAAACTTAGCAGGCAAATCAGCACTATAATTTCCTTGTTTATTTGTGTGCTGATTGTGGCATAATGAAATTACACCCTAATGCTGATGAATTGGAACCAACAAAGCAGCACACGCAAGTTTTATTGATTCCAGGGCAGTTCCTGCTGAGCTATTTATTTCTAGAGCCAAAATAAACCTATTGCCCCCCTTCTAAGGGTGGGTTTGTCGAGTAACTTCAAGCTAAATTGGGGCACACTGAAGTCTATGCTCACCATTCGATTCTGGGTGAAAATTATATTGTTCCGTCTTCACACAATCCACTGGTCACTGTTTATCAACAAACAATCAGTCTTGCAAGGAACGTGTAATTTCTTTTTGTTTACACCTGCGCCCTTTAAAAGCAACGTACTGTTTTGCTCACGATATAAACACTACACGCCACTAAACCGTTCGCAGCTCTAAAGTACTAATAATAATGTACTCTGGTAGCACAAGTTGGAGACTCGACCGTCACCACTACTAAACTCTCTGCAGGGAAAATGCGAAATGGGGATCCTGCCAACAGCTTTTGTGGTTCAGCTAATATCACAATAGGATTCGTTTTTAATGCTACTAAGACTCTCTGGATTAGAACTGGGAACTTAGCACAGTTAATGCAGAAGTGTTTTCCTGCAAAGGCAGCTTTTGGAAAAAAATGTATTAGATGGCGCCCCAGACTTCTCAGTGGAATAGGTGAATGCCTCAGCTTGTCCATACAGTCCCCTCGGGGATGCAAAAGAGATTCGCTCCACAAATTACAGAGAATAGAGCTAAGAACTCTAGCAACTTCAGAAGTGAAGCTATTGGATGGCGCTAACAGACTTTGTTGGGCAATAAATAGGTGAATGCTTCTCTGAGTCCTCTGAAGTTCTGCTCGAATAATTTTTGAGTCTCTAATCAATTTCTGGATGATCAGTTTTTGTACACTCAATATTTAGTAATTTTTTCTCAGTGTGAGTCTTCGCCCCCTTTCGATCTGATTTCATCAAAAAAGTTCACAATTTTCATTTTTATCTCCGCTCTCTTTGTTTTACTGTTTTACCGCTCTCACTGTTTTACTGTCGCTCGTTTTTATGCTCAGTTTTGCATTTTTTCAATCTGCAGCTCACAATTCCCATTTAATTCGCTCTCTACTCGCGTGTTTTCTTTTCTCTGTTTTACTGTCGCTCGTTTTTCCTGTGTGAGTTTTATCTCTTTTCGTTTATCTTCTTTTCTATCGTTTACTGTTGCTGGTTTTTGCTCTACAATCTTTGCATTCTTTCAATCTGCAGCCCAGGATTTCTATATAATTTTCAGCTCTTTCCGCGCGTTTTCCTTTCCCTGTTTTACTGTCGCTCGTTTTTCCTATGTGATTTTTCGCTTTATTCGTTTCTTTCTTTCCTCTATTTTAAGGTCCATTGCCTCCTTTCTGCAAGTCTTAGCAGGTTCTTGATCTCGTTTCAATCTCCAGCTTACAATTTCCATTGCATTCTCCGCTCTATTCGTTTGTTCTCCTGAGGCTCTTATTTTCTCTATATCAGCCTTCGAGCTGCCAGTTTCCACTTTCGTCGCTCTATTCGTTTGTCTTCCAGCCTCTGTTTTTCTGAATATCGCTCGTTTTTTTCTTTGCGTAGATAGATGGAAAAAAATAAAATGTTCTTTTGTTGCAAAAAACCAAACCAACCTTTTGTGGCCATGAAAAAGCAAAAATGTTTGAATTTTTGTCATTATTAATTGAGCTTGAAACAATATTTAATTCCAAAGAAATTCCTGGGTTCCAGTCAATATTATTGTTTATTAGTTAAAACATTTTACAAATACGTTTCGGTGTCTTTCTCCACCATCATCAGTTTGTATGTATGGCTGTTTCTACCTTCACTTGGCTTGCCAAAGGTGAAGGTAGAAACAGCCATACATACAAACTGATGATGGTGGGAAGATAAGGACACCGAAACGTATTTGTAAAATTGTTTTAACTAATAAACAATAATATTGACTGGAAACGCCAGGAAAATCAGTTTGAATTAAGTTGAAATACGGTCAGGAAAGTATACACCATAACAATATTAAATACATTATAAATATTAAGAAATTTTTACTTGACAAAATGGCGAATGACACATTCTTTTGTGTGGCTGCAGTCTGCAACAAATGTTATTAAATTTATTATTTGTTCTTCTCCACTAGTTTCGTTAATTAAGGGCGTAGAATGACCAAATCGGAGTTAATTATCCAATGCATCGCGTCTACTACGGCAATAATTGGCAGTCGGCTGCCATTAAAATTTGCCATTACAATCAAAATAGTGTAAGTGTTAGTGTTATTTCACCATAATGTGTATTCAGCTGTTGATAGGCAAATATTTCCATCCATTGGATAGACAATGAATAACCGATGACAGAGTTTTTTCGCGCATAGGGAAGACTGATGATTCATCGGAAAAAAAAATAAATTATATCCCAGCATATTTAAAATTCGCTCCATTCCTTGAGATGGGATTGGTGGGAAACGGGCTGGTCAAAATGTCAAAAATATCATGGCGAGTGATGGCGAATCTAAAAGTGTTGTGATGTGATGGACCAGTTTCGGGGGCGATTTCGTAAATGAGATTGCAGGGAAAATTAGCAAGAAAAAGTGGTTTTTAGAGTCACGGGAATCTAGTGGAATTATGTTAGCCGATTTCAAGTGATGTTCAAAGCGTGTTTCATTGAAAAAAAACGAAAAATGTCAAGGTAGGTGTTTGATCGGCTTTTTGGCAGATTAATGCAGTCTTTTTTTAATTGAATGGTTCAATAGTTGGTTTTCTTCTTCTGGTTTTTATGTCTCACTTCCGCCTTGTGCGATAATTGCCCCGAGTGTTCCCCACTGATAAGGCATTTTATAACTATTAGTCATTGCTCCGTTACCTACTACTAGTTAACAAAGTTGCTTAAAGCCGAGGAACATTTTTGTTTTCACAACAAAACTAGTTTTTTTCTAAGTCTCACTCTTTGTTTTCACTTCTCCTTTGTTTGTTGACCTGATTTCGTGTATTTTGTTTTTATATTTGTATTGATTTCGAGCTTTGGGTGTGTTGCACCCATCCTAAATGACTAAACAGTACACACCCGCCCCTCCAATGTTTATATAATTTACCCTGTAAGTACATGAAAATGTGTATATCAAGGAAAAAGAGCAAATTGCAGTTGGAATTAGTCCGAGTTGGGACCAAGAGTCGTTCAGCCTCCAACTCCCAGTTGGTCCAACAGACATGCATATGGTTTACTGTTTATGTTGAGCAACCTAAAAAAAGCCAGCACATTTAAATTTGTTTTAAAATAAACTCATGACCCAGAATAATCTGTAAAACAGACTGTTTAGTTTTTGCAATAACAAGGCCTGTGTGATGTTCTACATGTTTGGAACATGCAGGCTAAGCCTCAGTCGTTACCTCCACTGTTTAGTTACTGAACACATCACAAGAACTGCTTTTTGTTATATGCTCTACTTATGTAGTGGTCTCAACTTATCTCTATGTAGCTATGAAAAGTTCTTCTCAATCCTTGTTTCCATTGCCACTAATTTTTCCATTTTATTTGTCACACATCCGAAAATAACTAAAGGTTTGTCATTTTTCTTATGTCTTTAATGCAGTTTGAAGATTTTAAACACTCATCTCTTCAACATGAACACTTTTTTGTGTTTCAAATGTCTCTTACTCAAAAATTATCCAATTTGTTATTTTACTTTTTTGTTGTTCCTGTATCTTTAGTTTTTCTTAGTGTGACTATGAATATTGTGCGTTTTTCGAATTCTAAAGCCTCAAAACACAATGTTTTGCTTAAAATTGCTTGAATAATACGCTTCTTAGATTTGTACGGAAGTCAGACGACGTTCAATATTTATTAGGCCAGGAAAAGTATTAAGATCTTAAGATAAGATAAGAGTCTTTGAACTTAATCCTTTATTTTTTCCTTTTATAGTCTTTCTTTCGTTGGTAAACGATATTAATCTAGTTGAGTTTGAAATAATTATTTGTTTTGTGCTTTATTCCTTGCTTTATTGCCTTTCTTTCCCTTCATATTATCAGCAACATTTGAAACCATGTAGTTCCTCCGTTGTACGTTGTTTGTCTTGATTCTGAAGTCTTTAGGTTGTTGGTCAATTTTTCAATGGATATTCAATTGATTTATTCAACCAAAATCTGAACGTTAAATTTTTCTTACTTAATCAGCAACACTTTTATTTTCCTTTGTTACTTTCAGTTTAACACACATTTGTTACTTTTTAGTGGTTTTTGACCAAATTGTTCTGTTGGAATTGTCACATCGTCTCTTCATAATTAGTACAAACAAATTCTTCAATTTTTTTTTAGTTGTAGAAGAAAAATTCATACAAACTTAATAAGTGATTTTCAATGTTTTTTTCACCCTACAATTTTACCCTAATAACCCAGCTTAAATGAAAAGTCCATATTTTCTTGAAAATTTAACCATTTGTTCCAGTTTATGTGTGTATTCTAAGCACTAGGAATTTTTCTTTACTTATTGTGAAATTGTGTTTTTTGCCATTTGTTCCCTGTCAGTTGCACAATTCAGTTGCTATTTCATTAAAATCTCTTCAGCTATTCTGAAATGACTCTTCTAGTCAGGAGGTTCGAGAAGGTAGATTTTAATAGACAACTGTTCGATTGTCTGTAAAATGTGTTGCTAAATATATGTGGTAGAAGATGCATGATTTGGATTCTGGTTTGTAAGATTTTTTTTGTTTCCAATGCGATATTTTTGTCTTCGCCACTGTTTATTCATCCATTTGATCCCTGATGTTCCCTCAGTAGTTTCAGATTTCCTCAGGATTATTCCTATTCTCTATAGAAACTTATATAATTTTACAAAACCGTTCCATTTTACTCCATTTTCCTCTGCAAGATTCGTTGAATGCTGTTCTTTTATTTCCGTTACATTGCGTTTTTTCTACTGTTTTTTGTTTCCAATTGCGATATTTTTTGTCTTTGCCACTGTTTATTCTCCATTTGATCCCTGTATGTTCCTCATTAGTTTTCAGGATTCCTAGGATTATTCCTATTCTCTATAGAGACTTATATAAGTTTTACAAAACCGTTCCATTTACTTCCATTTTCCTCTGCAAGATTCGTGTATGCGTTCTTTTATATTCCGTTACATTACGTTTTTCTACTGTTTTTTGTTTCCAATGCGATATTTTTTGTCTTGCCACTGTTTATTCTCCATTTGATCCCTGTATGTTTCCTCAGTAGTTTTCAGGATTCCTGCAGGATTATTCCTATTCTCTATAGAGACTTATATAATTTACAAAACCGTTCCATTTTACTCCATTTTCCTCTGCAAGATTCGTGTATGCGTTCTTTTATATTCCGTTTACATTACGTTTTTTCTACTGTTTTTTGTTTCCAATGCGATATTTTTTGTCTTGCCACTGTTATTCTCCATTTGATCCCTGTAGGTTCCTCAGTAGTTTTCAGGATTCCTGAGGATTATTCCTATTCTCTATAGAAACTTATATAATTTTACAAAACCGTTCCATTTTACTCCATTTTCCTCTGCAAGATTCGTGTATGCGTTCTTTTATATTCCGTTTACATTACGTTTTTTCTACTGTTTTTTGTTTCCAATGCGATATTTTTTGTCTTTGCCACTGTTTATTCTCCATTTGATCCCTGTATGTTCCTCAGTAGTTTTCAGGATTCCTGAGGATTAGTCCTATTCTCTATAGAGACTTATATAATTTTACAAAACCGTTCCATTTTACTCCATTTTCCTCTTGCAATTCGTGGTATGCGTTCTTTTATATTCCGTTTACATTACGTTTTTTCTACTGTTTTTTGTTTCCAATGCGATATTTTTTGTCTTTGCCACTGTTTATTCTCCATTTGATCCCTGTATGTTCCTCAGTAGTTTTCAGGATTCCTGAGGATTATTCCTATTCTCTATAGAGACTATATAATTTTACAAACCGTTCCATTTTACTACCATTTTCCTCTGCAAGATTCGTGTATGCGTTCTTTTATATTCCGTTTACATTACGTTTTTTCTACTTTTTTTGTTTCCAATGCGATATTTTTTTGTCTTTGCCACTGTTTATTCTCCATTTGATCCCTGTATGTTCCTCAGTAGTTTTCAGGATTCCTGAGGATTAGTTCCTATTCTCTATAGAAACTTATATAATTTTACAAAACCGTTCATTTTACTCCATTTCCTCTGCAAGATTCGTGATAGCGTTCTTTTATATTCCGTTTACATTGCGTTTTTTCTACTGTTTTTTGTTTCCATGCGATATTTTTGTCTTTGACCACTGTTTATTCTCATTTGATCCCTGTAGGTTTCTCAGTAGTTTTCAGGATTCCTCAGGATTGTTCCTATTCTCTATAGAAACTTATATAATTTTTACAAAACCGTTCCATTTTACTCCGTTTTTCCTCTGCAATATTCGTGTATGCGTTCTTTTATATTCCGTTTACATTGCGTTTTTTCTACTGTTTTTTGTTTCCAATGCGATATCTTTGTTTTTTTGCCATTTGTTCCCTGCAGTTGCAACAATTCAGTTGCTATTTCATTAAAATCTCTTTTCAGCTATTCTGAAATGAGCTCTTCTAGTCAGGAGGTTCGAAGAAGGTAGATTTTAAATGGACACTGTTTCGATTGTCTGTGAAATGTGTTGCTAAATATAGTAGTAGAAGTGCATGATTTGGAAGCTGGTTTGTAGATTTAGAGCTAAGGCATCAATCGAGCTAAATTGTTTGTTGAAACAGCTCGTGAGGAATTTCCAAAAAAATGTTGAATATATTTTTTAAAGCTCCTGTTATCTGACCATAAATATCAATGGCAGCTTATTACCTTGAAGAACTTGAAGCCAGACGAGAGCTCCTTTATCACCATTCCTGATAAGATAATCCGAAAAATTATCGAATCGTATTTATTCAGGTGATTAAATTCGGGAAATTTTATGCAAAATTGTTTATCCACGAATAAGTCATTTCAATATCCACTTAAAAGAGACACAGTTAAATTGACAAAGTTGCAACCTCTGGAATTAGTAAAAAATTGTTCATTTTTTTAAAAAAATTAAGCGCAAATTCGGTAGAATTTGTGATTTTTTCGACGTTCATATGGCACGTGCACCTTACCCAACATGGATTTTACAAGTACGTGGGACGAAATAAAGGCGTTTGAGCAGCGTTACCAGGCCGGAGATTTCGTTTGTGAAAGGAAACATGAATAACTACGCGAATTACCCAGAAAAATTGCGTGGGCAAAAGTACCAATCAATGGGCTGTTGTTATTCAATCCATTAACCTGCATTTTCTTTTTCATCAATCGTTTCTTTCGGACTGTGGGTGGAGTTGGGACTTAAATGAAGCTACATTTATCGAGTGGGAATACGGATTATTTCCTGCTTGTGCTGGAATGGATAGTTTTAAAAGTTTTTCGTCGATTCTCAGCGAATTTAAGCCCTGTTTGTGCACAGAGTTAATCCTAGTCGCGAACATTTAATGCCCCTATCCAAATATAAAAACACCTAATCGATCGAAAACCAGTGAAGTTCCGGTTCCTGCTCATGCTGTAAATTAGCTGATAGTGATTGGACGCTACTTCCTGAGATAAATGTTTACACGTTTTGTTGCCCAAATTTGCTTATAGTTTCAAAGGCGGGATTATAGCTTTGGAATATTAAATAAGTTCGAACGCTTATCTGGCTTATTATCACGTATTAAATAATTGTGATTATAAATGCATATGCGTGCTTTGTAAACTGCAGTTGCTTGCATTAGAAACTACCTATCTATTGGATTTACTACAGTTTTTTTTGTGGCATGTTTCTGGTACTTTTACTGGTTGCTTTGGCAAAATCTTATTACTTTTGTCTGTGGAAATTATGAAATAAGCCTCCGATTACTGAAGGTCGAACCGCTCAGAACTCGAAAACTGTTGAAAATACGTCAAAAGTCAATGGGAACTTTTTTGAAAAAGCGCCTCACCAGCTGCCTTTTGCTCGTGAGGTTTCATCATGAATTCCTAAACCTTTAAAAAGTTAGAAGCAAAAATGTAAAAATAAGACGCGTTTTGCGGAAATTCAAAAAACCGCTCAAATCTTAAAACTGTTGAAAATACGTGACAAGTTAATAGGGTCTTTTGATATAGCGCATCACTAGCCGTTTTGCTCATTAGGTATCATCAGGAGTTCCTAACCTTTAAAAAGTTTAGAAAGCAAAAATGTGATAATCACGCGATTGTGGAAGGTCAAACGGCTCAAATCTCAAAAACTACTTGCTGAAAATACTCAAAAGTTAATAGACCTTTTTGAAAAACTCCTCACCAGCTGTCTTTTTCTCATTAGGTTTTCATCAGGAATTCCTACCTTTAAAAGTTAGAAGCAAAAATGTAAAATGAACGCGATTGTGGAAGATCAAACCGCTCAAATCTCAAAAACTGCTGAAAATACGTCAAAAGTTAATGCGACTTTTTTGAAAAAGCGCCTCACCAGCTGTCTTTTACTCGTTAGGTTTCATCAGGAATTCCTAACCTTTAAAAAGTTAGAAGCAAAAATGTAAAAATAAACGCGATTGTGGGAGCTCAAACCGCTCAAATCTCAAAAACTGCTGAAAATACATCAAAAGTTAATAGGACTTTTTTGAAAAAGCGCCTCACAAGCTGTCTTTTGCTCGTTAGTTTTCATTAGAAATTCCTAACCTTTAAAAAGTTAGAAGCAAAAATGGGATAATAAACGCGATTGTGGAAGGTCAAACCGCTCAAATCTCAAAAACTGTTGAAAATACGTCAAAAGTTAATGCGACTTTTTTGGAAAAGCGCCTCACCAGCTGTCTTTTACTCGTTAGGTTTCATCAGGAATTCCTAACCTTTAAAAAGTAGGAGGCAAAAATGTGAAAATAAACGCGATTGTGGGAGCTCAAACCGCTCAAATCTCAAAAACTGCTGAAAATACGTCAAAAGTTATAGGACTTTTTTGAAAAATCGTCTCGCAGCTGTCTTTTGCTCGTTAGGTTTCATGCGGAAATTCCTAACCTGTTAAAAGTTAGAAAGCAAAATGTGATAAATAAACACGATTGTGGGAAGGTCAAAACCGCTCAAATTTAAAAAATGATGAAATACGTCAAAAGTTAATGCGACTTTTTTGGAAAGCGCCTCACCAGCTGTCTTTTACTCGTTAGGTTTCATCAGGAATTCCTAACCTTTAAAAAGTAGGAGCAAAAAATGTGAAAATAAACGCGATTGTGGGAGCTCAAAACCGCTCAAATCTCAAAACTGCTGAAAATACGTCAAAAGTTAATAGGACTTTTTTGAAAAGCGCCTCACTAGCTGTCTTTTGCTCGTTAGTTTTCATTAGAAATCCAACCTTTAAAAAGTTAGAAAGCAAAAATATGAGAAAATAACGCGATTTGCGAATTCAAACCGCTCAAATTCAAAACTGCTGAAATACGTCAAAAGTTAATGCGACTTTTTTGGAAAAGCGCCTCACCAGCTGTCTTTTACTCGTTAGGTTTCATCAGGAATTCCTAACCTTTAAAAAGTAGGAGGCAAAAATGTGAAAATAAACGCGATTGTGGGAGCTCAAACCGCTCAAATCTCAAAAACTGCTGAAAATACGTCAAAAGTTAATAGGACTTTTTTGAAAAAGCGCCTCACAAACTGTCTTTTGCTCGTTAGGTTTCATCAAAAATTCCTAACCTTTAAAAAGTTAGAAATAAAAATGTGATAATAAACGCGATTGTGGAAGGTCAAACCGCTCAAATCTCAAAAACTATTGAAAATACGTCAAAAGTTAATGCGACTTTTTTGGAAATGCACCTCACCAGCTGTCTTTTACTCGTTAGGTTTCATCAGGAATTCCTAGCCTTTAAAAAGTAGGAGGCAAAAATGTGAAAATAAACGCGATTGTGGGAGCTCAAACCGCTCAAATCTCAAAAACTGCTGAAAATACGTCAAAAGTTAATAGGACTTTTCTGAAAAAGCGCCTCACAAGCTGTCTTTTGCTCGTTAGTTTTCATTAGAAATTCCTAACCTTTAAAAAGTTAGAAGCAAAAATGTGATAATAAACACGATTGTGGAAGGTCAAACCGCTCAAATCTCAAAAACTGCTGAAAATACGTCAAAAGTTAATAGGACTTTTTTGAAAAGCGCCTCACCAGCTGTCTTTTACACGTTAGGTTTCATCAGGAATTCCTAACCTTTAAAAAGTAGGAGGCAAAAATGTGAAAATAAACGCGATTGTGGGAGCTCAATCCGCTCAAATCTCAAAAACTGCTGAAAATACGTCAAAAGTTAATAGGACTTTTTTGAAAAGCGCCTCACCAGCTGTCTTTTACTCGTTAGGTTTCATCAGAAATTCCTAACCTTTAAAAAGTTAGAAGCAAATACGTGAAAATAAACGCAATTGCCGGTTTGAAGCTCGGCAATTGCTCAAACTGTTGAAATACGTGACAAGTTAATAGAACTTATTTGAAAGATTTTTTTAAACAATAATTTCTTAAATTGAATTAATAGCGACAATAATCGATTGTTTTAACATGTGGATCAAATGCATTCGATATGCATATTCTTGTGTTCATTGCGACCGGTAATGGTTACAAAACGAACTTTGAAATCCGGAAACGTACGTTCTTTGGCTGCCAACCGGAAATGAGAAAAGCAAATACATGGAATGGAAACGTTTTTGGCATGTTTGCGTCAAGCTTTCTTCAAAGTATTTCAGCCAGTTTCTGAAACATATTGATAAAGTTAGCAGCCGGAACGGCGGCTAATTTTAAAGGAATTTAATTGAAAAAACAACAGTTTCTTGTTGCATGTTTCATTAAAGCCAATAGAAAAGTACGCGCAGTAAACAGGCCGGTAGAATTTTGATTAAAATCCTTTAAAGACTAAACACGAATTAAGTAGCACTAATAAAAAGCGGAGCTTGAAATTGACTTAATTAAACTGCACTGGATAATCTAGATTAGATTGTACGTGACTTGCCCCAGCAGGGTGAAGATCTTAAACTGGAACAGTTAAATGTTTAATTACCTAATTTGTCCTAAAAGGAAAGCAACAATAATGTTTTTTAGGAAAAACGTGTTTTATAAACATGTAAAAGTGGACAGCAATTGAAGTTAACCCGAAATTTTACTTATATTTAATGCACTAAAGATATTTTCTCAAGATTATTTATCGAACTAACTTTTTGTACAAAAAATGTTGAAAATCGCACTAGAGCTTCGACATCCTTTCAGGCGTTAGAAACTTTGAAAACATCATACATTCGAAACGATGAAAATATCGAATTGGTCGTAATAATCTTTTCCAAAGTCCGTATCAAGACCTTTCTTTTGCTGGGTAAGTTTTATCAGAAATTCCCCACCTTTAAAGAAATGGGAGCAAAAATGTTTGTTTTTCAGGCATTTTCGTAGTTTCATTGCGTTTTTTCTACTGTTTTTTTGTTTCCAATGCGATATTTTTTGTCTTTGCTACTGTTTATTCTTCATTTGATCCCTGTATGTCTTCAATAGTTTTCAGGATTCCTCAGGATTATTCCTAATCTCTATAGAAACTTATATAATTTTACAAAACCGTTCCAGTTTACTCCATTTTCGTCTGCAAGATTCGTGTATGCGTTCTTTTATATTCCGTTTACATTGCGTTTTTTCTACTGTTTTTTGTTTCCAATGCGATATTTTTTGTCTTTTCCACTGTTTATTCTCCTTTTGATCCCTGTATGTTCCTCAGTAGTTTTCAGGATTCCTCAGGATTATTCCTAATCTCTATAGAAACTTATATAATTTTGCAAAACCGTTCCATTTTACATCATTTTACTCTGCAAGATTCGTGAATGCGTTCTTTTATATTCCGTTTAAATTGCTTTTTTTCTACTGTTTTTTGTTTCCAATGCGATATTTTTTGTCTTCGCCACTGTTTATTCTCCATTTAATCCCTGTATGTTCTTCAGTAGTTTTCAGGATTCCTCAGGAGTATTCCTATTCTCTATAGAGACTTATATAATTTTACAAAACCGTTCCATTTTCCTCTGCAAGATTCGTGTATGCGTTCTTTTATATTCCGTTTACATTGCGTTTTTTCTACTGTTTTTTGTTTCCAATGCGATATATTTTTTGTCTTTTCCACTGTTTATTCTCCAATTGATCCCTGTATGTTCCTCAGTAGTTTTCAGGATTCCTCAGAATTATTCCTAATCTATAGAAATTTATATAATTTTACAAAACCGTTCCATTTTACTCCATTTTCCTCTGCAAGATTCGTGTATGCGTTCTTTTACATTCCGTTTACATTGCTTTTTTTCTACTGTTTTTTGTTTCCAATGCGATATTTTTTGTCTTCGCCACTGTTTATTCTCCATTTGATCCCTGTATGTTCTTCAGTAGTTTTCAGGATTCCTCAGAATTATTCCCATTCTCTATAGAGACTTATATAATTTTACAAAACCGTTCCATTTTACTTCTGCAAGATTCGTGATGCGTACTTTTTATATTCCGTTTACTGCGTTTTTCCTTACGCCGGTTTTTTCTACGGTGTATTTTTTGTTCAATGCGATAATTTTTGTCTTATCCCCTGTTTATTCTCCAATTTGATCCCGTATGTTCCTCAGTAGTTTTCCAGGATTCCTCAGGATCATTCCTAATCTCTATAGAAACTTCTATAATTTTACAAAACCGTTCCATTTTACTTACTCTCCATTTCCTCTGCAAGATTCGTGAATTGCGTACTTTATATTCCGTTTAAATTGCTTTTTTTTCTACTGTTTTTTGTTTCCAATGCGATTATTTTTTGTCTTCGCCACTGTTTATTCTCCCTTTAATCCTGTATGTTCTTCAGTAGTTTTCAGGAGTCCTCAGGAGTATTCCTATTCTCTATAGAGACTTATATAATTTTACAAAACCGTTCCATTTTCCTCTGCAAGATTCGTGTATGCGTTCTTTTATATTCCGTTTACATTGCGTTTTTTCTACTGTTTTTTGTTTCCAATGCGATATATTTTTTGTCTTTTCCACTGTTTATTCTCCATTTGATCCCTGTATGTTCCTCAGTAGTTTTCAGGATTCCTCAGTATTATTCCTATTCTCTATAGAGACTTATATAATTTTACAAAACCGTTCCATTTTACTCCATTTTCCTCTGCAAGATTCGTGAATGCGTACTTTTATATTCCGTTTACATTGCTTTTTTTCTACTGTTTTTTGTTTCCAATGCGACATCTTTTTTGTCTTTTCCACTGTTTATTCTCCATTTGATCCCTGCATGTTCCACAGTAGTTTTCAGGATTCCTCAGGAGTATTCCTATTCTCTATAGAGACTTATATAATTTTACAAAGCCGTTCCATTTTACTCCATTTTCCTCTGCAAGATTCGTGAATGCGTTCTTTTATATTCCGTTTACATTGCTTTTTTTCGACTGTTTTTTGTTTCCAATGCGATATTTTTTGTCTTCGCCACTGTTTATTCTCCATTTGATCCCTATATGTTCCTCAGTAGTTTTCAGGATTCCTCAGGATTATTCCTATTCTCTATAGAGACATATATAATTTTACAAAACCGTTCCATTTTACTCCAATTTACTCTGCAAGATTCGTGAATGCACACTTTTTTATTCCGTTTACATTGCGTTTTTTTGTTTCCAATGCCATATCTTTTTTGTCTTTTCCACTGTTTATTCTGCATTTGATCCTTTCATGTTATCTTCTCAGTTGAATGAAACGAGCGAGTTTTTCCTTCAACGAACTCTTTTAATATGCAAAGTGTTCGACTCAAGAAACTTAACACCATTTGAAAATCTTCCTTTTGTCGAAACATTTATAAGAAAACCTTCGCATTTACAGTGTAATTTAATTAGCAATTCGAAGAAGATCGCAATATATAGAGTGTCCTTTGAAAAGCAACTGTATAAGCCATTCAAAGTAAACTTACACCAAAAATATTAACAATTTTCCAGAAAAGTTTGTTAAGGAAAATGTTAATGCAGTAAATACAATGGAACACCCTGTGAATAAAGCGGTATCTGAGGGACATGCCTTGATAACCATGAACTTTCTACATCAAACTTAATCTTCCTAATCTATTATCGATATGAAAGCGACACCGTGACTCGGATAAAAGCTCCACTATGGAAACTTCATATACAGGATGAATCAGTGTGTAATTTACCCAACTTTTATGGTTAATAGTTAATACACTTGGATGGAACTCAAAAAAAATGCTGTTTTTTTCTCAGTCGTAGATAAAAAAGTAGGGGAAGGTGGGGCAAAATATATTATTGTGTAGTTGCAATTGCAATGTCAATTTAATCAAACTGCTTTATTCAAGACGTTGGTAAAGTTGTTATGTGAAAACCTGAATCATCCTTTGTAAATTAACAAGGCGGAGAAATATTGATCGTCGGAACAAACGTAGGGGTCTGGGACACACAAAAATAAATGGAGTTCACTTGACTCATTTTCCTTGGCAATGAAATCAATCGAAATGGGGCCAGTTTGACTTTCGAAACCTTAGGGTGAAGTTTAGGCTCTGCTCGCGTGCAATCTTGCAACGATTTAAGTGACTTCGAGTGAGTTGTACCACGCAAGCGTTTGCATTCATTATAGTAATTTCTCTCGAGAAAAATCCTACTCATATGTGCTAATCATCAGACTGGCGTCGCATGGTTTTACCTACACTCTCCTACTACCGGTCTACATGCCACCAAATTGATATGAACAACAATTTCCGAATAAAGTAAACAACTTTAGTCAGTGGCTGGTGCTCGTTCAAAATTCGCTCGGTTATTTTTCCAAAATCGCATCCAACAGCAACATACAGGTTGGCCATAAAGAGTACGAACCATTTTAATTGTTAATCAAGCAGTGGTAAAACTGGCGATTAGCCGCTCATCAACAGAGCTTCAGTTTTGCAGAGTCGGTGGCAGATAATGTGCTCGGTTTGTGATAAGGCTGAATAGTTGTGATATAAATAGTGCACAGGATGGATTACGAAACGGAAAAAATGCTCGAAGACATCACAAAGGAGATCTATTGCGAACTGGACGAAATTCGCAACAGACATTCCAGTCGGCCTGATAGTTTGGCCGATGGCATGCGAAACTCCAATTCGTATAATGGTGACTTGCAAGTGCACCGAGAGGCTTCTAGTTATGGGCAAAGTCGCAACGGACCCAAGGCTGAGTGGCAGGAATATTGGGCAAAGTAATTTTGTACTAGGATTTGCTTGTATTTTTTTATGTCCTAACAAACCCTCTTGAAGCAAACATTTTTGGATAATTTATCAATAATCAGAAAAAATATTCAATCTGAATTAGGAGGCGTGGAGATATGAAATTTTACAAACCAGTTAGGGAATATAAACTATACTGGGTGAGTCAGTTTATGGTAGCGCTGGACTTTGACTGTTGATAAGAAGTTTTAGTTTATATACACTCGTATCTTGCAAATGTTTTATTTTTTTTACTAACTGTTTATTTGCAATAATTCATTGAAATTCAAGGGTATTGATGTTAAATGCAATATTGTGGGATTTTTCAAGCAATGAATCTCATTAAAACTTTGGTAGGTTGAGGTCGCTTAAAGTAACCGGTTTTTGAGTAGTTAAATTGTAAATTAATCGAAAAATAATAGGCAAACCTACATGAATGAATAGTATCGAAGAAGTTCTTAAATTTTCGACACAAAACAAACTGCACATCAGTATTTTCGTCATAAAATTCGGTTTTTATAAACTGTTGGTCTGCATCATGCTCATATCGTCTAAAATTCTGTGCAGTTCCGTGAAGACTTAATATTTACACTCACATTTACAAAGGGCGCAAAAATCAACGTCTAATGCGATTTAAGCGAAACTTTCTGGGTTTTCAGTCTCAAGAGTGTTCTAAACACTGTCAATATTTCAAGTTGCTACTCGTTCTGAATAGAAAGTTACAAATTTTTATTGCAGAAAGTGCAGTTGCATGAAGACATTAGAATTTACACTCACATTTACAAAGAGCGCAAAAAATAACGTCTAAAGCGATTTAAGCGAAACTTTCAGGGGTTTCAGTCTCAAGTGTGTTCTAAACACTGTGTATATGTCAAGTTGCTACTCGTTCTGAATCGAAAGTTACGAATTTTTATTGGAGAAGATGCAGTTGCGTGCAGACATTAATATTTACACTCTCATTTACAAAGAGCGCAAAAATCAACGTCTAATGCAATTTAAGCGGAACTTTCAGGGCTTTCAGTCTCAAGTGTGTCCTAAACACTGTGAATATTTCAAGTTGCTACTCGTTCTGAATCGGAAGTTACGAATTTTTATTGGAGAAGATGCAGTTGCGTGAAGACATTAGTATTTACACTCACATTTACAAAGAGCGCAAAAATTAACATCTAAAGCGATTTAAGCGAAACTTTCAGGGCTTTCAGTCTCAAGTGTGACCTAAACACTGTGTATATTTCAAGTTGCTACTCGTTCTGAATAGAAAGTTACAAATTTTTATTGCAGAAAGTGCAGTTGCATGAAGACATTAGTATTTACACTCACATTTACAAAGAGCGCAAAAATTAACGTCTAAAGCGATTTAAGCGAAACTTTCAGGGCTTTCAGTCTCAAGTATGTCCTAAGCACTGTGAATATTTCAAATTGCTACTCGTTCTGAATCGGAAGTTACGAATTTTTATTGCAGAAAATGCAGTTGCATGAAGACATTAGTATTTACGCTCACATTTACAAAGAGCGCAAAAATTAACGTCTAAAGCGATTTAAGCGAAAATTTCAGGGCTTTCAGTCTCAAGTATGTCCTAAACACTGTGAATATTTCAAATTGCTACTCGTTCTGAATCGGAAGTTACGAATTTTTATTGCAGAAAATGCAGTTGCATGAAGACATTAGTATTTACGCTCACATTTACAAAGAGCGCAAAAATTAACATCTAAAGCGATTTAAGCGAAACTTTCAGGGCTTTCAGTCTCAAGTGTGACCTAAACACTGTGTATATTTCAAGTTGCTACTCGTTCTGAATCGGAAGTTACGAATTTTTATTGGAGAAGATGCAGTTGCGTGAAGACATTAGTATTTACACTCACATTTACAAAGAGCGCAAAAATTAACGTCTAAAGCGATTTAAGCGAAACTTTCAGGGCTTTCAGTCTCAAGTATGTCCTAAGCACTGTGAATATTTCAAATTGCTACTCGTTCTGAATCGGAAGTTACGAATTTTTATTGCAGAAAATGCAGTTGCATGAAGACATTAGTATTTACGCTCACATTTACAAAGAGCGCAAAAATTAACGTCTAAAGCGATTTAAGCGAAAATTTCAGGGCTTTCAGTCTCAAGTATGTCCTAAACACTGTGAATATTTCAAATTGCTACTCGTTCTGAATCGGAAGTTACGAATTTTTATTGCAGAAAATGCAGTTGCATGAAGACATTAGTATTTACGCTCACATTTACAAAGAGCGCAAAAATTAACGTCTAAAGCGATTTAAGCGAAAATTTCAGGGCTTTCAGTCTCAAGTGTGTCCTAAACACTGTGTATATTTCAAGTTGCTACTCGTTCTGAATCGGAAGTTACGAATTTTTATTGGAGAAGATGCAGTTGCGTGAAGACATTAGTATTTACGCTCACATTTACAAAGAGCGCAAAAATTAACGTCTAAAGCGATTTAAGCGAAACTTTCAGGACTTTCAGTCTCAAGTGTGTCCTAAACACTGTGTATATTTCAAGTTGCTACTCGTTCTGAATCGGAAGTTACGAATTTTTATTGGAGAAGATGCAGTTGCGTGAAGACATTAGTATTTACACTCACATTTACAAAGAGCGCAAAAATTAACGTCTAAAGCGATTTAAGCGAAACTTTCAGGGCTTTCAGTCTCAAGTATGTCCTAAGCACTGTGAATATTTCAAATTGCTACTCGTTCTGAATCGGAAGTTACGAATTTTTATTGCAGAAAATGCAGTTGCATGAAGACATTAGTATTTACGCTCACATTTACAAAGAGCGCAAAAATTAACGTCTAAAGCGATTTAAGCGAAAATTTCAGGGCTTTCAGTCTCAAGTGTGTCCTAAACACTGTGTATATTTCAAGTTGCTACTCGTTCTGAATCGGAAGTTACGAATTTTTATTGGAGAAGATGCAATTGCGTGAAGACATTAGTATTTACGCTCACATTTACAAAGAGCGCAAAAATTAACGTCTAAAGCGATTTAAGCGAAACTTTCAGGGCTTTCAGTCTCAAGTGTGTCCTAAACACTGTGTATATTTCAAGTTGCTACTCGTTCTGAATCGGAAGTTACGAATTTTTATTGGAGAAGATGCAGTTGCGTGAAGACATTAGTATTTACACTCACATTTACAAAGAGCGCAAAAATTAACGTCTAAAGCGATTTAAGCGAAACTTTCAGGGCTTTCAGTCTCAAGTATGTCCTAAGCACTGTGAATATTTCAAATTGCTACTCGTTCTGAATCGGAAGTTACGAATTTTTATTGCAGAAAATGCAGTTGCATGAAGACATTAGTATTTACGCTCACATTTACAAAGAGCGCAAAAATTAACGTCTAAAGCGATTTAAGCGAAAATTTCAGGGCTTTCAGTCTCAAGTATGTCCTAAACACTGTGAATATTTCAAATTGCTACTCGTTCTGAATCGGAAGTTACGAATTTTTATTGCAGAAAATGCAGTTGCATGAAGACATTAGTATTTACGCTCACATTTACAAAGAGCGCAAAAATTAACGTCTAAAGCGATTTAAGCGAAAATTTCAGGGCTTTCAGTCTCAAGTGTGTCCTAAACACTGTGTATATTTCAAGTTGCTACTCGTTCTGAATCGGAAGTTACGAATTTTTATTGGAGAAGATGCAGTTGCGTGAAGACATTAGTATTTACACTCACATTTACAAAGAGCGCAAAAATTAACGTCTAAAGCGATTTAAGCGAAACTTTCAGGGCTTTCAGTCTCAAGTGAGTCCTAAACACTGTGAATATTTTAAGTTGCTACTCGTTCTGAATAGAAAGTTACAAATTTTTATTGCAGAAAGTGCAGTTGCATGAAGACATTAGTATTTACGCTCACATTTACAAAGAGCGCAAAAATTAACGTCTAAAGCGATTTAAGCGAAACTTTCAGGGCTTTCAGTCTCAAGTGTGTCCTAAACACTGTGTATATTTCAAGTTGCTACTCGTTCTGAATCGGAGGTTACGAATTTTTATTGGAGAAAATGCAGTTGCATGAAGACATTAGTATTTACACTCACATTTACAAAGAGCTCAAAAATCAACGTCTAATGCGATTTAAGCGAAACTTTCAGGGTTTTCAGTCTCAAGTGTGTTCTAAACACTGTGAATATTTCAAGTTGCTACTCGTTCTGAATCGGAAGTTACGAATTTTTATTGGAGAAGATGCAGTTGCGTGCAGACATTAATATTTACACTAACATTTACAAAGAGCGCAAAAATCAACGTCTAATGCAATGTAAGCGAAATTTTCAGGGTTTTTAGTCCCAAGTGTGTCCTAAACCCTATGAACATTTCAAGTTGCTACTCGTATTCAATCGAAAGTGACGAATTTTTATTGGAGAAAATGCAGTTGCGTGAAGACATTAGTATTTACACTTACATTTACAAAGAGCGCAAAAATTAACGTCTAAAGCGATTTATGCGAAACTTTCAGGGCTTTCAGTCTCAAGTGTGTCCTAAACACTGTGAATATTTCAAGTTGCTACTCGTTCTGAATAGAAAGTTACAAATTTTTATTGCAGAAAGTGCAGTTGCATGAAGACATTAGAATTTACACTCACATTTACAAAGAGCTCAAAAATCAACGTCTAATGCGATTTAAGCGAAACTTTCAGGGTTTTCAGTCTCAAGTGTGTTCTAAACACTGTGAATATTTCAAGTTGCTGCTCGGTCTCAATCGGAAGTCACGAATTTTTATTGGAGAAGATGCAGTTGCGTGAAGACATTAATATTTACACTTACATTTACAAAGAGCGCAAAAATTAACGTCTAAAGCGATTTAAGCGAAACTTTCAGGGCTTTCAGTCTCAAGTGTGTGTTAAACACTGTGAATATTTCAAGTTGCTACTCGTTCTGAATCGGAAGTTACTAATATTTATTGGAGAAAATGCAGTTGCATGAAGACATTAGTATTTACGCTCACGTTTACAAAGAGCGCAAAAATCAACGTCTAATGCAATTTACGCGGAACTTTCAGGGTTTTCAGTCTCAAGGGTGTTCTAAACACTGTGAATATTTCAAGTTGCTACTCGTTCTGAATCGGAAGTTACGAATTTTTATTGGAGAAAATGCAGTTGAATGAAGACATTAGTATTTACACTCACATTTACAAAGAGCGCAAAAATTAACGCCTAAAGCGATTTAAGCGAAACTTTCAGGGCTTTCAGTCTCAAGTGTGTCCTAAACACTGTGAATATTTCAAGTTGCTACTCGTTCTGAATCGGAAGTTACGAATTTTTATTGGAGAAGATGCAGTTGCGTGAAGACATTAGTATTTACACTCACATTTACAAAGAGCGCAAAAATTAACGTCTAAAGCGATTTAAGCGAAACTTTCAGGGCTTTCAGTCTCAAGTGTGTCCTAAACACTGTGTATATTTCAAGTTGCTACTCGTTCTGAATCGGAAGTTACGAATTTTTATTGGAGAAGATGCAGTTGCGTGAAGACATTAGTATTTACACTCACATTTACAAAGAGCGCAAAAATTAACGTCTAAAGCGATTTAAGCGAAACTTTCAGGGCTTTCAGTCTCAAGTATGTCCTAAGCACTGTGAATATTTCAAATTGCTACTCGTTCTGAATCGGAAGTTACGAATTTTTATTGCAGAAAATGCAGTTGCATGAAGACATTAGTATTTACGCTCACATTTACAAAGAGCGCAAAAATTAACGTCTAAAGCGATTTAAGCGAAAATTTCAGGGCTTTCAGTCTCAAGTATGTCCTAAACACTGTGAATATTTCAAATTGCTACTCGTTCTGAATCGGAAGTTACGAATTTTTATTGCAGAAAATGCAGTTGCATGAAGACATTAGTATTTACGCTCACATTTACAAAGAGCGCAAAAATTAACGTCTAAAGCGATTTAAGCGAAAATTTCAGGGCTTTCAGTCTCAAGTGTGTCCTAAACACTGTGTATATTTCAAGTTGCTACTCGTTCTGAATCGGAAGTTACGAATTTTTATTGGAGAAGATGCAGTTGCGTGAAGACATTAGTATTTACACTCACATTTACAAAGAGCGCAAAAATTAACGTCTAAAGCGATTTAAGCGAAACTTTCAGGGCTTTCAGTCTCAAGTGAGTCCTAAACACTGTGAATATTTTAAGTTGCTACTCGTTCTGAATAGAAAGTTACAAATTTTTATTGCAGAAAGTGCAGTTGCATGAAGACATTAGTATTTACGCTCACATTTACAAAGAGCGCAAAAATTAACGTCTAAAGCGATTTAAGCGAAACTTTCAGGGCTTTCAGTCTCAAGTGTGTCCTAAAACAGTGTGTATTATTTCAAGTTGCTACTCGTTCTGAATCGGAAGTTACGAATTTTTATGGACGAAAGAGCAGTTGCGTGAAGACATTAGTATTTACACTCACATTTACAAAAGAGCGCAAAAATTAACGTCTAATGCTATTTTAAGTGAAACTTTCAGGGTTTTCAGCTCTTAAGTGTGTCCTAAACACTATGAATATTTCAAGTTTGCTGCTCGTTCTCAATCGAAGTTACGAATTTTTATTGGAGAAAATGCAGTTGCATGAAGACATTAGTATTTACACTCACATTTACAAAGAGCGCAAAACTCAACGTTCCTAATGCAATTAAGCGAAATTTTCAGGGTTTTTTAGTCCCAAGTGTGTCCTAAACCCTATGAAACATTTTCAAGTTGCTACTCGTATTCAATCGAAAGTGACGAATTTTTATTGGAGAAAGTGCAGTTGCGTGAAGACATTAGTATTTACACTTACATTTACAAAGAGCGCAAAAATAACGTCTAAAGCGATTTATGCGAAACTTTCAGGGCTTTCAGTCTCAAGTGTGTCCTAAACACTGTGAATATTTCAAGTTGCTACTCGTTCTGATAGAAGTTACAATTTTTTATGAGAAAGTGCAGTTGCATGAAGACATTAGATTTACACTCACATTTACAAAGAGCTCAAAATCAACGTCTAATGCGATTTAAGCGAAACTTCAGGGTTTTCAGTCTCAAGTGTGTTTCTAAACATGTGAATATTTCAAGTTACTACTCGTTCTGAGTCGGAAGGTTACGAATGGTTTTATTGCAGAAGATGACAGTTGACTGCAGACATTAATATTTACACTCCACATACAAAGAGCGCAAAAATTAACGTCCTAAAGCGATTTAAGCGAAACTTTCAGGGCTTTCAGTCTCAAGTGTGTGTTAAACACTGTGAATATCTCAAGTTGCTACTCGTTCTGAATCGGAAGTTACTAATATTTATTGGAGAAAATGCAGTTGCATGAAGACATTAGTATTTACATCCACATTTACAAGGAGCGCAAAAATCAACGTCTAATGCAATTTAAGCGGAACTTTCAAGGTTTTCAGTCTCAAGTGTGTTCTAAGCACTGTGATATTTCAAGTTGCTACTCGTTCTGAATCGGAAGTTTCGAATTTTATTGGAGAAAATGCAGTTGAATGAAGACATTAGTTATTTACACTCACATTACAAAGGCGCAAAAATTAACGCCTAAAGCGATTTAAGCGAAACTTCAGGCCTTTCAGTCTCAAGTGTGTCCTAAACACTGTGTATATTTCAAGTTGCTACTCGTTCTGAATCGGAAGTTACGAATTTTTATGGAGAAGATGCAGTTGCGTGAAGACATTAGTATTTACACTCACATTTACAAAGAGCGCAAAAATACGTCTCTAAGTGCATTTAAAGCGAAACTTTCAGGGCTTTCAGTCTCAAGTGTTGTCCTAAACACTGTGTATATTTCAAGTTGCTACTCGTACTGAATAGAAAGTTACGAAATTTTTATTGGCAGAAAGTAGAGTTGTCATGAAGACATTAGTAATTTACACTCACATTTACAAAGAGCGCAAAAATCACGTCTAAAGCGATTCAAGCGAAACTTTCAGGGCTTTCAGTCTCAAGTGTGTCCTAAACACTTTGACTATTTCAGTTGCTACTCGTTCTGAATCGGACGTTACGGATTGGAGAAGATTGCAGTTGCGTGACGACATTTACAAAGATCTCATTACACTCAGATTTAGAAAGACCCCACCATCCAAGTCTATTGCGATTTAAGCAAAACTGAAACTAAGTTGTTTTCCGTTTTAAGTCCAACTATTACAAAGAGCGCAAAGGTCAGAGGATGATGCGATTTTAAATGAAATTTTGAGGGGTTTTGAAAATATCAAGTTGCTACTCGCTCTAGATCAAAAGTTATGTCCGTTGGTGCCTGAGATTCGCACATCTTCGAAATCTGCCTACGTATAGTTATGTAGCAAATGTTTAAAGATTGAAATGTTCTAGGAAGAACTTGAATTAAATGTTTGCCATTTAGTTTGAAGCGCGATTTCCAAGCTAATTAATGTTGTAAAACCACTTCTGAAAATCAGAAATCACTGTAAAAAGTGGTTAACCTTCGGATTGTGCGAAATATCTGTTATAAGGAAGCGCAATTAGGTTCCAATTAATGTTCGGTGATTAATTTACCATCGTTCAAGGTTCTTAGAATATTTTCAAGATTTTCCAGTCCAATGCTTCCCATTTTACGTACGTACTAAATCCAATGATTATTTTGGGTTGTTGACACCTCAATTAAACGTTTCCGATACCGTGAGAGATTAAATAACAAAACCTTATCGCATTGTCGCCTTGATTTAACAACAATATCGCTTCTATGAAAAGGTGTTTAACCGATATATTTTGTTTGTGTTGTTGATTAAATCCTTTTATTATCTCTTAAAAACACACTTAAAGTCAGTTTTTGTTGTTTACGACGACGATAAATGCTTCCACAGTTGCTTCGGTAACTTTCAACAGAGCGCATTCATGCTGAAGACAACTTTCTTTTAGAAACACACATTTTGCTTGCGATTTCGAAGCTTCAATGAACACAGAGACAATGGAATAACCCAAGCAACTAGTATTAGGTTTATTCAAATGTTTGTTTTAAGTTTGAGTGTTTGAGGATCAACAGCCAGGCTCTAGTTCATGTGATTGAGTCATTCAGCAATTCCTTGCAATTGTTATGGTACTCTAGTGTTTTAATGCATGTAAATGAAAGCGGCCTTGACTAGCAACGACACTGCATTCTTAGAATCAGATTTTATTAGTTGAGTAATGGCCGCTGGTCAATTTTATCGCCATTTGATTGACAAAGTCCGCAGTTTTATCATTTTCAGTTGCCACATCGGCCGCCCAACAAATTAATTTATGCCCATTTCACTTCAGATCCTTAATGTAACAAATGGGCTATAAACGATTGCACATAATTGTGGCTTAATGTATAAAATATGGTTTTGAAATTATTTTGTGGTGGTCTTTCAGCCCAGTTTGGACGGTTCCTATGAACGTTGGTGTCGTCAGCAGTCCAAATTTAGTTTGGGTTCATTCAAATTAGTTTACACTGGACTTTCGTGCCATCAATCACGTAGAGTATCCAGAAGGAACTGAGGAAGTCTCTGCTCAATTTCGAGCACTTGCGATATACAGAAGTTATTTTCAATTTGTTTTCAATAATGGGTTTCATTTCCTCAGGGGGCTGATGTGGGGCCTTGTTCGATGCATTCATTAAGCTGTTCTATTGTCTTCAATTCCTTTTGTTAAGAACGTTTAGTATCTATTAATCATCTCACGTTAAAATTGGGTCAGGGCGTCACTTTCTTTCCTTGCCAGCCAAGTAAATTACTTTGCTATTAATGTTATTCTAGTGGCATTGCAGATTTTTATGCATGTGCGAATGTAATTTTTATATTGGCCGTAAATCATGAGCATAAATAGGAAGACGTGAGTTTATTGCAAATGCCTTTTGCAATTCCTTTGTCTAGCGAATTAGTAGTTAATTTTTGGGTTTTTCTAGTGAAACTTCGATAGCCAGCGCAAGGGCGTCCGTGATGATCTACGACGACATCAACAAGAAATGGGTTCCATCTGGAACCTCATCCGGACTCTCCAAAGTGCACATCTATCAGCACCAAGTCCACCAAACCTTCAGGGTTGTGGGTCGGAAGCTTCAAGATCATGAGGTAAGCCGGTGTTTTGCTCTGCCTAATTTATTCTGGATTAATGTGTCGATGCGATTGCAGGTAGTCATCAACTGTGCCATCCTGAAAGGCCTGAAATACAATCAAGCAACTGCCACTTTCCATCAATGGCGAGACAATAAGCAAGTATACGGTTTGAACTTCAGCTCCAAAGAGGATGCAGATTGTTTCGCTAGAGCCATGTTCCATTCGTTGGAAGTGAGTATCCAGCCAGAAATTATCGGAGTTAAGCGGATAAATCAATCGGATTTATGGGGCATTGTTTATATAATGCCATCATATTAATGGGTATTTTGTTTGTTTATGACAAACTGCACTATCGCAAACCTCACAACTTGAAGCCAATACTATCGTAAAAGTTACTGATTTTGTCTTAAGTATTGTGCGGGCATGTTTTGCTAGTTTGAACTGTGCTCCGATGGAATATCAGTCCTTTACAGTTTCCCCGTTTAAAGTAAGTTGTTTTTCTTTCGTCTAATTGAAAATCTTTAATTGCTCAAGAAGTTGTTGAAAAAAAACGTTCAAAGTAAAGAATTAAATCACAATCGCTTCGAGAATCCAAGTTCTAAAGTCGGGTTTTACTCAAAAATCACCAGGATTACAGGGTTATTGAGGTTTAATTTTGGTAAGTTCCAGGATCAATAGAACAGATTAGAATAATGTCCCTACATGATATAAAAAAATTTCCTAAATCGCAGCTTTTCGGGGATACAGAGCGTTGGCAAATTTTTGAGTCTAGTTTTTTCTTCATATGTTTCGAGTCTATCATCCGAACCACGAATTTTTCTACACTCGGATGAATGGTTCAAAAGGTACGAAGAAAAAACTAGAATTTTTTTTCTCCAAGTCTCAAGTGTGTCCTAAACACTGTGAACATTTCAAGATGCTACATGTTCTGGATCGAAAGTTGCGAATTTTTTGTTGGGGTTGTTTTTGGTTTTAAGTCCAACATTTACAAAGAGCGCAAAAATTAGCAGATTATGCGAATGAGATGGAATTTTCAGAACTTTCAGCATCGGGGGTTTCAGTCTTAAGTGTGTTCTAAACACTGTGAATATTTCAAGTTGCTACTCGTTCTGAATCGGAAGTTACGAATTTTTATTGGAGAAATTGCTGTTGCATGAAGATATTAGAGTTTACACTTACATTTACAAAGAGCGCAAAAATGAACGTCTAATGCGATTTAAGCGAAACTTTCAGGGGTTTCACTCTCAAGTGTGTTCTAAACACTGTGAATATTTCAAGTTGCTACTCGGTCTGAATCGTAAGTTACGAATTTTTATTGGAGAAAATGCTGTTGCATGAAGATATTAGAGTTTACACTTACATTTACAAAGAGCGCAAAAATGAACGTCTAATGCGATTTAAGCGAAACTTTCAGGGTTTTCAGTCTCAAGTGTGTTCATAACAGTGTGAATATTTCAAGTTGCTACTCGTTCTGAATCGGAAGTTACGAATTTTTATTGGAGAGAATGTAGTTGCATGAATACATTAGTATTTACGCTCACATTTATAAAGAGCGCAAAAATTAACGTCTACAGCGATTTAAGCGAAACTTTCAGGGCTTTCAGTCTCAAGTGTGTTCTCTACACTGTGAATATTTCAAGTTGCTACTCGTTCTGAATCGGAAGTTACGAATTTTTATTGGAGAAAATGTAGTTGCATGAAGACATTAGTATTTACGCTCACATTTACAAAGAGCGCAAAAATTAACGTCTAAAGCGATTTAAGCGAAACTTTCCAGGGCTTTCAGTCTCAAGTGTGTCTAAACACGGTGTATATTTCAAGTTGCTACTCGTTCTGAATCGGAAGTTACGAATTTTTATTGGAGAAAATGCAGTTGCAGTGAAGACATTAGTATTTACACTCATCATTTACAAAGAGCGCAAAAATTAACGTCTAAAGCGATTTAAGCGAAACTTTCAGGGCTTTCAGTCTCAAGTGTGTCCTAAACACTGTGAATATTTCAGTTGCTACTCGTTCTGAATCGGAAGTTACGAATTTTTATTGGAGAAAATGCAGTTGCAGTGAAGACATTAGTATTTACACACTCACATTTACAAAGAGCGCAAAAATTAACGTCTAAATGCGATTAAGGCGAAACTATTCAGGGCTTTCAGTCTCAAGTGTGTTCTAAACACTGTGTATATTTCAAGTTGCTACTCGTTCTGAATCGGAAGTTACGAATTTTTATTGGAGAAAATGCAGTTGCATGAAGACATTAGTATTTACACTCACATTTACAAAGAGCGCAAAAATCAACGTCTAAAGCGATTTAATGCGAAACTTTCAGGGGTCTTTCAGTCTCAAGTGTGTTCTAAACACTGTGTATATTTCAAGTTGCTACTCGTTCTGAATCGGAAGTTACGAATTTTATTGGAGAAGAAATGCAGTTGCATGAAGACATTAGTATTTCACTCACATTTCAAAGAGCGCAAAAATTAACGTCTAAGCGATTTAAGCGAAACTTTCAGGGTTTCAGTCTTCAAGTGTGTTCTAAACACTGTGAATATTCAAGTTGCTACTCGTTCTGAATCGGAAGTTACGAATTTTTATTGGAGAAAATGCAGTTTGCCATGAAGACATTAGTATTTACACTCACATTTACAAAGAGCGCAAAAATTAACGTCTAAAGCGATTTAACGCGAAACTTCAGGGCTTTCAGTCTCAAGTGTTCTAAACACTGTGTATATTTCAAGTTGCCTACTCGTTCTGAATCGGAAGTTACGAATTTTTATGGGAGAAAATGCAGTTGCATGAAGACATTAGTATTTACACTCACATTTACAAAGAGCGCAAAAATTAACGTCTAAAGCGATTTAAGCGAAACTTTCAGGGTTTCAGTCTCAAGTGTGTTCTAAACACTGTGAATATTTCAAGTTGCTACTCGTTCTGAATCGGAAGTTACGAATTTTTTATTGGAGAAAATGCAGTTGCATGAAGACATTAGTATTTACACTCACATTTACAAAGAGCGCAAAAATTAACGTCTAAGCGATTTAAGCGAAACTTTCAGGGGTTTCAGTCTCAAGTGTGTTCTAAACACTGTGAATATTTCAAGTTGCTACTCGTTCTGAATCGGAAGTTACGAATTTTTATTGGAGAAAATGCAGTTGCATGAAGACATTAGTATTTACACTCACATTTACAAAGAGCGCAAAAATTAACGTCTAAGCGATTTAAGCGAAACTTTCAGGGGTTTCAGTCTCAAGTGTGTTCTAACACTGTGAATATTTCAAGTTGCTACTCGTTCTGAATCGGAAGTTACGAATTTTTATTGGAGAAAATGCAGTTGCATGAAGACATTAGTATTTACACTCACATTTACAAAGAGCGCAAAAATGAACGTCTAAAGCGATTTACGCGGAACTTTCAGGGGTTTCAGTCTCAAGTGTGTTCTAAACACTGTGAATATTTCAAGTTGCTACTCGTTCTGAATCGGAAGTTACGAATTTTTATTGGAGAAAATGCAGTTGCATGAAGACATTAGTATTTACACTCACATTTACAAAGAGCGCAAAAATTAACGTCTAAAGCGATTTAAGCGAAACTTTCAGGGCTTTCAGTCTCAAGTGTGTTCTAAACACTGTGAATATTTCAAGTTGCTACTCGTTCTGAATCGGAAGTTACGAATTTTTATTGGAGAAAATGCAGTTGCATGAAGACATTAGTATTTACACTCACATTTACAAAGAGCGCAAAAATTAACGTCTAAAGCGATTTAAGCGAAACTTTCAGGGTTTTCAGTCTCAAGTGTGTTCTTAACACTGTGAATATTTCAAGTTGCTACTCGGTCTGAATCGTAAGTTACGAATTTTTATTGGAGAAAATGCTGTTGCATCAAGATATTAGTATTTACACTCACATTTACAAAGAGCGCAAAAAATGAACGTCTAATGCGATTTAAGCGAAACTTTCAGGGGTTTCAGTCTCAAGTGTGTTCTAAACACTGTGTAATATTTCAAGTTGCTACTCGTTCTGAATCGGAAGTTACGAATTTTTATTGGAGAAAATGCTAGTTGCATGAAGACATTAGTATTTACAGCTCACATTTACAAAGAGCGCAAAAATTAACGTCTAATGCGATTTAAGCGAAACTTTCAGGGTTTTCAGTCTCAAGTGTGTTCTTAAACACTGTGAATATTTCAAGTTGCTACTCGTTCTGAATCGAAGTTACGAATTTTTATTGGAGAAAATGCATGTTGCATGAAGACATTAGTATTTACGCTCACATTTACAAAGAGCGCAAAAATGAACGTCTAATGCGATTTAAGCGAAACTTTCAGGGTTTTCAGTCTCAAGTGTGTTCTAACACTGTGAATATTTCAAGTTGCTACTCGTTTCTGAATCGGAAGTTACGAATTTTATTGGAGAGAATGTAGTTGCATGAATACATTAGTATTACGCTCACATTTACAAAGAGCGCAAAAATCACGTCTAAGCGATTAAGCGAAACTTTCAGGGCTTTCAGTCTCAAGTGTGTTCTAAACACTGTGTATATTTCAAGTTGCTACTCGTTCTGAATCGGAAGTACGAATTTTTATTGGAGAAAATGCAGTTGCATGAAGACATTAGTATTTACACTCACATTTACAAAGAGCGCAAAAAATTAACGTCTAAAGCGATTTTAAGCGAAACTTTCAGGGCCTTTCAGTCTCAAGTGTGTTCTAAACCACTCTGTGAATATTTCAAGTTGCTACTCGTTCTGAATCGGAAGTTACGAATTTTTATTGGAGAAAATGCAGTTGCATGAAGACATTAGTATTTACACTCACATTTACAAAGAGCGCAAAAATTAACGTCTAAAGCGATTTAAGTGAAACTTTCAGGGTTTTCAATCTCAAGTGTGTCCTAACACTATGACTATTTCAAGTTGCTACTCGTTCTGAATCTAAAGTTACGAATTTTTTTTGGAGAAGAATGCAGTTGCTTGAAGACATTTATATTTACACTCACATTTAAAAGAGCGCAAAAATCAAGTCTAATGCGATTTAAGCGAAACTTTCAGGGTTTTCAGGCTCAAGTCTGTCCCATGATCTGTGAATTTCAAGGGGTTACTCGTTCTGGATCGCAGTTTTTAATCCGAACCACAAATTTCACTGCAATCGGATGAAAGGTTCAAAAGGTATGAAGAAAAGACTAGAACATTTTTTTCTACATGCTCTATATCTCCGAAAGGATGCGATTTATTCTATTGATTCCAGAAGTTATCAAGATGAAACCTGTATCGTAAATATTGAGCAAAAATGCAATAAGAGTCAAAATCGCTTAGAATAGCTAAATAATAATTTGCATGCTTTAACAATTTACAACAGAGCCTCTTAGGTGATCCTGAATGTGCATTTAGCTTCGCCAGCGCTGTGGGAAATGATAATTAGTTTTAAAACATAATCATTTGTGTCGTTTTAACTAAAAAAACTGCATGGTTTTCCAGGTACTCAGCAACATAGTCCGTCAACCCGCACAACCTTCTCAATACGCGCCGCCTACCATTCCCCAACAAGTGCCCCAACAGCCGCCCCCAGTTCCGGCCCATCAAAATCAAATGCCGCAACCGGCCCAAATAATGCCTCAACAGCCTCAGCAGCCTCCTCAACCTCCGGTCCCTCCGCACGGCATTCCGCAGCACCAAATGCTTCAGCAAGTCCATCCTCATCAGCAATACGATGAGGACATGGGCTACCGCACCATGACCAGGGAAGATGTGGCTATGATCCAGGTAAGAAGGATTCTCTTCTGTTGAGCAGTGGAAGTTGGTAAGCACTCGTTTCTCTTTAGGAGAGACGGATATCGGCTGCCCTGATGTCTCCGCAGCCAAGTTCGCCGATGACTCCGCAGAATAACGTTCCAGCACCTCCAGCAATGCCGATGGCCGCCCATAGTCCGGTTTCTCCTCCTCAAGCCGGACCTGGCGGGCATACGAGAACGGTAACAAAACTTCCTTTCTTGGTTGTAATGTCTGAAATCTACTTTGCACTTGGTTTTTTTCTCGTTACAATTGTTCCTCTTATCATTGCACATTGTTTGCAAAAAGGCAGATATTGGGCTCGCTCCTTTGCATAATTCCTCAGCGCACAACTGCATTCGTCTAGCAGTTGATTAATGATGGCGCATTGAGCAGGATTTCCCATTTAAATAGTGTTTTTTTTTGGGTAAGTTCTTGTCTTCAGTTCCTGCTGTTTTGTTTTTGGTCAATTCACTCTCTGTTCGAGTTGTTGTGTCCTGATAACCGCTGAGAAGCAAAATTGATGATTGCATAAATATTTGATGTTGATATTTGATTTGCGCAAACGATTTTTGCAAAATGCAATTGCATATCTAATAAATCGAAGTGGGTATTTTATCACCAGCTATCAGTAAAGCACCGGAATTTAGGCGGAGGCCATTCATTCGGTTATGCGGTCCCTGAAGCGTTCTTTGAGTTGCGTAAGCGCCAGAAGGGCAAGCTTGGTTAGTGCTGTGTACATTTAATCCTTTTTCATGTGCGTTTACAGTGTACATAAACTGATTACACTATTTTTGCCTCAATGTGGTTATTCTTCTTCAAATTATTCCTGGGTTTCAGTCAATTTTATTGCTTATCATTCAAAATGTTACAAATACGTTTCGGTGTCTTTCTCCACCATCATCAGTTTGTGTGTCTAGATGTTTCTACCTTCACATTTGACTGGACATTCTCCAGAATGAATGTCCAGTCAAATGTGAAGATAGAAACATCTAGACACACAAACTGATGATGGTGGAGAAAGACACCGAAACGTATTTGTAACATTTTGAATGATAAGTAATAAAATTGACTGAAACCCAGGAATAATTTGAAGTGATTAAAGTACAGTCAGGAAAATACACCCAGTTATTTCTTCTGTTGCAGGTTAGTGCTCCTCCTGCGCCTCCGCCCCCTCCAGGGCCTCCAGCACCACCAACAGCGGCGGCTCCGCCACCTCCACCTCCTCCTCCCATGAACATGTCGCGAAGCCAAAGCAGCGATGGTGGCGAAACCAATTCGCTTGCGGCTCAATTACAGAATGCCAAGCTTAAGCGAAATAATAAGGTAGGGATAGGAAAATGCATTGAAACGCACAGTGAAAAAAATGCATTTGGTTACAGAATACTGTACAGCCAACGGAAAATAGCGGTTCCTCAACAAGTAGCGGTGGAAGCAACTATGGAACTATCGGTAGAGGTGGAGGAGGAAGTATGGCCTCAATGATGGACGAAATGGCCAAAACTTTGGCACGCAGACGAGCGGCAGTTGAGAAAAAGGTACGAAAACAGCCACTGAAACCCATCGAAACTGAACTGATCAAGTGAAATTGTTAAAGGTTCCCGATAAAGATGAAGAAGACAAGAAAGCGGCAATGTGGGAGAAAACCAACACGCTGCCAAGTAACTCGTCAAAATTCAGTTCAGAATCGCCCAAAAGTGTGCGCAAACGTTTCGGTTCCGCATCGGAGGAAACCATCCTGAAGGTAAATGGACTGTCTGAGGTTGCCATGTCTATGGGGCCGACTGAAATGGATAGTCTGAAGAACGAAATCGTCAAGGAGATGAAGAAGGAAATTGCCAAGATGAAGCAAGAGATTATAGATGCAATCAAAACAGAACTGAATAGAAGGTAATCAATTTACCCAAAGCTGACTTAACCGTTTTTTGTATAGTTTTTACACTTTGCGACGAGTAATATTATAATTACCTACTAAACCTCGAAGATAAACTGTTCGTTTCAAACCCATGGAGATGCCATAGACTCAAAAATATGACGAAAACTAATCCGTATACACAAGTTAGTTTTACTATTGATACATCTGAGCAAGACAACGTTAATTGAAGTGGGCATTTGATCCAATCATCTCCAGTGACGCATCTATTTCATTCATGTGTATGTTAATCCATCTCGTGTAAAAATAAGACCTACTGTAAGGAATTTTTTATATAGCAAAAGCCTATGTCATATGTAAAAGTGAAGATACCTATATCAGTTTTACTGCGTAAAAAAGCTCCCGTTTTGGTTTTTGCGGAATGAAATTCGACGAGAACTCAAAGCAAGTTTTATCTCATATCGCCTTACTTAAAAAAGATGGTTATAACCGACACAGCGATTCGCTCTTACTTTAAGTTTAACCATAGTATTTATTATATGCTAAGTTATTGGAAATAATTTTAATATGACTTTTATGGCGAAAGTTAATTAAGTGATTCCTATTTTAGCCACGCTATATAAACTATATCGGTGTGCATTCATAAAAATCCATATCAAAACGTATTTATCTGACGTAGATAATGGCCGTTAAGCACAACTCTCTAATAGTTTTATCTGCTTATCGCAAAGATATGTTTTATATAGCTCAGCCCAATCCTGTAAATATCTTTATTAGTTTAAAGGACTTCCATTTTATTAATTGCCTAATTTACCAAATATTTTAACTTTATGTGAACTGATTTATTTTTAATTTATTCTTCAAAGTCGATCCCAAATCTAGGAGAAATAATATTACAGAATACTTACTAACTGGTAATGGGATCAATTAAAATTGCACATTCTGTACATCCATTTTGATCAATAGTCGAAGCAGTTTTTCAAAAAACGGACACTAAACTGGGCGTTTCTACTCTCAAATAATGCGAGTTCTAAAACGACAGTGTGAAGCTGTTTCCTCTATTGAATAACTGCGAAGTCTCGACTTTAAATCAAAAACAAATGGGAGCACGTATTACTTTAGATACCCAAAATCTTAGGTCCCATCTAGATGCTTTCATGGTTAGTAAGAAAACACATATGATACATCGACAGTTTGCCTCATCCATAACGTAGAACTTAATATTGTCTAAAATGTACTGAAAATTTCCCAAACACACACTTCAGTGCATCTTTATTTGTTAGGAGCCTTGCAATCTAAGAGACTGACTAAAATATAGAGCGACAGATGCATGTTTCGGCATTTATTTCACTGGACATAATCGAACACATTTCAGATCGTTTTCAGTACATTTCAATGTTTCATTAGGTGTGAGGTAACTTTGAATCGTTAAGGTTCTTTATATAGCTTGTTATTCTAGGCAGCCTGGTTGTTTTCTAGTGAAACACAAGTTCTACGTTATCCCTGTATGTTAAAAGAATGTATAAATGACCTGATGAGTGAGTTAATATATTCTATATAATTTTATGGTCATATAACTTTGTGATATCTCTTTGCATTTAACTGCTCTACTCTTATATTTCTTATGCCTCAGATTGGTTTACCGCTTATTCTGTTTTACTTTAACGTTGCTTGCACATGCATTTGATCAGAGCCAGTGGTATTTTCTGCTCTCGAAAAAGGGGAATAAGCTGCAAATCGATGTAGGAAAACACTGTAACCGTTTTACTTTGATTTGATCTCATAAAGTCAAAATTGGCACAAGTTTTACGTTCGATATTTGTATTTGAGAAACAGTATATCTGCTTTAATTTTACGTTGTAAATTCTACAGTGTACTTGAAATAAAAATATAAAAATGTGAGCTTAACTCCGTTAGTCTAACCATTCCCAAAACCTGCTAAAGGGTTCAGAAGAATTGTAAAATCGCATGGCGAAGGCCAGGCATTGATCAACGAACGCTCTAGAAGGGAAAAAACACGTTTTGATCGTTTTTTATAATCGACTAATGCAAGAATTTCCTTACTGTATTTGATCCGGCAACTCCGTTTCTAAGTAGAGGGACATGTGTCCATAACCATTTGGGGAGTACAAGTGGTAAGTTACCGCGCCCTGGTAACTGAAGTTTCGGGGAATCGTGGCAGTAGAAAACAGCTGAAACCATTCAAGTTGAAGGAAATTACTTGGAAAAAAACCCCGACCAAACCTACCTCGGTTGCAATACTGAAAGGAATCACTTCATCGTCCTCTGCATGCAAAATCATTATGGGACAGTCCACATCTGTGATGTAAATTTTCGAGTCGAAGTTGATATCCCGTTTTATCATTGGGTTTAGGATTGTGGCTTGAAGCCAGGGCAGAAACGAGTAGAACTGAAATGTTACCGAATGCTTTTTATGCGAGCCAAAAGTTCTGTTGGCTACTAATTACCTTAATTAAAGGGCTAGTCTTCATAACGTCCACAACCGAAGTGAAAGGTGTCTCCAACACTAAACCGGCGACCCTCTCATTCTTCTTTTTAAGATCGGAGATTAAATGCGTGGCCACGCCGCTACCCAGCGAGTGACCCCAAACGAAAATCTTCGCGCGACTTCTCTCCCGAAGCCACTTGTGGATGAATGCCATGTCGTTTACTATGTTGGTTTCTGTTAGATTGAATCCCGTAGAATCTGCATATCCTGTGGCAAGAATTTTAGTCGAAACAGTTATTAGTAGAGCAGGTCGTCTTACCTCGGTAATCAACTGCAAATATATGAAAAAACTCTCTTAGGAGTTCGTAGAGATTGATGGAATTCGTTCTGTCTGAGCCACTTCCATGCAGATACAATAAAATGTTGTACTTTTCATTCGAGAGAACCCCATCGAAATTATATTCTTCATTTTCACAATATCGCTGACGATTTCCTTGGGCAAAATTTGCCAGACGCCAAGAGTAACATTTTTAGAATCGGAATATGTAACATCAATGTACATATTTCGCACTCCTGTAATGCCATACTTTTCGGGATTTGAGTAGTTCTTCTTATCTATTAAGTCTACAAAGAATGGTTTGGTGAGGATGTCTTAAAGCTGCTTACCAGTTAGCATTCGCTAGCAGGTTTCCAGCTCCTATTTGGACCAGGAGGATTGACCACAAAAGGATGATGTGAGTGAAATTAATACTCTCCTTTTACAGTGAGTAGGTTTAAATGAGCAGGACGAATCGGGTTCCAAGTCAAACGAGAAGTCGGGCTAATATAAATGCTCACCCTGTATATCAGGAGTGCCCAACGCGTCGACCGCGAATATTTCACTTAAGCTACTGTTTAAAAATCAGAAATTAAATTAAGTAAAAAGTAAGTAAATTCAGAAAACTTAAAACAAGTGAGTTTTTCGGGTTTTTAGGCCGTCGTTCGGTAGAATTTCTTCTTGACGTTTCGCAAGCACGTGCGGCTTGCATCTTCAGAAGTGGTTTGCTTGAACGCTTACACTGTTCTGATGAACAGTCCATCAGTTGCTTGCACATGCATTTGATCAGAGCCAGTGGTATTTTCTGCTCTCGAAAAAGGGGAATAAGCTGCAAATCGATGTAGGAAAACACTGTAACCGTTTTACTTTGATTTGATCTCATAAAGTCAAAATTGGCACAAGTTTTACGTTCGATATTTGTATTTGAGAAACAGTATATCTGCTTTAATTTTACGTTGTAAATTCTACAGTGTACTTGAAATAAAAATATAAAAATGTGAGCTTAACTCCGTTAGTCTAACCATTCCCAAAACCTGCTAAAGGGTTCTGAAGAATTGTAAAATCGCATGGCGAAGGCCAGGCATTGATCAACGAACGCTCTAGAAGGAAAAAAAACACGTTTTGATCGTTTTTTATAATCGACTAATGCAAGAATTTCCTTACTGTATTTGATCCGGCAACTCCGTTTCTAAGTAGAGGGACATGTGTCCATAACCATTTGGGGAGTACAAGTGGTAAGTTACCGCGCCCTGGTAACTGAAGTTTCGGGGAATCGTGGCAGTAGAAAACAGCTGAAACCATTCAAGTTGAAGGAAATTACTTGGAAAAAACCCTGACCAAACCCACCTCGGTTGCAATACTGAAAGGAATCACTTCATCGTCCTCTGCATGCAAAATCATTATGGGACAGTCCACATCTGTGATGTAAATTTTCGAGTCGAAGTTGATATCCCGTTTTATCATTGGGTTTAGGATTGTGGCTTGAAGCCAGGGCAGAAAGGAGTAGAACTGAAATGTTACCGAATGCTTTTTATGCGAGCCAAAAGTTTTGTTGGCTACTAATTACCTTAATTAAAGGGCTAGTCTTCATAACGTCCACAACCGAAGTGAAAGGTGTCTCCAACACTAAACCGGCGACCCTTTCGTTCTTCTTTTTAAGATCGGAGATTAAATGCGTGGCCACGCCGCTACCCAGCGAGTGACCCCAAACGAAAATCTTCGCGCGACTTCTCTCCCGAAGCCACTTGTAGATGAATGCCATGTCGTCTACTATGTTGGTTTCTGTTAGGATTGAATCCCGTAGAATCTGCATATCCTGTGGCAAGAATTTTAGTCGAAACAGTTATTAGTAGAGCAGGTCGTCTTACCTCGGTAATCAACTGCAAATATATGAAAAAACTCTCTTAGGAGTTCGTAGAGATTGATGGAATTGGTTCTGTCCGAGCCACTTCCATGCAGATACAATAAAATGTTGTACTTTTCATTCGAGAGAACCCCATCGAAATTATATTCTTCATTTTTCACAATATCGCTGACGATTTCCTTGGGCAAAATTTGCCAGACGCCAAGAGTAACATTTTTAGAATCGGAATATGTAACATCAATGTACATATTTCGCACTCCTGTAATGCCATACTTTTCGGGATTTGAGTAGTTCTTCTTATCTATTAAGTCTACAAAGAATGGTTTGGTGAGGATGTCTTAAAGCTGCTACCAGTTAGCATTCGCTAGCAGGTTCCCAGCTCCTATTTTGGACCAGGAGGATTGACCGCAAAAGGATAATGTGAGTGAAATTAATACTCTCCTTTTACAGAGTGAGTAGGTTTAAATGAGCAGGACGAATCGGGTTCCAAGTCAAACAAGAAGGCGGGCTAATATAAATGCTCACCCTGTATATTAGGAGTGCCCAACGCGTCGACCGCGAAAATTTCACTTAAGCTACTGTTTAAAAATCAGAAATTAAATTAAGTAAAAAGTAAGTAAATTCAGAAAATTTAAAACAAGTGGGTTTTTCGGGTTTTTGGCCGTCGTTCGGTAGAATTTCTTCTTGACGTTTCGCAAGCACGTGCGGCTTGCATCTTCAGAAGTGGTTTGCTTGAACGCTTACACTGTTCTGATGAACAGTCCATCAGTTGCTTGCACATGCATTTGATCAGAGCCAGTGGTATTTTCTGCTCTCGAAAAAGGGGAATAAGCTGCAAATCGATGTAGGAAAACACTGTAACCGTTTTACTTTGATTTGATCTCATAAAGTCAAAATTGGCACAAGTTTTACGTTCGATATTTGTATTTGAGAAACAGTATATCTGCTTTAATTTTACGTTGTAAATTCTACAGTGTACTTGAAATAAAAATATAAAAATGTGAGCTTAACTCCGTTAGTCTAACCACTCCCAAAACCTGCTAAAGGGTTCAGAAGAATTGTAAAATTGCATGGCGAAGGCCAGGCATTGATCAACGAACGCTCTAGAAGGGAAAAAAAACACGTTTTGATCGTTTTTTATAATCGACTAATGCAAGAATTTCCTTACTGTATTTGATCCGGCAACTCCGTTTCTAAGTAGAGGGACATGTGTCCATAACCATTTGGGGAGTACAAGTGGTAAGTTACCGCGCCCTGGTAACTGAAGTTTCGGGGAATCGTGGCAGTAGAAAACAGCTGAAACCATTCAAGTTGAAGGAAATTACTTGGAAAAAAACCCTGACCAAACCTACCTCGGTGGCAATACTGAAAGGAATCACTTCATCGTCCTCTGCATGCAAAATCATTATGGGACAGTCCACATCTGTGATGTAAATTTTCGAGTCGAAGTTGATATCCCGTTTTATCATTGGGTTTAGGATTGTGGCTTGAAGCCAGGGCAGAAACGAGTAGAACTGAAATGTTACCGAATGCTTTTTATGCGAGCCAAAAGTTCTGTTGGCTACTAATTACCTTAATTAAAGGGCTAGTCTTCATAACGTCCACAACCGAAGTGAAAGGTGTCTCCAACACTAAACCGGCGACCCTTTCGTTCTTCTTTTTAAGATCGGAGATTAAATGCGTGGCCACGCCGCTACCCAGCGAGTGACCCCAAACGAAAATCTTCGCGCGACTTCTCTCCCGAAGCCACTTGTAGATGAATGCCATGTCGTTTACTATGTTGGTTTCTGTTAGGTTGAATCCCGTAGAATCTGCATATCCTGTGGCAAGAATTTTAGTCGAAACAGTTATCAGTAGAGCAGGTCGTCTTACCTCGGTAATCAACTGCAAATATATGAAAAAACTCTCTTAGGAGTTCGTAGAGATTGATGGAATTGGTTCTGTCCGAGCCACTTCCATGCAGATACAATAAAATGTTGTACTTTTCATTCGAGAGAACCCCATCGAAATTATATTCTTCATTTTTCACAATATCGCTGACGATTTCCTTGGGCAAAATTTGCCAGACGCCAAGAGTAACATTTTTAGAATCGGAATATGTAACATCAATGTACATATTTCGCACTCCTGTAATGCCATACTTTTCGGGATTTGAGTAGTTCTTCTTATCTATTAAGTCTACAAAGAATGGTTTGATGAGGATGTCTTAAAGCTGCTACCAGTTAGCATTCGCTAGCAGGTTTCCAGCTCCTATTTTGGACCAGGAGGATTGACCGCAAAAGGATAATGTGAGTGAAATTAATACTGTCCTTTTACAGAGTGAGTAGGTTTAAATGAGCAGGACGAATCGGGTTCCAAATCAAACGAGAAGTCGGGCTAATGTAAATGCTCACCCTGTATATCAGGAGTGCCCAACGCGTCGACCGCGAATATTTCACTTAAGCTACTGTTTAAAAATCAGAAATTAAATTAAGTAAAAAGTAAGTAAATTCAGAAAACTTAAAACAAGTGAGTTTTTCGGGTTTTTAGGCCGTCGTTCGGTAGAATTTCTTCTTGACGTTTCGCAAGCACGTGCGGCTTGCATCTTCAGAAGTGGTTTGCTTGAACGCTTACACTGTTCTGATGAACAGTCCATCAGAACAGTGTAAGCGTTCAAGCAAACCACTTCTGAAGATGCAAGCCACACGTGCTTGCGAAACGTCAAGAAGAAATTCTACCGAACGACGGCCTAAAAACCGAAAAACTCACTTGTTTCAAGGAATGGCCTCGAAAGTCTATCTCTTTTGATCAGAAAACTTAAGTTTTCGAAAAACAAAGCGTCAAAAAAATACTTGGTGGGTGGTGAAAGCTGAAAGAGGTACTGAAAACGCACCTAAGGCGCTCTAAATAAAGCACGCTCTAAAAAAACGAAGCAAATGCTTTTTCTTCTACCTTTTGCTTCAGAGGATTTTCATCTGCAAAAATCTGTTTGTGTATTATGTAATAAATATTATTGTGCTTCATGTTGGTTCAAATTTGACCACACCTGATGTATACGATTGCAGTAGCTGTAACAAATAGAACACAAAGCCCTAGCACTAGCAGACACACTAAAAAATTAGCAAGCAATTTTTTTCAATTCGCAATTACATCATTTCAAGCTTGCATGTTTCGGCCCCTTTTTACCAGTTAATATTGCAATTTCGAACACACTTACATGGTTGAAACACTAGGTTCTTTTGTACGCCTGCACTAAACATGAAGGTAACTGGTATAATTACAAATAGTAAAATAGCGACAATAAACAGCAAGATCACTCTGAAAGCAAAACAAAGCGTTATGTTACATTGTTTCTAGTTTCTACCTTAAAAAAAATACAGAAGCTAATGCAATGTGAGCATGTATACAGGGCGTTACGGGCAAAGCATTTACCGAGTGGCATCAATAAAGAAACGCCCTGTATAAAGCTAAGGCTGTTGTGAAATGAGTAGGTACAACTAAAATTTAATTACTAAGCCCTCTACAAAGCGGTCAATGTGATGGATTATTGGATAAGCTTGTATTTAACACTTTCAGTTAATTTATTGCTAGATGGTTTTCAATACTTACGTAAACAAGCCGTAGGCTTCACAGCACCGTCCAGAACACATAATTAAAGGATTTTCTTCTCTCTAAGGGTTCAAATGGAAATTAGATCGTGCCAGCCCAGTGAAGGAATAGCTAATTAGCAGTCAAATTAAAATGGGTTAATCTAACTGGGCCTGGAAATAAATTGCCAGACAAAAGGAAATAAACAAGAACTGACTCAAAATGTTAAAAGTACAAAGATAAGTAGTGACCCACTTCTTCACCTGCAGTATTGACATGCAACATGACCGTAAGAAGTAAGTGTTTTTATACTGGTTTGTTGTATGATTTGTATGTGAAAAAGGCAATTTAATATTTTGCTTAGGTAATTTTAATTGTTTGACTTAAAATTAATTGGAGGGTTTGTCCAGAAACTGCTGAAAAATTAAAATTTAGCAACAACTTTCAGTTATATTTAACAAAATGCTGTTAAACTCAGAGTAACAATATAATTGATGATACAATGCGAACTTTTTAGGGAACAAGTGAAAATATAATCAACTAAAACTCCTCGATAACCTAAAGCTATTGTTTAAAGAAAACCCTCGAAAAGTCTATATAAATGAACTTACAGGGCATTCAAACTATTTCACTTTAAAAGCTGCCAAATTATTAATTATATAATATGGTTAATTAACATTTTAAGCTGCTTTTAAGAATTAAAAATAAAATAATTACAAAACCATTCTACAACTTTCAAACGATAACAATTCAATCCCTACGGTGTTGTCAGATCTGCACTTTGCACCATGCAAAACTTGTAATGCCTATCTGCGAAGGAAACTGTATTACGGCCTGTGCTCTCTCTCTTCTACTATGGGTCTGCCTAAAAAACATGCATTTAGAGTATTACCATCAGTGACTAAGTATTTTTAAACATGATAAAACAGTGAAAGTGAAACTTCTTGTTAGGTTTTACTATGTACCGAAGTATGTATTATTTTAAACTAAAATTTAAAATCTAAAATTATATTGTGTTATATATTTTATTATAAAAAAATGGCCGCAAAATATCTAAATGTAGTCTCTTTATACATAATATACAGTGTGTCCAGTATAAAATGATGTACATGGGGATATTGGAAACCGTTAGAGTTACAGGGTGGACCAAATGGGGAAAAAGTTGCGCAATCAAGTGCCTATAAATAATCTGTCATCAACTTCTTTGAACTCGGAATAGCAACGGATATACAGGGAAAAAAAGAAAAAAGTGCGTTTTATTAAATCCTTTATATCGTGTTTATTATAAAAGATACAATAAAGAAATTTTCAGGGTGGGGGTAAGAAATGAGCGTGAAGTTGAAAATATCGTAAAATATAATCTTGGCCCACTATGTTCAATGAGGCCGAAGTCAACTTTTGTTTTTCTTATGGGCGCCATATTGAATTTCTGCATTTTAAATTCCCCTTTAAATATGCTCTTCACCCATGTATAACATGTTTATGTTCGGTCAAGATAAATAATTAAAATTAACAAAATTAAGATTTAATGGTAGTAGGCATTGATATTTCTATTAATTATTACTTTAAATTATTATTGGTCATAGATCGAACACTGCAAAAGAACAAGTAACATTTTAGGATTAAAGTAGGTGTTCAAATAAGCCACCGTTTTCTCGCACGCACAACATACATCGTCTCATTACTGCTTCACAGGATTTTCTGATCATTTCTGGGGTAATTCTGTTAACAGCTTCTATAACAGCGTGTCTCAGCTCCTCTTCGGTTTCGTATGACCTACAGTATACTACATTTTTGAGGAATGATATTTCCGACTATTTCAAACAAATTACTAAATATCTGGAGGGCAAATTTTTTCGGTAAAAAAAAAACTAAGGTAATTTTGTTAAATTCAATTTTCATACATTTTTTTGAAATTTCTCTCGTTGTATAACGAGACTTTTGAGTAACGATGCTGCTAACAAGCTGACTGGAGGAAGAGTTTCCAAAGGTGCTTCAATGTACTGAAAAAGACAATAAATTAAAAAAAAACTGTATGCGAATTATCGCAGTCAATTCATACATCTTTGTAGCCTTTGTAGCTCATATCTCTTCGGAACAGGTGCTGCTTAACATCGCGTGTTACTTGGCTGGTTTGAATTTTCGGTTTTATCTTATCAAATATTGACAGTTTTTCCGAAAAATCTTCCACATTTTCCTTATAGATGTATGGTTCCTCACTTTTACTGATACAATACAGTTCCTACAATTCAATGAAAAAATGAAAATGTACCTAATAAAAACACACAAATCACTTACACTGCGAGCAGTCACGAAAAACAGATTGGTGCGCTCATACCATTGCAGTCTGGTATCGCTACTGTAACTGCTAGGCACAAATGTGGCTGCTACAATGTTCTCACCATCCTTTATTAGATCGTTGCTGGAAAATAACAGGGTCGAAGCTGCTGGCTCGAAAACATACACTGAAAAACACATCAAAATAACCAGTTATGAACTTAAATAATTCAAAAGAAATTCCTGGGTTCCAGTCAATATTATTGTTTATTATTTAAAACATTTTACAAATACGTTTCGGTGTCTTTCTCCACCATCATCAGTTTGTATGTATGGCTGTTTCTACCTTCACCTTTGGCAAGCCAAGTGAAGGTAGAAACAGCCATACATACAAACTGATGATGGTGGAGAAAGACACCGAAACGTATTTGTAAAATGTTTTAAATAATAAACAATAATATTGACTGGAACCCAGGAATTTCTTTTGAATTAAGTTGAAAAACAGTCAGGAAAATATACACAATAACGTAAATAATCTCGAATTAATTCCACTTACTTGTCCGAACTGGCTTTCTTTTTTTCTTGCCATTGCACAGAAGCATCATGTATGTGGATAACGAGTCAGCAACCAGCAAGGCAATATCGGGAACATTTGCAACCCAACTTAACGTTAAGGTCAGTATATTCCAAACGCACAGATGCGATTTACTGGCTGTTACAATCAAATGGCACTGGCTTCCTTAAATAAGAATAAGATTGCGTAATAAAAACACAAATATTTCCTTGCTAGAAAGTACCTTTTCCAAATTGAATAAACTTAATTTTCTCCTTGTAACTGGAATGCAGCAGTGAACTTTTCAGTTCGCAGTTTTCGGCAGCCCATACGGTCAAAATAGGCCCAAAGGCAATCGCAAATAAAGAACCATCAATCGAAAAGGACAATCCTCGAGCGGGCATGTCACGGAACGAGCCGATATTTACACATTTCCATCACTGGGCCTGATCCTAAGGCGAATAAACTTACCAAAAAAACACTTTAATATGCTGAGTAGAACTTACTGTAAACATTGCTGATTTGTATCACTTGCCAAACCTTAAAAGATTTATCGTTTCCAACAGTGATGCATTTCAAATTGTCCCCTCTAAACGAAGGTTGAAACTGCACAGTATTTATTGAACCTTCATGAGGAAATTCCGCCGAAGTGTTGAGCTCATAGCTGGAAGCATTGAGACGTTACGAGAGAAAATTCCCCGGAAACACTCCAAAACTACCTTTGCACTTTTGTATCGAAAAACCAAAATTTCAGTCTTAGTTCCTTGCAGAGTTTCCCATCTTTTCGCTCTTCAGTAGTGGCCAACCACCTGCCATCCTCGCTTAGAGCCAGTTTGATCACTTCGGTGTTTGCTATCTCACAATCTCTTTCATCTGTTAATTTATTTTGATTCACTATATCAACCTGAAACGATTAACAGTATTTTAAAAGCCCTACGCAGCTACCAACCCACTAACATTATAAAGAAGAGACATATCGCTGGGGGAATAAAACTGAACACAACCAACATTGCCATTCATCACTATTGACCGAGTTATTGGGTCATATGTAATGCCACTTTCTAAGTTAGTCCCTAAAACGAGTTGCTGGATAAGGCCCACTTGGCTCATCCTGGAGTCGATTATTCTTATTGCATTGTCCGAGGTAGCGACAGCAACATAGGCATTGTTATCCGATACTGATAGCTGAGTAATGCCCGCTGGTAATCTGGAAATTTTCAAACTGTCCTAAAAAACGCCTTTGAATGCTCAGTTGAACTCACCTAGGCAAAAATTGCTTTATACTAGGATCTTCTATTATCCATTTGACTAGCACTGACTCATTGGCGCCGCTATAAAAGTGGCTGCCCAACGTAGAAAACGCGACGCAATTCACTGGCAACGTGTGCCAATGGAAAACAGCCTGAATTTTCTTCGAAAAAATTCCCTGCCACAGTACGACTCTTCCAGTATCGTCTCCCGTTATCACGATTTCTTCCTCTGGATGGCAGGCAACGCAAGTGAAAGTTCGGTTGTTTTCTGCCATCTTATAGCTAAAAAATCAACATTATCTTCTTCTTCAACATCATTTTTGCAGAAAATTTTCCATTTTACCTGCTTGTAAGGAACGTTTGCAAACTAACAAAGTAAACCACATTTGCCATAACCACCGCAAAAAACTTCTCATTGCAAACATGGGCAGAGAACGCTCGCTTAGGAATCTTCAACACCACCTTCTGTTGATCGATTTTCTTGGTATTCACTATGCAAAAGGCAGCTTGCTTCCGCACTCCTTTGTAGGCTATTAAAACATCCAGTCCACTCACTAAGTTGCCCGAAACCAGACCAAAGAAAGTCACGTTTTGCTTGGGGATTTGCTGTAAATCACATTGCAAAATGTCTTGTCCCAACAGCAAGAATAGGACTTACCGCCTCAAGCAGTATGATTTTAATGCCAACTTTCCAAACAATCAATTGCCCGCTCTTGGAGCAAGCAATCAAGCATTCCAAGCTATCAATCACGCGGAAATTGAACCCAATAACATCAGTATCCCATCCTTTATACTGGTAGATCTCTTTGCCAGTTCGGGTGTTGTACTGGAAAATCGAGTTTTTCGAAGCAACGAAAATACTCCTAGGGACAAGCTATTATTAAAAGTGGAAAGCTGCAGGATTTTTGTTCGCTTTAACTGAACATGCAAGGCATAAATGATGTGTCAAGGTACTTTGATTCTAAGAGCTTTAAATTAAAGCACTCATTTGGCAGAATAGTTTGAGAATTTCGATCAAAGTCAGCAGAAAGAACCCATTTAATCGAGAACAGCGGTGTAACAGCTAAATGGGCCTGGGAACACAACTGCTGACTCTGAGATAAAGTTGATAGTTTCAGCTAAAGATTGAACTTTCTCGCCACGTTAAGGGTTTAAATCTTCCATTGTACTTACTCTCCATTCGTGGAAAACACTGGTTTCAAGTTCACAAAGGAACCGCCGTCTACAAACTTTACAGCAACATCCATTCTTATTAAATTATAAAATATTGTTTAAAAACCATGGGGAACAATCACAAGTGATATTTAAGGTTACATTCGCAGGATTACAGAGGTTATATTCACAACAACCAGACTGAGACCACTAGACAGAGACAAGAATTGGAGGACTAGGATTTGGAGGATCGACTGTTTGCCAAGTGAATTTCGGGAGTTTTTTTAGCAAAAACTAGATCTGGTCTGAAGATGGCGGCCTCGCCGCTGGATAGGGCGTCCTTTGTTCGATTGAAGCCCAAAGTTCCACTTTTAGCGGAGACCTCGATGAGTGTGGGCAATTTTTTTAGTTTGGTGTAAATTCGGGTCTCCAAATGTCGACGGTTTACCAACTGTCTTTCCGTAATTTTTTCTCCGAAACTAGACCAGATAAAAAAATGCTGGTTACTCCAGTGGATAGAGTGCACTTTGCTCTATGGAAGCTGAAAGTTGTACTGAGATCAGAAAATTCGTTGAACTTGTTGTCTCTAAAACTCGACAGTTTGCAAACTCATTTTCAATAATTTTTTTTCCCAAAACTAAGCTAGAGAGAAAAATGCTGGTTACGCCACTGCATAGAGCATTAATTGCTCTATTCCTGCCCAAAGGCGCATTTCTCTCGGAAGTTTCGTTGAATTTTGGGCGAATTTTTACACTTTAACGTTCATTGCTGTCTCTATACCTGGACAGACATTTTCAATAATTTTTTTCTCCAAATCTACGCAAAATGAAAAAATGCCTGGTTACTCCGTTGATTAAACAGTACTTTGCTCTACTGCTGCCGAAAAGTGCACTTTCGTAAACACATTTTTTGAGTTGTGAGGGAATTTTTACAATTTGATGTGCATTGGTGTCTCTAAACCTCGACGGTGTGCAAACTGATTTTTAGTAATTATTAACTCACTCCAATACATTCCTGGGCTTCAGTCAATTTTATTGTTTATTAGTTTAAAATGTTACAAATACGTTTCGGTGTCTTTCTCCACCATCATCAGTTTGTGCGTATAGTTGTTTCTACCTTAACATTCAACTGGTCACTCTTGGAATGTTAAGGTAGAAAACAACTATCCGCACAAACTGATGATGGGAGAAAGACACCGAAACTGTATTTGTAACATTTTAAATAATAAACAATAAAATTGGCTGAAACCCAGGAATGTATTGGAGTGAATTGAAGTACAGTCAGGAAAATATACGAAACGTAATTATTAACATCAGGTTTTCGTGTGCGCGGGTAAAAATAGTCTCACATTAAAGAAAATCCCTATACCAACAACTTTTCTTTATGGAGTTTTTACAAAAAAAGGTGTTTTCATCCGCTTTTCTTTCACTGAAATTCTCTACTGTTTATAAGAATATCTGGAAAATCGCACTCATGCTGCAGCAGCAAAAATCAAGGGTTTATAAAACGCACATTTCTATCAGTGAATTGCCATTTTGGTGGAGATAGCGGCTTAACATTATTTAATAAAGTAGTTAACTAATTGACCCAAAATTAACAAAAACAAAAAAAAATCCAAAACTTATCCAAACACCTGCAAAACATGTTTTCGCAAAAAATACGAACAACCAAAATGTAGATTTGGCAAATGCGCAACGTTTTCCGAACTGCGTCATCATTCCTTTGCGAACTTATGGAAAAGTAGTGAATTTTAGTGATTGAAAAGTGGACGAAAATTGCATTTTTACAAATAAGTTGTTGGTACAGGAATTCCATTTAAGGTGAGTATATTGTAAACCGCACACGCCAGGGCCTGATATCCTTAAGATAACCATCAAGTTTTGGCATTTCCATAAACACTATGAGTCTTAACTATTCCGTCGCCCTAAACGCATTCACAAATATACCAATTTCTATCGGTAAATAAAAAAACTCCTCAAACTTGTGGCCTTTTATACTCAGAAACCGTTTTCTTGCTGTCTTCGATGACTAAATTCTGGCGAATTGACCATGTTTTTGTGGCCTGGAATCACCTCTATTGTTACTAACGACTTCCTTCGGTTCAAATCACCTTTAATTGCCCTTTAAAACTCCACTCAAACCATAATTCAATAAATATTATTAATAATAAAATAGTATAAATAAAAGTTAAGGATAAATATTAAAATTTTTATCCATTTTTTCCGTCAAATCGACTTAACGACTATTGCAACTAAATAAATCAGACTTTTAGTTCTTATAACCACTACTTTGCACCGGTTTTACATTGCGTCTGCTCGGGTAATTGGTACCCTTTCGGCATTCTCGCCTCGACCTGAAACCCCGTACAAAAATCAACAAAACTCCCCGAATAAAACGCGAATTTTAAAATACCTCGTAACATAATCCCGTGCTGTTTCAGCAAATGCCGTTTTCTGGAGGTGAAATTCATTTCAGTTCTGCAATATTCACATGTAAATTTTTTCCTTTTGATCCCTTCTTCTCTGATTTTGTGTCGTTTTAAATGTTTTCTCAGTTCTCCCTCTGTATACATTTTTCCACATTTTGGACACGGTTTCTTCTACAATACATTGTTAATATAATAAGAAATAACAAACTCCCTCTTACCTCTCCATGACTGTCTTTTCTGTGCCTTAAAAGCGTTCCATTGCAGCTGAAGGCTTTTCCACAAATTTCACAAGAAAATGGGCGTTCTCCTAAAAGCCAAAAGAATTCCCATTACAGACACTAAATAAATTAAATTAAGACGAAAGAAAGAAGAAAAAAAGACATTAAATAAAAAATCACACCACCTGTATGCCACTGGCGTATGTGCGTTTCCAGATAATGCTTTTCATAGAACTGCTTCCCACAATAGTTGCAAGTGCATGTAGGTTTTTTCAAGTGCACTTTTCGTCGATGCAATATCAGTCCTCCGATTTGCCTACATGAATAAGTCCGAGTTGAAACCTATCTTTGATTTTACATAAATTCATCCTCTTACGTGTAGGACTTATCTGGGCACAGTTCACACACATATCCTTTCTCTCCTTTGTGTATTCTTTGATGAATTATCAGATTCTTCTCCCTGTAAAATTTCCTAGGGCATACGTCGCACGTATATCGCTTTTTCACTTGGGCTTTATCTGAATGGTGATATCGTCTGTGGGCGACAAAGTTCTGAAAAACCACCCAACTACAGCAGAACTTCGCACAGATCTCTGTCTAGATACCTGTCTAGTTCCAGTAATAACCCTCCCACAATCTGGACACAAGCAGCTAATTTTATCGGGCTTATCAGGCTTTTTCCTGTGCACTGTAGTCATGTGAGAATTGAAATTCTGCAACATTTCAGCGCTGTTTTTCAATTTTTCTTTAAAACCCTGTAACAACTTACCTGTTTTGCTTTGAACAATTTGCCACAAATCGGGCAAAGCCTGGGTTCTTCAGTATCATCCCGTTTCGCTTTGCCTTTAACAGTTGCCTTTGGTCCCTCGTATTTTATCTCCTTTCTCAATTTCTCCAGAGGCACATCCGAGTCCCCATCACTAGAGGTGTCTGAAATATCCTGCAAAGGCCTCTGTTTCCTTTTCAGTGTTCTTTTTTTGCGCGTTTTTATCCCTGTAGGTTTCACTTTATATTTCTTCACTCCATAAGACTTCTTCGCAGGTTTTTCCACGAATAAATCGTCCGATGATGTATAATCATTTGCGTCGTTAGAATCCACCCAGTCGTTAGGGCTCTTTTCACTATCAGAATGTACATTTAGTCTGGGTAAAGTGGGGAAAAAAACTAAAAGTAGTCCAGCCAAAGGGCATTAAAAAACTCAAATGACTTACCTTCTTCCTCGTTTGCAGTCTTTTTGCCCATTGCACTGCTGCCCATTGTCTCTGACTAGTAGATCTTCCTCCTTAATGTCTATTTTGCTTTTTTCATTGCCTATTTCTTCAGGACAACTTTCATTAACCAGCTGTACACTATCACAACTGAGAAATAGTGGATCTTCAATCTGATGCTCCTGTCTACTTTTCAAAGTAAGATGCGAACGAATCACTTGACTTCTAAACAATGCAGCTGATTTCAACGATTTAAAACAGAGCTGGCAAATCTGTTTCGGTAAGATATCATTCTCAGCTACCTAAAAGGGAGTTCAGTTGGCGGTTTATTCAAGCCTAAAATTCAACTTGAACATACTTTTAATTCAAAAACCTACCTGGATAGAGGCGATTTCTTCAATTGCTTGTAATACACTTTTCTGCTCTGTAAGGAAACTTTCGACATTGACCTGCGGCTGATTACTGATTTTATCTAAACATGTCCTACATTCTACTGCATTGTTCATTTTATATTAATCAATGAATTTGCTAATTTAATTTAACTTTTTGTTTTTGTTTATTTTCGGATTTGTGTACCTTTTACATGGGCCATAACCTCATTTTTGTCGTCAATGTCAATACGTCAAAGATTGTTGAAATTCTCTAAATTTTTTCTATAGTGCATCCTACTTGCACTAATGGGGATCAGTGATCGCTCTGGTATCTCTTTTTAAATTCTCAAATTTAACATGGCATTTGACTTATGTCAATGGGAAATTCAAATAAAGCCCTGTTGCCGTCTGGTTAATTAGTGCCTTTATTTGCTTGGATGAGCATTTTTAGATCCGCAGTTAGAATATCTTCCTTTAGCTAAATGTATCCAATTTCATGAAAATATTTGGTGTTTAAAATGGGACTTGATAAGCGTTGAGAACTTTTTTGCAGGGCTATATAAAACGTCTGATAAGGTATCAGATCAGCGATAAATCCGCCCTTTTGGCAACGAGGCCTAAACTGTCCAGGAGTTTTTTACAAATATAAACATAAGAGACAACCTCTTTTTCATTAGTTTTAACGGTTTTTTCCAGGTAATTGGCCAAAAAGTAGCGTATTTATTATGATTAACGTGAAGTAAATATAGTCAAATTAGTGGGGTCAATATGGTGCGATATTCCGCTTTAAAGGGTCTTTACGAGACTGAAAAAACCATAGGATGTGGCGGTTTTGCCAAAGTGAAATTAGCCACCCATTTAGCGACTGGCGAAAAAGTTGCCATAAAGATTATGGATAAAAAGATGTTGGGTGACGATTTGCATAGGGTTTCGTTGGAGCTCCAGGCTCTTAAGCACTTGAAACATGACAACATTTGCCAGCTCTATCAGGTACCGTCCAGTGTTTCATCCAAATAAGGCAAATCGTCTATTTTCCTACATTCCAGGTGATCGAAACTGAGTCCCAATTCTTCATTATAATGGAATATTGCTCTGGAGGAGAGCTGTTTGATCACATAGTTGAAAAAAACCGACTAAGTGAATCTGAAAGTCGAATGTTCTTCAGGCAAATTGTTAGCGCTGTAGCTTACCTGCACAGCTTAGGATATGCACATCGTGATCTAAAACCTGTATGCATTTATACATAGTGCTAAAAACCTTCGAAATTTGCAGTTTTCATGTACTTCCAGGAAAACGTTCTTCTAGATAAGCAACAGAATTTGAAATTAATCGACTTTGGCCTATGTGCAAAGCCAGAGGGAGGCATGGAAAACCCTCTGCACACTTCCTGCGGCTCCCCCACGTATGCAGCAGCCTGAATTGATTTTGGGGCAACAGTATTTGGGGCGCGAAGTGGATGTTTGGGCTATGGGAGTGCTGCTTTATGCGTTGCTGACTGGGAGTTTGCCCTTTGATGATCTCAGCATTGACAATTTGTATCGGAAAATATTGGTAAGAGCCCATCAATCACTTACAGAGTCATGTCAGTGCTAAGCAAAAATGTCACAAAATCAGGAAATAATTATCAGAGGAGATGGGAGTCTGATCGTTTTCGGACTGCATAATCACTATCAATTGGATTTACCTCCAAGGCTTATGTCCAAACTTGCGCCGGAAGAATATAGGTAGGAAACACGTGGATAAAGGGCCTGTTAAATCTGCCAAATTCCTATATTAACTTCAGATACACAGTGCATCAGATTAACAAGTTGCTGGCTGCTGATATTTCCAGAAACTTTCTTTGCTTCCTCACAGGATGCTTCCCCTGCCTGTGTACGGCTGGCCTAACACTGCTGCCCTCGATATTGCTTAATAAAGTGACCAAAAAGAAAATCAGAAGACTTCTGGAAAAGGAAAATAAAAGAATTTATAACGGTTTGGACATGAACTGGTCCCTGGTCAGCCAACAGTTCGGTTCAAGCGTTGAATATTGCTTGCAAATCGAGTTTATCTGCAAGCGTGTCACCACTGGACCTGATTGATTTACATATTATTACTATAGACTTGTTTTGTGTATCTATTAATAGAGCTCCAGCAGAAAAAGCGTTTTTTGAATAATGATTATGTGAAGACGCAAGTTGGAGCGAATGGTTTGTGTTTGCCAATTTGTATTGTTGATTAACGTGTTTGTTTCAGAATGGGAAATATCACGAACCCGATTTTATATCAAAGGAAAGTAAAAATCTAATCAGATCAATGCTGCAAGTAGAACCGTCCAAGCGAATTAGAGTTTCTAAGCTTCTAAACCATTCGTGGCTGACTCTGGGGGTTTTAGAGCCAGTGAGTTCTAGAAGTAAGAACTCATCGGAATTAGATAGTGATTGTGTGCAGGTATGGTGGTGGAGGGTTGGAAGGGCATTTTTTTCAAGTAAATTATTCTCAGTCAATGGCGAAGTTCATAAATTTGGATGAAACATCGATGAGAAACGAGCTGAGCAAATGGAAGTTTGATTACGGCACCGTCACCTATTTTCTGCTATTAAATCGCAAAAGGAATGGCCAAAGCCTAAGGCTGAACTCGACCTATGGCTGGAAATTGATGCGAAACCTCGACATCAATGTACCGCTATTGGAGCTGCCGGTGAACGTTTCCAACAGACATAATCTCACACCAAACCACCGTCAGAAGCTGGGAAGTGCGGCAAGAAGTCCCGGGAACCTATTGAGTCTAAAACCACAAACTTTCCAAGCTGGGTTCAGTCCCTCAATGCAGTTTTTGGAAGCGAAACATGTGGCTTATGAAGCTGCTGGCAGAAAGGCTGCAAAAAGACCGCGGAGTTTTGTTTTGGATGATGCATCCCCAGGTGAATGATTCATTACATTAGAATACTCTGTTTTTAACTTTAAAAGAACGCTTTTTTGGCGTCTTTCCACTAAGCAACGTGATCAATCCATAAATATCCAGGGCTTGTCGCATGTATCTGGCAAATGGTCGACAGGTGAAGCAGTTAAAAGTTTAAAGGGGGCGGCTTTGCGCGTCTTTGCCGGCCCTTTCGCCTTTCTTTACGACCCTGCAACTCTTAAATTAGTTGGGGGACTAATAAGGCTCCCTTGGGTCACATACGTTACGAAAAGTTCGCCAGCAGAGGCGCGGGCGGATATTTTTGGCTTCCTAATAGGAAGTCATCATGCCTTTTCAATGAGTTGTTCCATTAAACATTGCGTTCCAACGCTCGTGACATAGCTGAGGAGCTTTATGGATTGCTTTTGGTCGATTTTTAAGGAGTTTTGCTTGTGGGATGTGGAATGGGCGCCAATGGGATAGCTCGCGTGAAATAATGACCATTTTAACTTTTGCCGCCTATTTGCAATACCTTGCAACTTCTTGGAGAGTCCCAAGCCATTCTGGCGATTTATGGACGCAGTTACTGTGTTAGTTTATTGCCTGGAAAAACTATAATATCACGGGACACTATGCTAGTAGAAGATGGCGCGGATTCCAAAATGGAAACTGGGTTGAGAAGCTGTATACAGTTTTTTGTTTTTTTCAGTTCCTTCCAAGAAGCTGACACCTAGAAAGGAAACTCCAGCGAATACTCCTGACGCGTAAGTGTTTTTGCTGTTTAGTATTTATTTCCGGCTAAACACGCCATACACTAATTTGTGCAAAACCACTCTTTACGTTTACACAGTCCCAATAAACAGAGGGTTCATGGGGCAGGAGCTTACTTTATGGTCATTTCCCATCGTACACTACCGAGCTTTACGAGCCCAATTAGTGCCGGCCATTGATGAGCATTCCCATACACTAATTCGCCAGATTCCATCCTTTGTTCAGGTTGATACATTCTCTTTACCGGTCGGGATGTATGCGATTTGTGCGCTTCTTTAAAAAAATCGTTTGTTTGCCTCGAGATGAGTTTGGAAATTGTCGACTTTTGGAATTGATAGGCAAAAGTTGAAACAAAATATTCCGGAAGTTTCGAAGTTTTACAATTTCCAGCACGTTTTTTAGAAGCGTGTTTTGCAGGCGCGCCCTTTTGCAATTTTTCACTGATTCTTAAAAAAAATCATTTCTTTGCTTTGGGTTGAGTTAATAAATTGCCGACTATTGCATTTTGTAAGCAAAAGTTGAAATAAACTATACCGAAAGTTTCGAATTTTCACCATTCTCAACACGTTTTTCAGAATTTTTCGAAGAAAGCGCGTTTTTCTGGCGCGAGATTTTTGCGAACTTTGCACGTTTTCTTCTTAAAATAATTTCTTCGCCTCGGGAAGAGTTAAGAAATTACTCGCTGTGTCTTTTTTGCTCAAACTTTTACCAGTATCACCAATATTATTGCTGCTATTGCAGGAAAAAGTCCTTTACGGGCTCCAACGACACTCCAGGCTCGGCCAGAAGAATGTTGGGTAGTTTGGAGCGATCTCTGCATAAAGTGAGGCATGTTCTCACGCCGAAAAAGCCCCTGCCGTCAATTTCTTCTGCTCCTGTGGTACTTAACAGCAAAGTGAGTCTTGTTTCAGTTAAAATCACCGAAAAGTTATCTAAGAGATACTGAAACCTCCACTCTATTTCAGGAGCTGTGCAATGTTTCCACCACTCAGTGCACGGATCCGGAGTTTGTAATCGCCGAGCTGTCCAAAGCCCTGGAAAAGAAGGGAATTGTCTGCACAAGAAAAGGGTAAGTTAAGTATCTTACTTTAACTAGACAGCACTGTATATGATGGAAATCGACATCGAAACCAAACAAATCATTGTTAACCGGAACTTATTGTCGATGCATATAATTAGAATGGAAATCGTTTGCCCTGCAGCAATCAAACTCAACAAAAAGCTGCATTTGATTGCTTGCTTACGACGTTAAACCGAATAATTCTGCCTGCAAGGAGCTTCTGATTTGAATGCGATTGCTTATGCAACAGTTCGTTTGCCATGTTATTGTTGCAGGTTTCGATTAAAAGGATGCTTGGAGCCGAATACGCTGGATCGTTTGGGCGGCTGTTCTTTCGAGCTAGAAATCTGCTTCCTGCCCGAGCTTGGACTTCAACAGCTCACGCCTGCCAAGTCGATTTTGAAGCGGGGATTGTTCAACAAAAGCTTCACCAATTCGAAAAGTATCAACTCGAGCGAAGGTGTTGATCGACCACCTGAAGTCGAGGAAACTGGTTCTTGGTCGGTATCAGGCGCAAGAGGCTCAAGGGAGACTCCTGGTGCTACAAAAGGGTTTGCGAGCAAGTGCTTGCTTTGACCTCTACAGGCCTGCAGGCTAAAAGCAGGGATAAACTGCTCGAATCCTCAGTTTAAGGGGATTGAGCGGTTTTATTAATACTCAAAAGGGGGGGTGGAATGTTCGTTTGGTTTGTTTTTTGGGGGTTTCAGGCAGTATTGTTCCGTCTATTTATTGATACTTTTTTATACACAGACCTATTTTTGGCGAGTTTATTGTTTGAGGAGGACTGGCACTTTTCATTAACTGAACATGTCCTCATCATAGGAAGGCTTTATATTTTTTGGGATACACTAGGACACTTTGTATAAGAAAATTTACTTTATCTCTTGGACATTATTGTACTTGTCTATATAAATCATTTTCTATTATATATTCTTCGATAACAGTTCTTCTGTTTTACCCATTTCTGTATCGCATTTCCTTTCTTGTCCTTCTAACGTTTTAGGGCCTTTGGTTTGGTTTTGGACATTGAGGCACTTGCATGGATAAAAGGTTCTTTTTCCAGTAAGTATGCAGCAGCTGGAACTAATCAGAGGTCGATGTCCCTTTCTTATTGGGGACTTCTTCTTATCCTACTTTATATGTTGCGATACTCGAGGTTGTTTGCAGAATATGGGCGAAAAGACCGTCCGTTGGTCAAAAAAGTTAATTAAAGCGCTTCTCACGGTACCCGACGAGATTCCGTGTTGAAATTAAAATTAATATAAACTATTCGCTGCCGACACCTGTGCTCAGCGGTTTTGGCAAAGAATTTGCATTTTAGTGATGCGTTAAGCGTTGACTTAATTTTTTTCGCGTTTGATCAGCGGTTTTCTTATCTGGTTCTTAAATTTTTTTCTACTGTTGCCTGCTTTTTATTTGAAAATATATTTTTTTTATAATATTTTTTAGTGAAAATACAATTTGCCGCAAGCAGGATTTATTCGACTTACATAATATTTTCCCACATGTTGAATGTTATTCAAATTGATGTGAATTAATTCAGAAAATCCCAAATTCTCATGCGTCCCCCTTTTTTCGAAAATAGCCACTTTTTCGTCGGCTCAATGGCAAAATATAGACAAACTGAATAAATTCGTAACGCTGACTGGTTCGGTCAGGTGTGGGGCTTTTTAACGGTGGCAAAGCCGTTCGTTTTACAAAGTGGTTTTCAACTTTGTCTGTTGCACTTCCTTCCTTTCGCGTTTTACTACTGGGAAATGATTATTTTGGGTTTTACGTGGAGATTTACGTATAAGTCCCAATGACTTCGTTTCTCGTTACAAACCCACGCTTTGACTCCTTTTGCAGGTAAAGAATACCTAGATGATCATCATAATCGCGAAAATTACGCTGCTTATTACTTAAAAATGCATTTTTTCTAGTGAAATTTTATTCTACAGCACCTGGGGTATTAAATACGAGATTTCATCGGTAACATAAAGACTGTATGGCCCGATAGCTGGTCATATCTGGGTAAGGCGACAATTGTTCTAAAGAAAATCGTCTGATTCCCATGCGTATTTTACGCATTCGCAAGCAGGCGATCGTTATTGTTTTCCCTAATACGTATTTATGTCAAATTGATTTGAAATTATTACGGCTGCCAGGTGTAAGCTACAGCCCACCATGGGTATCTGATTGCTTCCCGATCCTATCGGTGAGAAACGAAGACACACACACACAGAAAATGCTTGCTGTTCTTCACTGAAAAATGCTGTAATATTTTTTATTTACACTTCTACAAGTTCTCCACAAATTTTCAAACTAAGCTCGTTTTTCTGGCGCGGGATTTATGCGATTTCTGCAGTTTTTCTTGCAAAAAATGTTTGTTTGTTTTGAGATCAGTTGGGAAATTACCAAATTTTGGGTTTTGCAGGGAAAAGTTGTATTAAAATGAGTCGAGAGTTTTTTTCGAGAACATTTTTCAGAATTTTTTCAACTCGGGATTTTTGCACTTTTTCTTTAAAAAATTATTTCTTTGCTTTGGGAGGAGTTAAGAAATTGCCGACTTTTGGATTTTATAGGCAAAACTTGAAATAAATTGTGCCGAGAGTTTAGAAATTTTCCGAGGTCTCAGGACATTTTTAAGACATTTTCAAACAAGCGCGTTTATTGTGCAGCGACAGTTAGTGCGAGTTTGGCACTTTTTCTTTAAAAAATTATTACTTTGCTTTGAGGTTGAGTTAAGAAATTACCGATTTTCCGATTCTGTAGGCAAAGGTTGAAATAAATTGAGCCAAGAGTTTCAAATTTTGGCGATTCTCAGGACATTTTTCACAAATTTTCAAACTAAGGCGGAACTTACTTGGGCGACGTTCGTGTGAGTTTGGCACTTTTTCTTTGAAAAAATTATGACTTCTCTTCAGGAAGAGTTAAGAGATTGCCGATTTTCCGATTCTGTAGGCAAAGGTTGAAATAAAATGAGCCAAGAGTTTTCAAGTTTTGGCGAATCTCAGGAATTTTTCACCAATTATTCAAACGAAGCGCGATTTACTTGGGCGACGTTCATGTCAGTTTTGGCACTTTTTCTTTGAAAAAATATGACTTCTTCGTCAGGACGAGTTAAGAGATTGCCGATTTTCCGATTCTGTAGACAAAGGTTGAAATAAATTGAGCCAAGAGTTTTCAAATTTGGCGATTTCTCAGGACGTTTTTTCACAAATTTTCAAAACTAAGCGCGATTTACTTGCGCGCCGTTCGTTGTGAGTTTGGCACTTTTTCTTTGAAAAAATTATGACTTCTCTTCAGGACGAGGTTAAGAGATTGCCGATTTTCCGATTCTATAGGCAAAGGTTGAAATAAATTGAGCCAAGAGTTTCAAATTTTTGCGATTCTCAGGACGTTTTTCACAAATTTTCAAACTAAGCGCAATTTACTTGGGCGACGCTCATGTGAGTTCGGCACTTTTTCTTTGAAAAAATTATGACTTCTCTTCAGGAAGAGTTAAGAGATTGCCGATTTTTCCCATTCTGTAGGCAAAGGTTCAAGTAAATTGAGCCGAGAGTTTCAAAATTTGCCGATCCTCAGGACCTTTTTAAGAAATTTTGAAACTAAGCGCGATTTTCGAGCGCGAGATTTACGCGATTTTTGTACATTTTTAAAAAATAATTTGTTTGCCTTCTAGATGAGTTAGAAAATTACCGACGCTTGGATTTTGTAGGCAAAAGTCGAAATAAAACTACGTGGAAAGTTTCGAATTTTGTCCATTTCAGTATATTTTTTAGAAATCTTCAAACTAAGCACGTTTTTTTTTTGCTCTAGTTTAAAAAAATCGACCGCCTCTCAGGACATTTTTCAGATAATTTTCAAATTTAGTGCGTGTGTCTTGTGCGCCCTTCTCCTAGTCTTAATTAAATACATGCCGTTCAGTATAAAATTGAAAAAGACCAGAGCGACCTGACTAATTTATGCACATACAAAGTTGGTTCAGTTTTCACCGGTACCCGGCGGTCACGCCGCGTGACCGCTACGAGGATTTAATGCAAGATAAAAACTTTATATTCGTTGTTATTTTAATTTTTCATTGTTCTTCGAAATGAATATGAATCGAGGACCCCTTTTAGATACCCAGCAATTAAGGATTTTATGTGAATGACGACATTATTTTCTGATTAGGCCACTTTAATTATGTCGGTACGGTTGTATGAATGATGATTAATGTTTTGTGTTGTCGACAATTCCGTTTCACGACTTGCAAAAATCAGCGCTGTTTCGAAAGCTAAACGACTGGAATTGCAAACTTTTGGGGTGTTGAGGTTCTTTTGAATCAATTTTCTCATTTTTTCGAGCGGAATTTTCGCTTTTTAAATTTATGTGAAGAAACTAAGTTTTTTTAATTATATTTACAATGATTTCAACTACTGTTAACAATATTAACATTTTTATTTTGCACTCTACCGCTTTTTTTCAAGTTTTTTGGGACATTTTTTGAGTTCTCTTTTAGCATTTTACGTTAATACGATGTCTTTTTTGCGTATTAAAGAATCTGCTTTTCTTTTTTAACGTCTTTGAGTTTAAAAGTCTAGTTTTTTGGCATTAAACTACTAGCAAAACATCCAATTTTAAGACTAAAACATTTTTCACGCGTGTTGGGAATCTACTAAAAAGCGACTTTAAAAGTCGATTAACCCAACAAAAAAAATTGTCCAAATTCGTGCAGTTAAATGCGAATGATTAACATAAAAGAAAAAAGAAAGTATGCATTACCCACTAAAAAAATCATCGTAAATCGTCGACGTGCACAATAAAAGATCGATAATTGTTAACAGATAAATTCAACGGTGTCGTCGGAAGATTTAAATAATTTACATGGAGCGGCATCGGTTTGAAGGTGAGGAATATGGGCACCATGGGGCGACGATATCACCAAGGATCTAAATCGGGGTCGGTGTGGAGGTCCGTCTATCTTTGATACTATCTGGTCGTGATATGTTTACGATTTTATTTGGTAAATCGATAAAACCGCGCCGCTTCGATCTATTATTGGTTTGGAAATTACACTGAAATGAAAAGTCGTTTGCCGTTGTTTCATTTCGATGACTACTGAATTATCCAAAGTACTAATTTTCCCGCAACAGAAACTAGACGTTGGTGGTCAAGAAGCGTAACTTCTGGCAGCTGCAAAAAACTTCTTTCGAGGAAACGACTGTCTTGAAAGTTATACTTGGCTAGCCACCCCATGCAACTATCCACAATTTAAATTGTTTGTGCTTTTAAAGCCAGCACCCTTTGAAACAGTAAAAAAATACACCGATAAGTCGGTTTTGGTGAGACTTTACCAAGTAAATTTGATGTAGAGTGATTATTCTTCAATTACTTTTTTAGTTTTCCTCATTTCCTTGCTTATTTAAAGTTCTCCTGGCTTTTGCTACAAAAAACTTTATTTAATGCATAAAAGAAGCTTAGTTTAAAGCAATAAAAGGACCTCGATGCGCAAATCATTTCCACAATTAGTCGCTTGTTTAGTGGTGAATGGCGAGCTCCGTTTTGGCTTCGCTCCATCAATTTTCGCAAATTTTCCAAAAATTTTTCGCGTTTATTTGGAAAATTGATGATTTTCCTAAAAAACAAGTTTTTCTCCATCGTTTTATACCATTTTCCTTACCGGTAGTGCGTTTTTAGCGGAAAAATCTGCAATTGTGCGAACAGTCTGACGTCTACTGTACAATAACCTAAAACCGCTTTTGTTATGCGTCTGCTAGCAAACAAATCCGAATCTTCTGTCTTTATCTATTGGACGTTCCGATGTCCAGGGAGTTTGGTATATTTAATTGGGCATTTTCGTAGGTAAAATTTTCTTTATATTCTTTTAAATTTAAAAATTCAAGTCATTGAATTTTTTAATTTTAATTGTGGCAGTTTTTTATTTTTGATTATTAATTATTAATAATTTTTGAAAATTAAATTACTTTTGAAATTCACTTTAAAGAGTACCTTGCTGCATTTATCTACTTCAGGCAGGTTTTCATTTGTTAATGTTCCATTGAGTTTTTTAAAGGAAAATATATATGACGTTCTGAAGTACTTATAATTATCGGTTTTGAAGCCAAGAAGCTTTCGCAATTGTGCATTTAATAATAATTGTAATATCTATTATTTTTAATTAATTATATTTAAAATTTTAATTTTGATATTAAAAAAAATATATTAATGTCATTTTGGGCAAAATTGTTAAAAAAACCATATTTATCTAGTAACAAGTTTTCGAAAGTAAGTCAATTGTCATGTCATTTTGCCCAATTAGTCAGTTGTTAAGTGGGGACTAGCGCGGGCCGTTTTGACTTCGCTCTTAACAATTTTTGAAAAATTTCGAAATAGTTTTGGTTTTTATTCGGAACGTTGATGATTTTCCTAAAGCTGAAGTCTTCTGCATCGTTTTGTGCCATTTTCCATACCGGTAGTGTGTTTTTAGCGGATAAATCTGCAATTTTGCGAAGCATCTGACGTCTACTGTTCATAACCTAAAACCGCTTTGTCATGGGTCTGCTAGCAAACCAGACAGAAGTTTAAACATTTAATTTTAATATTACAAAACTAGTTTAGTCATTTAAGGCTATTTCGGAACAGGTTTTCAAAAATATGTCATTTTGCCCAATTAGTCGGTTGTTGAGTAGTCAATAGGACGGACCGTGATGACTTCACTCAACCAATTTTTGAAAAAATTCGACAAAATTTCCATTTTTATCTGGAAACTTGCGGATTTTCCTAAAGACGAAGTTTTTCGGCATCGTTTTGTGCTATTTTCAGTGTCGGTAGTGCGCTTTTAACGAGAAAATCTGCAATTTTTGCGAACTTCTGACGTTTGCCGCTGACAACCAGAAGAGGATCTGATATGGGCCTCCTAACAAGCTGCACGTGGGCTCCGAAGAACATGATTAAAACATGTAAGTGCCTAGTAAGTTTTTATCACCTTTTGATGTTCGTTTTCTGGAAATCGCTTTCCCATAACTTTAAATCGCTAAATAAAATCAGGCCGATTTCAATCGTGTGGTCGCATCGGCATAAAAACCGTCCAAAACAGCAATTTCTTTAAAAATTCTACAAGGTCCGTTCACACTTTTTGTTTGGTTTTTATTAAAACGCAATAATAGAAGTTTGCCAACGGCTTATTACCTTGACCCAATGGGAAACAAACCGAGGGCAAAAACCAACCGCCAATAGAAAATCGTCGGTATTTCTTGACAAAGCGTTATATAAAAAAATTACAAGACAAGAGAGACAATATCGAAATGACAATATGGAATTAAACCATTGATTTTTAATTATTGGTCAAGTTGACATTGCGGTTCCGATGATTCGCTCTACTTAATTGTTAGGATATAATTATTGCACTATTTTTACTTTATTGGAAAAGTGTTGTTGTGTTGCTTTTGTTGGAATTGGCCTCATTTTGCTGTTGAGAAGAATCTAATCGGACTGTTTGTTGTTCCAAAGTGGAGAACATTAATAATCATTAAACGCATAAAAGGCCAACTTAAAATATGTCCATGGTATTGTTATAATATTTACGGGGCAGGGCCTTTTCCCTTTTCCGGCGGAGACTGTCCATTCAACAGGAGCATCCACTGTGACGACATTTCCTGTTCCAAAGGGACAGGTAGATACGTTTTTCTGTCTTCCATTATCCCCAAATTGCTTATTAGTTTTCTTCATTATTTTCAACTTTCAATCGTTTTCAATTTTCACCGACCAAAGCATTTTATTTTTAATGGAAATTGTGGGCAGTTCTTTACGCTGCTGCATTAAGACAACCGACTTATTTGCTCGTCTGAATTTAAACAGCAAAGGCCAATTAAAAATTTAACATTTTTGGTCTAAAAGTGCTAAAATTTCATCACAAGTTCTAGTTTTATTTGGGTTTCTTGCCATTCTTAGAGGGCAACAGTTGCGATTTTTACTACTAAGCTCTAATTTTTAAAATAACCTTTTTGGTGCAAAGTTTCCACTAGAATACGAATTTTCAATCCTTTCCTTATCTTATAGTAAAATTCAAATCGTTTATATTTGCAATTTTTAAAATTCATTTAAAAAGTTACGGAGAAAATTAAGGGAGGAAAAGCTAATTTCCTTGGGGTTTTAATGGAATAATTGTCAATGTTCCTAGTAATTTTCTGTAACTCTAATTTTGTACTTTTTGCGACGAAGCGAGTATTAATTAAGTTCAGGATCGATTTATTAATCAGAAGAATCTTGAATTATCGCTTATTTGTGTGAGGTTTTCATTAAATAATGAAAAATCCACAAAAATTACACAAATTTAGCTTCACTGCCCCTCTGAAATGAACCGAATCGGAAAAGAGAAAAGTTTTTTGTGGGAAACATATATTTTTCAGTATTTCAGTAAAGTATTTATTTATTTCAATTAAATTCACCAATAATTCAGATCAGTTGCAAATATGTTCGATATAGGAAAAATATTGCTCTTGCTCCTACTGATCAACAATTGTATAATTTATCGCAGAAAAACTGCATGCCTTTGCAGAAAATTCGATGCTTTGTGGATATTCCCATGAAATTGTCAATTTTTGCTCTAAAAGTGAATATTACTTTGTCTAGAAGTAGGTTTATTTGCCAGTTTGATGTCTGAAAACCTTAATTATTTCTACTTAATTGAACAATTGCCTCCCTATTAATACTATTTTGCAATATTCCTGAAATGACAAAAAAATTAGAAAGTTAACTGAAGAAAGCCGTAATAGTCTAAAAAATATCGACTTTTACTTCTGGATTTTGTCATGGACTTTTAAGAACTTTTCAAATTGCTCTCAATTTTTGAAAAATGAAAAATTGCCTCAACATTTTTTCAAAATTCCAAGTTTTGTCTCCTAAAGCGCATTAAAAATTTCTGAGGGTTTAAACTAATCTCCGAGTCCCCTACTTAATAATAGTTGAATAAGAATCATCCAGCAAAAACACAGACCGAATGGGGTAATTTGCGATTAGACACACCAAGGCTTCAAGTCCCATCGGACTAATTGAGGTGAAACTTATGGGATTATGAACTAAGTCTAATAGAGGTAATTTGGAGCTCAAGCTCGAAGAAGAGGAGGCCCGTAAAGTCAGGCCGTGTTAAAACACCGTGGCACGAGCCATAAGCCCGGAACACAGTGCAACGCATATCCGGGGGCACGCGTCTAGTACAGGGGCGTACAGGAGAAAAATTGCCCCATCACTTGAACGTTGAGTGAGTGTGAACGCTGAAGAGATTGTAACGATGAGAATTTAAGTAGTTCTTGAGTATTGTCGATTAAGAAGCAACGGATAGAGTATAGCCAATTGATGTTCAATAGATTTGCCTGAGAAAGCCATCACGGCTGATTTTGTCTATTTTCCCTGCGCAAACAAGCCCATCGCAATTTTAAACGAGTTACTTCGAAGGCGCGAATGGGAAAAAAACCGCCATAAATTGTGCATCACAATGAATAGAACCCCATCAATACACGTGGTGTTCTATGGAGTTCAATTTCCCGATGCCGGCGGAAAAGAAAATAATATTGTAAGTAACGAGGTGCTATAATGGCTCGTCAGTTCATAAACGAGGTGTAAAGAACGGTTTACTGTAAATTATCCTTTAAAGATTGTTAATTTTAAGGTTGCTTATATTTTGTAAAAGGTGCGGACGGAGTTATTTATTGGTTCTGACCACAGATTATATGCTCATAGGATGAGTTTTATGTTCATGGACCAGCGGGATTTCAATCGGAATTTGTACTGTTGGCTTTACAGGAATTTATCCAGATAGCTTCGAGGTTCTATTAAGGTTTATCGTACTTAAAGCTTAGGGTTTCTGAGATACCTTTCTAGATTTATAATTTAAATTCCTCCCTGCGGCTACCAATATGTAAATGCAGTTATGTGACAAATTAATAAGCTTACGCCCTATTTAAATGTCTTCAGTATCGTCCAGCTATTTTCAATATTTTTCTATTCCTACTCATAGAAAGTTGAGAGCTTTGGGGGCTCTTTAAGGGGCCTAACACGCTGTCCTGTTCAAAATCCTCAAATTGCCTCATCTTGGAGCTCTCGAGGTTTTCCGGAAAATGTTTCTATTGCAGAACTTTTCGATTTTTTGAACTGGAAAACCCTAGTCTGGCCGCAAAACAAGCACGAATTAACATTTGAATTGCAGTACATTTTTATCTTGCTGCATCTGTTGGGTGCGTCAACTAAGTTTATTTTTACCAGTTCTATTCGATTCTTGACGATTTGCAAACAAAGCCTGCCATTTGAAACGTCTCACACGGATTCTTCTGCATATTCTTCCAACTGTATATCAGGCTGGTTGCATCTAAACCGGAGTCCTTGCCCAACCTTGAGGTGACCATATTTGCAAGACGAATGGCCGACTGAACCATATGAATTGACCATACCGGGTGCCAGTGGAATGCACGATCAAGTGGGCCGGGTCACAGGTCAGAGCTTACTAGATCATAACGCGGAATCTTAAATGGGGGTCAAAAAATCGTGTATGCGAACCGTTTCGAAAAGGAGCAAAATGTGGCGGGAATACCATCAGCATCGGATCGGGCACGTGGACTTTAAACGGCCAAGCACCTGTCACCTTTACACCTGATCAGGTAGTCCGTTAAAAAACAAAACACTTCCGATCATGTGCGGCCGAACACATGGGCGCTAATGGGGTTGTTCAGTTTTATCTTGTCTGGGTTTAATGACCACGCCAACGTCCTTTAATAGGGGTTAATGATAGATGAGGGACTTAAATGCGGAAGAGTGGAATGAACTGTTGCTATTTTCACTTTTTTTATTTTTGATATTCCATCCTCAACTTCAAAACTCAAATAACTCAACTTCAAAAGCTAGCTGTTAAAAAGTATGTACATCCCTCCTGTACAGTCGTTTGAAATAATTCACTTATAAAGTCCTTAAGGTAGCAAGACATTTCCACTTAGTGCCGACAATTTACAATTCACTCTTAACAGGTAATTTCCTATTTCTTAACCTTTTCACCCGACATTTCATCGGCTCTTATATTACACTCTTCAATGCGGAAAATTCAAACATTCATAGGTATCTTTATTGCGCCGTTTCGATTTTACAAAAATCCCTCAATAGGCAGAAAGCACGATAAAACCGGATAAATAATACAGATAAGTATACGTGGTCGCTTCTGATCGTACCGGTTGCACTTAAGCAAATAATGCAGTAACTTCGGGCAGTCATTTCGGCGCCTACTTTACTTACTGCATTTCCTGGATTTCAAAATGCTAAAATATTCAAAAAACAACGTTCGACCACAATGGCCTAAGTATAGGATGGGTTCATCTAATGGCCGTGTCATGCAGCTCGAAGCAATAAAAAAACCAAATTAAGACATTTATTTGTCTGAAATTGATAGGTTTTGGCCGACTTAGATTAAACAGCTTTAGGCGCATTTGTGATTAACTTTATGTAAAAATCTGTGGCTTTATGCGTAAGTTCGACAAAAGTACGTAGGGAAATTAAAACCCAAATAGAGAAAACGATCAATTTATTGTTCAAAACTCATTACATAATTTTTATGCGAAAACTGCACAATTTATCACAGAACTACCCAACGTTACTTCGTAACCTCACTTCACAACATCACATTTCATTGTCTACAAAAAAGTTTGGGTCTGATAACACAGCTAGAGGGCAAAAGAAGTTTTCTGGTTAAAAAAGTTTATAGGGCATGTATTCTTTCGTCCAACTACTATTTGGTGCGAAGGTTATTCAAAGTTCAAAGTCAAGGAGAATTTGCGCGGAGCTTCTAAACAGTATTTCGTAACGGGTTAGTGCTTGTTTCCATTAAATTGAGTGCTTCCGTGCGCCTCTGATGCAGAAGATTTGACTTAATAGAGTGGTCCCAAGAAAGGTAAACTTTAGGCATGTTTGACATTGTTATACATTTTTAGTTTTGAAGCGCGCAATTTTAAACGTTCTTCAATGGATGCGTGGTTGCCGCTGTAAAAAAAATTGCTCAGGTTTAAGCCAGTTTTGCGATGATCATCAGACTTTTCGCTGAAACTTTGGAAATTTCTACCATTTTCAAGGCTCATATGAGACTAAAACGCTCTTCTAATGCTTCTTAAATGAAAGTGAGTTTGAGTCTATCCCATCAGTCAACATCCCAGAAGAAAAAGTCGTTTGTGTTTTTCGTTTTTTTTTTGTTCAAACATTACTTCTGGCCCACATGGTGATCGACACCATGAAATCGACATGGGGATGACTTTGTGTAGAATTTGGCGCGCAATCACCCCCTTAAGACACCACAAGGGGTGGCCGCATCTTAACACTCAGCTGTTAGGACGTTAGACATTAAGTCCAACCGATCCACCGTCTGTCGGTCTCAGGATGTCATTAAAATTTCAAATTAACCCCTTGCCCCTTTTCGTATCGTAATAATTATTAATTGCTAGACCTTATTTTCATACAGGTGTAATGGAAATGGTAATCCCTATCGTCAAATTAGGGTAATACGAAATACCGTTGGAGGTTTTCGAACCTTTCGCCTTAAAGTGGGTCGGGGCTTCTTGTATCTATGTATATTTTCAATTTTTCTTGAATCGAAAGAAAAATCTTTGCAGAAGTGATGGTTTTCAAGCAGTTTGAAGTAAAAGAAACTCTCTGTTTTTTGTATGTCCTCAATAAGAAAACTCAAGAGATTTTTGCCTAAACTGCAGCAAAACTCGCCGGAAACCCTCCCAATTTATACTTATATTAAGTGGTACTATCGGTTAACCAGGATCTTTTCACCAAATAAGTAGAGTGTGCTTATTTATAGCCCTAATGCATATTCATACCGATATAATCTCTGATCATTCCAACTGCGAGCGACATAAAACAGTCGTACCAATTAACTTATTACCGCTCGAAATTACTCTAATATAAAGAAAGTAAATAAATGGACAGTTAAATTGAAAAATAATAATAATCGGAAACATAAATAAGAGCCTCTTTAATGAACGAAGATCGCTACATGGAAACTATCTCAGATCGGTGGTACCACACACGTAACCATTTAGTCTGGGTTCTTTGAATCTTCCTTCTCTTTTCGTCTAATCGGTTGTCGGATCTAAGATGGCGGACACGTGCCCTACCGGAAGCGAAACGTTGCGCGCCACTGCTCGACCGTAGAAAATTGCCCCCCTGGACCCCGTCAGTGCCCCATTCAAGACAACGGAGGAAATTATGATTTTTTTTCAGCGCAATGTATTTTAAATCACGCACATCCGACTTTATGGGTTCGGTGGTCTATTGGGTTCACTTATTGCTTATTACCGTTTATGTAGACTTGTGATACGATTTTTCTGCATGTTTAACGGTTTTTTTTTCAATGAAAAGTATTATTTAATTGTCATTTATTTAGTTAGTTAATCATATGAAATTAATTTAAAAATTGAATAAATTGGGTCTGAGACCGTCCCTGATTATTGATTATTCGAATCAAGTGTAACGTTGATCTAAGTCAATTGAGCCTCACACACACGAAATCGCAGTTTCGGGCCATAGGCGTCTCATTTGTACGAAACAAAATTTCGTAATTCGGTAATAAATGAAGAAAAATTATGGCTTGGGGATTTTTTGTCTGGTTCTTATTTATTACTTCAATCGTCTGTTTTTCGTTTTTAATTTTACTGTATCTTTCTTCAAGGCTTCTCCTCCGACTCTCTTTACTGCTTTCAAATGTTTCGCTTTTTTTTAAATTTCCGCTGTCCTCGAATTTCACCTGTTGATTCTCGCTTATTCTACCTCCCACCTAGGCAAGTCGCTCGTTTTGAAAAGTTCTCCAATCAGGATTTTTACGATTCGGACATTTCATTCGATCACCTTGATGGATGCCGGTACTATGCAGCTTTCGATCGCAATAGATCCGTCATAGCAGGAGGTGGAGGTCTGTAATTGTTTTTACACATGCACCAGGCCTTATCTACATCATCTCAGCTACTTCCGTCACGAAACGTCCCTTGACATCGTAAATTCCGGAATATGACAGCTCTTCGTCTTTCTTCTTTGCTTTCCCTCATGCTCCGATCCGATTAATTCTAACGGTAAAATTGAGCAATGTTTTTAACTGAAAGCCTTTTTGTCAAGACCATCAATGTACAAATATGGTGGTTGTTTTAAAGCGTTTGAAAAGGAAAAGCGCGAAAATACGATTTTTCAATTCACATCCTTCGTACCTTTAGGTATGTAATTGGCGTTTTTATGCGATTGATAAGGCCAAAAATTGCGTTTTGTCCTCTTTAGGAAACGATTTAACTAAATAATAACGGGCACTTGAGGACACTGCAGAGAGTGGTTTTTGATCATTTACCTTGAAAGAAAGCGCGCTGTTGTATAAAAGGTTAAAGTTTTCGTCCAACTCCATTATCAGACAGGACTCTTTACACAATAAATTTTTGTTAAAAATTGGTACAAAAATTGAAAATAAAAAATAATGTTTCACAAAGTCTTTTTAAAGAACTAACTTTTTCCAAAACAAAACGTATAAGACAAATATTATTGGTGAAGTTAGAGGAGTCTGAAAACTTCACTTGTGCATTATCACTCAGTTAATCAAGGACTAAAACTGCAATGCGAGACCAATCAGCGTTAGTCTTTTAAAGCCCCATTAGTACGAAGGACCGTTATGAGCATTTAGCTGCGAAAAAAAGCTCTTTACCCTTACTGTGCCACTGTATTTCTTTCCCTCAATTCTCGATCGGTTCCACTAGACTAGAAGATCCGTAAGTCTCTCTGCTTCCTCTCATTAACCACGCTAATGTGAGCCTCATTAACCGAGGAATCACTCGCTTGTAACTTCGAACAATATACTTTTTAATGGAGGAATCATAACGTCATTCATGTAGCGGGCTCGTGCTTAATCTCGATTCATTTTTAAAGCATAATTACAAAGTCAGAAAGTTCTACAAGAACCTGACCGAGAAGGAAGCATTAGTTCAGGCAATTCATCACGTTAGTCCATTGACAATAATGAATCCCGGTGGTTTTCGCTTCGATTGTTTTATTGTCAATGTGACGAAGAAGCCCATCCTCCCGAAGAAACTCCAGCCCAAACTGAGATGTGGCATGTTTTGTTTCTTCTAGCTCGTTCATCGGTAATACCAGAAGTGCATCTTCTTTGTCTAGAGAAACTGTAAAAACAAACCTCGTAATGGTAGAAATTTTCTGCTTGGTCGCTCCTACCAATACGGTGTAACAAATTAATACACCTTTTGCTCGGCCATCATTGAATTCCGCAAAAAATTGATTAGCGATGGTTTTTGAGCAAAGTCAGGCCATTGGGACAGTTTTTCCTTTATTGAAAACTGTATGGAATTTGCAAGTCCGTCTTTATAATTTGAGCATTTGAGTGATTTTCTCCCTGTTGCTTAATTTATGAGCAAAGTTATTAACTCTAACCCATGTAGGTGATGGTGAATTGCCCATAATATCGGCAATTTCCTCAAAACCACTTATTCGACATTCCAACATTAATTGTTTAATATCGAACAGTAAATAAAATCAATCGATCTGTGGCCGTATATAAAACACAACCAGGCCTGTAATTACCCCGGCCACAATCATTACAATTATCAAAGCAATAATTTTAAGCTGGTAATATTTTGTAATAATTATAATTAAAATATGTAAAATGATATGAGTTATGTTGTTTTGCTTACGCGTGTACACACACCTACGAAATAGCCCAGATACGGTTTCGAATCAAGATTTGTTTTTAACCAGCCTCGATTCAGGTACTGGCTAGTTCGGTTACTATTAAGTCCAAATTTTAAGGCCTTTAAAAAGTTAACGACCGTTAATTTTCCTTTCTAACTCCATTATCAAAATCTACTAGCCGTATGTTTTTAAATGGAGTTACGTATCTAAAAGCGGAATACGTGTATAAACATGTGAAAATGCGTTTGGTTTTGTGCTAGAAAACAAGGTTGAAATTGAAGAAATGTTAACATATTTTTACACAGCTTAAGATGAAAATATTGCAAGTTTATTCTGATTTTTTTTATCGATTTGGTGAAAAATTGCTTTTGACTATCTTAAAACGTTTCTAGTTTAAGAGGGAACCCGCCCGTGGCCTCAATATGTATATCTAAATAATGCAACTTTCATTGGTTAGTATCTACTATCTATAAAACCTTCCTATGACTTCATCAGTGGCGGGCCCAAAAGGTTCGGCACAACTTTGCAGTTTCCGCCCCTGCATGTTCCGCCAGAATGTTCCAACATGTTCACAAGGTAAAATATCGAACAATCCGATTGGAATAGGCGTGTCATCAAAAGGTCGACATTTTACTAATCCTTTGTATAATAATCCAAACATATGTCATGTAATATTGTGATGTGAAGGGTCAAAATGCCTGATTTGAATCGCGTTTTCGCGAGAAATTGTAATTTCGGCAAAAATACATGTTTTTTTAACACCATCCAGTTGAATCATGATTGACGGTCGCAGACGAATTCGAAATGGAATTCTGGCCGATGGCCAGTGGCTCGTATAATTAACGGAAATCACACGGATCGATAAGGTCGAAAGCGATAACGGCGTCTCTTCAACTACCCTGCTTGGACGCTCATGGCTGATTTAGGCAACAAAGTGCGATTTTTAGAATTCACCACATGTTTATTCTACTTGTTAGAAGCTGGTTAAATTTCCTAGTTTTTAAACTAGGTAATCTTTAGGTAAAGTATCAATCAATGACTTGATGTTCTTAAAATCGACATTAAAATTAAGAAAACAAATGAGAATTGAAAGAAACACTAGGGACTTTTTTAAACGAAAGGAGTAAAACTATAATTGGGCAGAGTCTAATTTTTTCAGACTTTCAGAGCCATTCAGAGATTTCAGTTTTTTATTAAAAAAACCAACTAAAACTACGACTAAAACCAATAAAATTTTGTCAGTCAAAGTGGAATTAAGCAATTTGTTTACTTTTTCGCTTTTAGAGCTTAGAAAGTCTATTTGAATAACATTAGCAATATTTTCTACTTTGTCCCTTTAAGAAATCACTTTGCGTCCTCCTTCCGCAAAAATTCTGCTAGTTTTGCTCTGATTTTTTTATTACCCGATAAACTTTAAATTACTTACTTATACAGCAACTAAATTCAATAGAAATGAGTTCGATACGTTCTAATTTTTTACATGCAGTCTGCTTAAAATAAAAATTGGAAAAATCAAACAAATTATTGATTGATTAATAGAATTTATTTTGCAGTTGGGCCACACTTTACACATTCTTTCAAATTTAACACATTTTTACATAAAGTAGTGCTTCTGATAATGAACAGCTTAGCAATTCAGTCGCAAATTTAATTTTAATTTTTCGTTTCAAAAACCTGTTGAAAATGATGAAGAAATGTTGATTTATGAGTTTGGTTCCAAGGTGGAGGGCCTTCCTTTCTTGTAAGTAATTTAACATTTAAAGGCATACAATTATTGTTTTGAGTTTAAAGTTTTTTTTCGACTAAAAACATGGCCAGAATACTGAGACAAAAAAAAATATTTCTATAGAGGGTTTATTTATTGCCTCGATTTCTTCCTTGATCGATGGACGTGGCCCAATTTTCAATTGTGGGGAAAAATCCCTTGTTGCTTTTATCCATTTCATAAAGTCCAAGCTAGTTTTTTCATTTTTTGGCCCAATTTTGCCGAAAAATATCGATAAATCTTCATCAAACTCTAAGTGTTTGTGATCGTTGACTTCTCACCCTGCTTGGCTGGTCAATCGCGGAAATGTTTACTTGTTACGCCACTGATATGGATGGTCGGTGATTCGAGCCACCCCGTATACACACGAACGACCCTGACCAATGTTGCCACAACTTAGTAGTTTACGTGGATTAGGGATGTAAAGCGTGGAAGGGTGTTTTGGGTTCAAATACACATCTGATCGGTTTTGCGCCAGCTTTGATATTAACGGCAAAAAATACGGTTTTTTTAAATTAAACAGGAACGAGAATTCGTATGAAATATTGCTGGGATTTTTCTGTTTTTTTTAACTCAAGTGCTTATGAAAATCGTCGTTGCAAACAACATTTTCCATGGGTGTGAAGCAAATAGAAGCGACCATTGACTGAAAGTCGTCATTGGAGATAAAACGGTTTAGGAACAGAAAAGTTACGCCAGTTCAAGTTAGATCTTTTCCAAAACTCCAACTAGTTTCTCTAAGACGATTCCGATTTCTGTAATTATTTAAACTGATAAAAATCGTCTATGCATTCTCTTGAAAATAATGGCAACATAGTCAATGCAATCTTGAACAGAGGGTGTTTTTAACGCCAAAACTCAGCCGAGTGTCTTCTTCCAGAAGAGAGATTTCTTCACTTCCTACTTGATGAGCGATTTTCCACGCCATGCTGATGTTACAACTGTGCCTGTACAGTTACAGAGTGTGTTTACGTAGTTCGTTACGCCTGTTTGCAATCATATGTTTCTTCAGAATTCTATTTTGGGGATAACTTCAAATCCCCAAACTTAGTTGGTCCGACATCAGCAATTAACTAGAAGGTTCATCTAGGAAAAAAAACGGCGATCAACCTAAGAAGAGTTATCAACCTTTAACGGCAAAGAACACGCATTGATTACCGAATATCTCACGGGTGGCTGATGTTGAAGCACACGCCCCGCATGGCTCCTAATGGGCCTCCGGTAACGATAGATGGGGGCCCCCGGGTGTTCCGCAAAGAAGCCGCAATAATGGGGCTATTGTTTGGCGCGCTTACTGACCAGGCTTTTTGGGGGTTCTCCGTCACTGATCTACGTCGATCTACTGTTGTTAGATCGTTGATCGTCTTTAATTAATCACCTTGTATGTTTACCGTTTATTAGCACCGATTATCGTGCATTTATCGGTGGAGGTTCTCAAATCGATATTTCAGGTTGATAATCTCCAGTTTTGTACCGTTGACTGTCGAAAGACTTGAGCTTTTTGAACTGAGACTGATCCGGCTCGAAGGACCAAAACGAGCGATTTTTAAAATTTTTGAGGCAAAACCCCATAAGTTGGTGGCTTAAACTGGATTCAGGTTGAATTCGCAAAGGTTTTCCAAACTCTCAGTTTAGAGCCTTTGGAAGGAATAATTATGTTAATAATCTTCAATAGAAAGTCTAGATAAGGAAAAATCAAAACAACATAAAGCTGATGAAAATCAGAATACACATAGCTGATAAATTCTAATCCTTTTTTGTTGCCGCTTCATTTTTTCTCACACATAACGATCGCCTTTTGACATGGCCGACATCGCCTCACTTTGCTGCAGATAAGGCCACTCAGCACACACCAATTTAGGACCAGATTACGTGTTATAAAAGCAAATACAACTGTTTTGGAACAGATTTTTCGGCTGATACGGCAGTCACGATGTGTTTTCGCCCACTATGGTCCATGTCATTTAATCTGGTTTCTAGCGTTGGTATTTTGCGGCTTTTTGTACAGTAGAAAGGCAAATTAAGAGAATTTTAAGTGCTTTAAAGAATAAATGTAAGCTCAGTATTAATTCAATATTAAATATTGGAGGCATTGAGATTTTTAATTGCAACTATTTATTGGCCTCAAATCCCAAATGAGTTCTAAACTGTGAAAATTTCAAAAATTAAACTTGGAAAAGATGAAACAGGGAAACTAATCGCATCAAACTAAAACATTCTCAGAGAAGAGGCCATCAATCACACCGAAAAACTATTTTTTCCATCTCGGTTCGGGGCACGCTTCGAACATTAAAAACGGCATGTAGGCTCATTGTATTTGTTTAAACCAGCGAAAACAACAATATATTGTTGTTTAAATTATTTATAATTTATATAACGAGCGAGTAGAATTAATTGCGAGCTTAACAGAGCAGGAAAAAATCCGAAAGTTTTTTTAATTCCGCGAGTTTCTCGGGTTTCTGCTAAAGAAGAACATTTGCGTTGGGTCTGGTGTACATTGATTTTGTCAGGCTATAAATAGGAATCAGCAAAAATAGGGTTGTTTGTACCAAAAAAATTACTTGAGATGCTCTTCATCCGTTGACTTTGATATTTTTTGTTTTTTCTATTATTTGATTATTCTCCCTGGAGCCAACCAGTTTGAACTAAAAATGCCCAATCTTGCGTTTTACTCAACAGCTTTTATGGTTTGATCTTTCTGTCTCTATATTTCTATCGATTTGATTTTCTTGCGTTTCTATTCTAATTCTAATTTTCAAAAGATACTTTTTTCTTTCTTTTGTGAATGGCTTTAAGTAGGTATTTTCTTTTTTCACTCAATCCTCTGTATTTCCATTTTGACTTGATAAAGAAAATGTTTCTACGGTTTTTATGTAGATTTAAGAAACGTTATTTTTTTCGTCGTCTGATTTGACCTCAATTCCACAGATGCATTTTTCAATTTTTATGACATTTTCTGAGTGTCTTACTTCTTTTTTTTAACTTTGGCGTAATTAATTAATTAATTTGATGAAACTTAGCAACAAATTCAGGTTAAGTTGCAAATTCGAGATTCAAAGACTCGAGTCGAAGAATATTATTAAGATTTCTTAATATTTTTGCAATATTTGGCGCGATTGCAAATCATTTTTGCACAAAGTTCTGTATTACTTTATAGTCAATTAAGTAAAAGTAATAAGCATAAGTAAAACAAACACTCTTTTTCTCAAAAGTGATTTTATTTTTCTGGTTTTGCCACACAAAAACCTAAGCCTTTGGGAAGGAAATATAATTTATTTTAAGACCAAAATTTCTCATTTTGGAACGGTTTCTATTTAAGCCTTCAGCATCTCAATTACCACTACTAAACAGCGGCGGAAACGTTTTCCATTTTGGGTTTATTTGCGGAAAAAAACCAGCTGCACCAATTAAAATTCGCTGTGCAAAAATTGAAATATCCATTTATACAAAATAAACTCGATTCTGCTTGTTCAAGAAGCGCATAAGGCAAAATATGTGCTTCCAGCACTTTAGCGTGGCGGAATGAGTACTGTTACTCTGATGTATTCTTCGTCGTTATCTAAACAAGTGGTTGAGCACGCGACTTTAATTGCGAAAAAAAGTTATGGATTATGTATATAACGTACGGTAATTGGCATCCGAATCTATTAAAATAATAATTTTGATGCTTTCCGACTAATTACGAGCAAATTTGCGTAAGAGTCTGCGTTTGTGTGCGGGTAAATTGGCCAGATCGCGTGGCAAAAGGAAATCGAGAAAAATTTCCTTATTGCTTCTCGGTTCGATCATTGTTGGTACTTCGTTGTAAGTAAGTGTGTAAGTGACAAGAAAGCAATGTTAGCTCTTACAGCACATGATAATTAAGTAATTAAAATAATAACAGCCACATAAATCTTAAGGCTACTTAAAGTAATTACAACAGGTTATAATCCTGATGGATTGGCAATTTCAGCCGCGTCTTCATTGATAGCAATGTGAAATGGACATCGAAAAGTGACTGAAAATTGTCCAAAGAAAGGTTTTAGTAAAATCTTGGCGGCAAGAAGTATTGGAGCCAATCGGTCGTTATTGCAGTCGGCATTTTAATCGTTTAACAAAACAATTGCAGACTTTTATAGAGTCGACACATCTGAAAAAGGGCATCTCTCATGAACAAATTACCGGGAAAAAAGCCAACAAAATCACAAGTCTGGTCTTGTTATTCTCTACACGCGTTTACCAGAATGGCGCAAGATAAAGATGTAAGCCCCGAGATGAGACAAGCGATACATATTGCATGACGTAAAAATTGAAATTTTATCGGTTAGTTCTTTGTCGAAGAATTATAGAGTGACGGAGGGACGATTCCGGCACAAAAACCAGAAGCTTTTAACATTTTCTTCGGCCTTATGGAAGGGCAAAAAGAGCTGCAGCTCTGCGACTGATTTATTCGCTGAGACGATGCTAAGTTTATGGTTTTGCTCACTTTTTTCGCAATGTTTTATTATATCTATTTCTTGACTGAAATAACAACAGCAATTTGAGCTAGAGTAAACCAGAATTATCGCATTACCTTACGCGTCACGTCATTGTTTTCTTTGCACAACAATTGCGGTGCATCCAGTTACCGAAAGAAATACGACAGCGATTTGTTTCTTTTTCTTTGTTTCCTCGATGTCGGTAACGTGAAAACCAACGGAAATGAGACAAAACCCTATTATATGACTGAAAAAAAGTCATCAATGGAATGCCTTTTTTATGTTTATCGCGTTTAATTCCAATCGACGACGAGTTAACTTGGAAAATTTTATGTATCGAAATTTCTGTGTGTTAAAAAAATATTTAATTTTTTAAAAAAAAGAGTTCAAAATGATGCTTTTTTTTGAGCCTCAAAGTTGAAGGTTTTGGTTTTAAACCATCATCAGAAAACCTTTTCCTTCAAGGTTGTTTCGATTGTTGAGCTTTGGTGTGAATCTGGAAATATTGAGACATCAATATCACATCTAAATGCATACTTAAATGACACAGTGAAGAGCGACTTAAACCGAAAAAAGCGCCACCACTCAGCTTTGCGTATACCTGCTGAGAATCCGTTCCTGGTAATGATTAATTGCGTTAAATAAATTATTGTTAGCCCGTAGGGAACTTTTTGCCTCTCGGAATGCCTTTCGTCGTTTTTTGCCCGTTTTTATGACTTTATTAGAACAAGGCATTTCATCATTTATGGACGTCCTTAATGACCGTTCCAGTATACGTTTTGGTAGCTCACAACGGTTGTTGGTGAAGGTGTTGTGAATGGGTGTGCTGATTAGTACAGCTTAATGATCAAAAGAGTTTTCCAACAGGAACATAATTATTCTACACTGTGCACGCTCTTGATTAATCTATTCAATTATTATCAGTGAGAGTTTAATGAAAAATTACACATATATAGCGTGGTGCAAGTTTGACCTCATTTATCTGCAAGTGGACTGTTGAAACTGTTGTGAATCAAATGTAACACAGAAATAGAAAAAAAAACGATGTGCGTCGTTGGAAGGATGTTAAATCAGACTGGAAACGGAAGCGGAAAATTTAATTTGTAAAGCTGCCGTGTATGATTTTACAAATTTTGGAATAATTACCCATTCAACGGTCGACTACCTCAACCTGTCCGACTATAGTAAACAAAGCGTGAAAATTAAAAGGGCGAATCAGCGAAAAAAGCAATTTTTTCAACCGTTTTCCCATTTCGGAGTGGCTACAAGATAATTAGGCGAGAATCGATTCGAAAGGGCGCCGAAACGTAAAAAAATATTGGTTTTCACGGTCTTTTACTAACGAGTACCCCGAGCTAACACGCATAGTGCACACTACCTGTGAATGGTTTCGAATGTTCCCATGGCAGTGTTAACTTTGGGATTTTCCTCACCTCCATTGAGATGGGACCTGTCGATAAATCAGCTTCTAATTGCTCAAATCCCTGCGGTCATGTCCCATATTTTCATAAGTCCAATTAGTGGCAGGCGGAAAGTGCGAATTAAATCACTTTTTTTGCCCCAGGATGGCCGTTTATTAATCTATGTTAATAACTTTGAGACGCAGTATTGTAAAAAGTGCCACTTAAATTACGATTTGAACTACTCAATTCGGAACAGTTTTTCACATCAGCTGAGTTGAAGTGATCTTTCGTATTGAACTGGTTGGTTATGGAAAAAACGGACGGATAAGCATTACATTATTGGGTGTGTGATTCAAGATTTTGGATTTTTCTGAACTTTTCTTCCACCAAATTGTAATTTACATTCGCTCAGTCTTGCATTTTCTTAAAAAGTAGGCGATTTATCGTTGTACAATTGAGCTCCAATAATCACATGTGGTGCAAGTAGGAAATGAAGTTAATTTTTTCCTGGCAGATTTCTTACTAGCAAACACACTTTGAACTTCGTTTGCTCATTTCCCCATATTCGCACTTTGCATGTCCATGCCCCATTGTTCAGGCCATTTTATCACTGCAATTGATCCAGATTCATTGAAAACATTTATCATTTGCAACGTTTCCAGTTTAATTTTAAATTTCTCTGTTTCATTCATACTCAATAGCTTATTTCTGGATGTCCTCATTTGCCCAAAAAATTGTTTCTTTGAAGCTGTTGGGATAAGCCCATAAATAAGTTTTCTTCAACCAGATTCATCCGATTGAAATTGCGAGTTCAATAGTACTCAACTTTCGCTGAGCTCTCAACCCTGAGCTGAGCTGCGTAGCTGAGACCATTGGGACTTGCTACAATTGAAGTTTTTTATATGTTTTTTGACTGTAGGACAAAGAATTGTCTGTAGGCAAAGGAAAATTGTTAGCAAAGGTTTCAATGGCAATTTTGAGCGTACTGGAGTAAGACATCTAAACAATTGTTAGATTCCACTAGACCTCTGCTGAGTATGTACATCGCGACAATTTATACAGTGGGCAGCGCAAAGTAGTGCAACAAAAAGCTAATAAAGTACTGGCGGCGGCATTGTATGTATTATGTATGGCGAACACTAGCAGTAGCGCCATTTTTCATACCACAGAAGAATGGACTCGCGCGAATTTTTGCACATCGGAATATTTCCTGCAGTCACGACGAAATACGTATTATTTTCCGCCAGCATTTTTTATCCCCCTGCTGACTGCGGCGGTCGCAGTATTGTTTACCGTGCCATTGTCTTGTTGTCCACCAAAAAAAAAACCAGGAAAAAATTTAATCTCCGCGTGTTTAAGAAGAATCATTAACTTGGATGGTGCATGGATCGATACGATCCAATTCATCTGGAACATTAATGGCAGTGTTTTTCGTGTAAACAACTCATTTTTTTTGTTCAATAGTTCCAGTTTTTTCCATAATAGCAAAATAATTGCGCTTAAAAGGATGTGAATTAATAGTGATTCAGCACAGCCTTGAATGATGGTAACTTGAAAAAATTGTTATATGCTTGGGATTACCAAAGTTATGTCATTTTTTAAACGGCTTGAGCAGCATTTTCAGTTCTCATACTTACAATGATTTTTTAACTAGGGAACATAAATGTAACAAGACAACATTTCTCCCTGACGTTTCGCAAGCACGAGTGGCTTGCATCTTCAGAGGTGGCTGCTGCGCCGATCAAACCACCACAGAAGAAATATACTTCAGCAAGTTGTTGTCTTCGTAGATATAAGTTCCTTAGTTTAAATAGAGCCTTCTGACAATCGAATTTCCTTTACATTGCCAGTCTCTTCATGCAGTTAGTATCAACAGTTAAATCACCTGCATCACAGGATCAATTTCTTATGGTTCAGGAGCATCTCATTTCAATAATTAAATGATTCTATTCTATTCTATGCGTGTTAAAGACCCATCCTCTCATAGCGCATCTACAGCATTTACTAAAGAAATCACACCCAGCATACGAAACACAAACCATAGATGAGCGTTTCGATGTTAATTAAAACGGAAGTCGTACAAAAGAAATTTAAGAGTACTGGTCACCATGGTACTGCCCACACGAGTCATGCGAATCGCCAGTATGTCGTATTCTCATGTAGCTCGCAGCTTAAATTGCATTTTAAATGTGTGTTATTAGTTGTCGAGTCCTAGTTTTTACTGCCTGTTTTCGCTCCTGTATTGCGATCCTGACTGATTGAGGAATATTAAATTAATCTAGGGAGGAATATGTTTCGAGTTTGAACGAATGAGGGCAAAGTATAACTGAGTGGCGGAAGTGGACGATAAATTCAACGGAATTCATAATTCAACATAAAAGCCATTGAATGGGATGAGATCGCGTCGTTTTTCTCCTAATAGCGAATATCATTTCGTAACGGTTCAAGCCATAGAATTATTAATAAAATATTAAATAAAAACCACTTAATCTTCGACTAAGTAAACTATTTTAAGATTGCACTTACGGCTAATCGCCTCAATATCCTAAAACGGTACTAAAGTATCATTCACTTAAGATCCACGTGCTTATTCTATTTATCATCAATAACTCGATTTGCTTCCTTTATTTCAATACAATGCGTTCAGGTGCAACATTTCATCAGAACCAATTAAAAAGTATGTTTTTCTCAAGTAAATCAGTCGATTATGATTAGGGTAAGCGGTTTTGTTCGCAGACCATATTTACAGATGCCCCTAAAGGGAAAGATCGACAAAAACGACTGAAAATAAGCTGAACCATGAATCGCTAAGGACATAAAAAAGGGCAGATGGGCATTGAAACTTGTCGAACAGCTACATTCGTACTAAACGAGAAGCAGTAGAGAATTCATTAAAGATCAATATTAAATACACGTGCCCTCTTCCATAAAATCGTTGCAACTTTTTCGGAAACACTATTTGCACACTGGTTTTAGACGGTTTTTTTTTGTCTTTAATGCATAAAAGGCGGATTTTGTAGAGAAACGTGATGAGGTAACAGGTTAATGTGATAAATAAGTAAGATACATGAGTGGGCTAAAAGTGCGGGCTAAACCAAAGTAGTAGTAGTAAACATCTTTATTTCTAAAAAAGGCTATCGACCTATCGGTCTTTCTGCCCTTGTTTAGTACATATAGTGTTAATCTAAATAAAAAACAAAGATGAAAATTCTCTAATTCTAGGTTAACTAATCTTAATTCAATAAACTTTCTAATTCTAATGACACGAAAAAATATTTTTTTTGTCCAGTAGTCGAGTTGCGTTTGTAAGTGTTCGAGTAGCGTTGATGTAGGGAAACGGAAGCGGGATTGTCTGGTTGGTCTTGTAAGAACAAGGGGATTCAGTATGGTCCAGTTGTAGGGGTTGTTTGTCCATTTGTCTGTAGATGTATGAGTCTTTCCGAAATCTTTGTCATGTTTGTGCGTTCGTATAGTAGTTGGGTGGAAGGGTTGTGTAGTGGGTTTTAGGGGTGTCTTATTTGTGTTATTAGTCTTAGTGCAATTTGTTCTGTTGCTTGTATATAACGTTTTGTCCTTTCTGTTCTGTTGGTCATGAGTATATGTTCATAGTCTAGCAAGGGTCTACAAATAGCTTTATATATTTTCGGTGGCGGTGTTTGTGCTAATTCCTCTGTCTTTGTAGGTTAGTGATCGGAAGTGTTTTGTTCTCTTTATTGTTTCTGCCCTGAATGTTTCGTATGTGTTTAGTGAATTTAAGTTTGTGGTCAATTGTGATTCCAAGGTATTTTACGTCGTTTCTTGGTTGTGTCGTTTGGACGTCTGCAGTTATTGTAGGGGAGTCAGCGTTGAGTCTGTGGTTTGTGAGCAGAAGTTGGTCTTTTGACTCGTTTGGTGTTAGTCTCCATTTATAAAACCTATGTCATTGTGTTGTTTGTTAGTGTTTGGAGTCTTTGAGCTGCTCTCTCAGTAGTTTTGTCATGTACAATAAGTGCCGTGTCGTCTGCGTATTGTAATATGTATGCCGATCTGTCGATTTGATTTTTGTCTGGTAAGTTGTAATTGTATATGTCATGGCAGTATATATTGTAGAGAAACGGTGAGAGCGGGGATCCTTGAGGGAGCCCTTGTTCAGGGGAAAAAGAAAATGACAGTGTTTTGTCAATTTCGTACTTGTAGTTGTCTGTTTTCTAGTAAAGTTCTTTATGGTGTGTAGTAGATATGTTGGTGTGTGTAGTTTGTATAGTTTGTATAGTAAGCCTCTATGCCAGACACTATCAAAAGCCTTGTTAATGTCCATAAACAGGCAAGCTGTCTTTCTGTCAGTTAATTGGGTTGTTTGAATATTGTTAGTCAGAGTGAAGAGTAGGTGAATAGTCGAGTGCTGATGTTTGAATCCGAACTGATGCGATGGTATGGACTTTCCGACCAGCTTTCGGCTAAACCAATTTTCTCGGAAAATTTGAATTGCAATCAATATGTTTCTCCCCCGTGTTTCTTTGAGATTTACTGAGTATTTTCGCCGATTTTAACACCAATTTTGTTAATTATTTATTCAAATTCAGCTCAATAAAATTAAAAAAAAACGTTTAGTTGCATTTCAGAATGCTTGTTTCTTACACCTGAAAATCGCGACTCAATACTTAAAGTATAGAATCCTAGATCGAACGGCTTCAAATTTCTTGAAAGCGAACCTGATTTGATTGAGCAAAAAAACATTCACTCAAAATTCACTTTTTGTTCCCAAATGGTGCGGTTTTATAATAACCCAACTACGAGCTTTTTAAGAAAATATTGTCCAGATTTGTTCTTCCACTTATAAAAAAAGTACTCTTGCTTTAGAAAGCACTTTTATTGAAACTGCCCGCTAAATCCTGCAATCTGTACGATTATCAAGCAAATTATGCAAAATCCCAAAGTGTTTCGGACAGAACATGAATCAAGTCCGAAATGAGAATGAGTTGTAGATTAGCGAATCTGCGAAGCAAATCCGCAGGTCAACCGACAACTTCCGGAACGGACCGGAGCCCGGAACACTTCCGGACATCGGGGATGAGTTAGTGACAATGTAATGTGTAAAAACGGACGCTGATGTAATCAGTGGCGCACCTATCGGTAATCCTGAAAGGCAAGAAGTTACCCAAACCAAAATGTGAAAACAAATCGAGAGAGATTTGAACTGTTCTTAATCCACATTTATTGTTTTAATTTTATTTGATTTACCAATTGATGGACCAAAGTTGCCCCGACTTGAACCAAAACTGTCTCAAAACTCGCGAAATGAAACCAATAAGGTTCGTCTAACCTCTGAAAGGCTCAAAAATGCACCAAATTTGCTGATCAATTCAATTCCAATCAATCCATCCATCAGTTTTTCCTTTCTACTAAATTCGATATCAATCACAAGCAACAATTCCTCTAAAATTCTAACTGAGCATCAACATCAACAATACCGTTTTTTTTTTCGATTTGACGTCCCGATTACCATCTCGACGACTTTCAAATCTGGACAACTATTAAAAGCATCATCAAGGGATTTTGATTGAGGCGCCCATAAAGCGAAGAGTTCTAATGGCCAGTTCGGTATCGCTCGATAAAAAAAATTTGAACCATAAAGGAAAAGACCATAAAATGGTATGGCACGCGATATAAATGGGCTCGCTTGCCGAATGACATGTATTGAAGAACAAAACTGCCGAGGTCAGGATGAGGTACCGTCGTCGAGAAGAAAGGCAGCCGAACCAAGAGAACAAGAGTATGATAGAAGTTAACAGTGCCGTCCTGGTTAGTTAGTCAAAATGTTGATCTGAGAAAAGAAAAACTCAGTTCCTAATGAATTAGTTTCAATTTACTGCATTTGGAACTAAAGTTTGGGGTTCTAATGTCATAAACTACTCAGCTTCTCTGCTAAAATTTTCAGGAAAACTACTGTTAAAAAGTAGGTGTATTTAATTCAAAATTTGCATACTTTCCAAATTTCAATAGCAATTTATTAAAACCCACTATTAATCGACCTGTAATGCCGCGTCCAGGTCTGACGTGCTGAGGCTGAGCCAAAGCGTCAGAAGCTCAGGCTCGGCTCAGGCCCGGCTCGTTAGGTCTGGACGCACCATAAGAGACACAGTTCAAGAAGATGATCCACATGATGAAGGTTTCTTATATAATTCCAAAAATTAATTTGCCAGAAGATGATGCTTTTTGAGGATGGATTAGAAGAAAGATGTGATTGCATGGACTGCATATTAAACAGATTTGATGCCATCGAGTTTTTTGTTAATGAAACTGCTTGCGTTGAGAATGGAGCTTGAGGTGCCGCCACTGGAAACATTTGAAAGAGATCATGGACAAAATCTGAGCTGTCAATCGAAGGCGGCGGCGGTATCGCTGAAACGCGATCTGATAGAGCACGTGACCTGCCGGGACCGTCTCGTGACTTGAAGCTTATTACGTCAACCCGACAAGACGATGGTGATTTTTTCCCATAACTCGATTGTTTTTGAAAAATTCCCGGCCGCCTTGTCTTCGACAAGCTTCCTCGAATTCGATTTTCTGTTGACGGTATTTCATCGATTGTGAAACCTCAATCATTGACTAGTATTTTAATAGACAGAGGCTACACGATATTGCGGTTTCGTTGCAAGAAACAATTGAAAAAACTGTTGCTTATTGGGTGGTAGAAAAAATCGATTTAATCGAAAAACCGCTAATGGCATTTTCTCACCCCGCAAGACAATCGCGTTTCGTCACAGCGCTACCGAGAAAATGAAGAACACCCACCATTGGCCGATTGAAGATGGTCGGCATGACGGGGCCGATTTTAATTTGATTTATAAAACTTTATTTTACAAAGCCACCATGCCCGACCGATTGTGTTTAATACGTTCTGCCATTTTTTCTCACTTTCGGTCTAGATCGAACCTGCGTTTTTCGGTATCAATGAATTAAGTCGACTTCTTCGTTTTCGATTCGACCAATTCATTATTTAGATTCCTTTTCTTCGTATCCATGCCATCCGACAATCGAAGAAATTGATTAAGTTTCATGTTTTCTCCTTTCTGTTTATTTGCTGCTTCTTCTTCAGTCCATCCAGCGTTGAAAGAATCGAGGTTTTCCAATTCCCATAGGCGAAGCTAGAAGGAGTAGTAGTAAACATCTTTATTTCTAAAAAAGGCTATCGACCTATCGGTCTTTCTGCCCTTGTTTAATACATGTAGTCTTAATCTAAACAAAAAGCAAAGATGAAAATTCTCTATTCTAGGTTAATAATCTTATTAAATAAACTTTCCAATTCTAATGACAAGAAAAAATAATTTTATTGTCCAGTAGTCAGTTGCGTTTGTAAGTGTTCGAGTAGCGTTGATGTAGGGAAACGGAAGCGGGATTGTCTGGTTGGTCTTGTAAAACAAAGGGGATTCAGTATGGTCTAATTGTAGGGGTTGTTTGTCGATTTTGTCTGTAGATGTATGAGTCTTTCCGAAATCTTTGTCATGTTTGTGCGTTCGTATAGTAGTTGGGTGGAGGGGTTGTGTAGTGGGTTTTGGGGGTGTCTTATTCGTGTTATTAGTCTTAGTGCAATTTGTTCTGTTGTTTGTATATAACGTTTTGTCCTTTCTGTTCCGTTGGTCATGAGTATATAGTCCATAGTCTAGCAAGGGCTCTACAAATAGCTTTATATATTTTGGTAGGCGGTGTTTGTGCTAATTCCTCTGCCTTTGTAGGTTAGTGATCGGAAGTGTTTTGTTCTCTTTATTGTTTCTGCCCTGATGTTTCGTATGTGTTTAGTGAATTTAAGTTTGTGGTCAATTGTGATTCCAAGGTATTTTACGTCGTTTTTTGGTTGTGTCGTTTGGCCGTCTGCAATTATTGTAGGGGAGTCAGCGTTGAGTCTGTGGTTTGTGAGCAGAAGTTGGTTTTTTGACGCGTTTGGTGTTAGTATCCATTTATAAAACCATGTCATTGTGTTGTTTGTTAGTGTTTGGAGTCTTTGAGCTGCTCTCTCAGTAGTTTCGTCATGTACAATAAGTGCCGTGTCGTCTGCGTATTGTAATATGTATGCCGATCTGTCGATTTGATTTTGTCTGGTAAGTTGTGTGTTTTGTTTGGCTTCGATTGTTTTTTTGGCAAATCGCAATACGAAACGAGCCAAAACAAAGTCGATTTATTTACGTCGACAAATTTAATGCAAACTTGGGTTGATAAATACGCCATAAATGCAAAAAAATTCAAAAAATCTAGTAACAAAGCATTAAAGTGAACAAATATAATCAAACAAAAAATCCGAAACAAGCACTTTCTTTTGTACTACTGCTATTACTACTACAAATGAAAGCAAATAAAAAAGAAGGATACAAAACAGAGCAATACGAAAATTAAATTTGTTAGCTCTCTCGCGTTGGAGGGATTAATATGGAATGGATAAAATTAAGAAGAATTTTTTTTTAACAATAATTTTGTAAAATCGAATGGAAATTGATTTGACTGAGGGCTAAATATATCAAACTTTAACTGCGATAACTATGAATTAAATTAGAAATTAATCACGATTTTAAAGATAGCAGTCAAACAAAACAAGACACAAAGAGTCGTATAGAACCAAATTCCCAAAACACGGTGCTTGTTTTTATTACACCCTGTAAGTTAGTATCACAGTGCTGATAATTATACTGAGTGCGAAGCAAAGAAGACCACAAGACATCTAGAGAACGCTTAAAGAAAAATCGAACAGAAAGAGTAAGCAGTTTATAAAATAAAACGGAAAATTCTCTAAAATATGCGAATAAAGATATAGAACAAATAATATATTCAGTGACTTTGGAGAGGTGTAAGGACCTGATGGAAAACGTATATACTAATTTGTCCAGTTCTTTTTTCTACTTTATGAAAAATAAGAAGGCAAAAATTGAAATATTTAAAAATCCCCGGCATCAAAGTGGAAGTTCTATAAAGTGAATGTGGTTCAAATCGTGTTTTTTAACAATTTCAAATTAGTGACCGGACCGGAAACTGTTCAGTGACGATCGTCCGTTAAACACCGAGAGAAACTCTATTCAGGCCCATTTTGAATATCCGCCAATTTTCCTTTTAAACTCAGGAAGAGAACGTCAATTAACTTGAGTTTTTATCGGTTCAGTAATTTGCAATTAACAACAAGAAATCGGGTTTCTTTTTTCTTGTTTTGTTTTGTTTTGGATCCGATGACTAAGATATGGGCGCTTCTTAATTTTATTCGTTTCCATTCGGACAGTACAGATATGTTAGTTTTTAGCATTAATTTGCGCGGACAAGAGCCTGCATTAACCGAGATACTTTTCAGTTTGCAAAAATTAACATAAAACAGCAATATTTGCGTGCGGCGGACTCATTTATTTATTTATACGTTTAATTAAGAGCCCACGGACATGACTTATAGGCTATCTTCTCTTTTACTAACCTCGTCTATTTGCCATTCTCGATCGCCAACTCTAGGCTAAGTAGTATAATTAATAATACACATATACTATTAAAATGTTCATGATAAATATGATGCCTTGTTGGCCTGCTTATTTATCAATATCGATAATAATAATATAATAGAGGAAGTAATTGTTGCCCAACGAAGTCGGGCACTCGGCAAAGACGCAAAAAAACACAATGAAATTCCAAAAAAGCGCATTTTTACTAATTAAGTCAGCGACAGTATTCCGAGCACATCGCTACCGCCATTTATGCTGTCACTTAGCATCAGCCAGTGTCGGACTAATGTGTATATTTAAGCAAATATTATGCAGTAGAGAAGACATTAGATGTTAAATACAACGAGAATATCGAATAGCGAACGCGTTATCTGGTCTTTATCATCATGATTCTCTGGTCTTTTCCAACCAACAACCGCTTAGATTCGAATCTTTGTCGGGATTTTCTCACGTTAATTTGTTTATGGACAAAGCATTAACAAATTAGTTTCTACTCTTCAAAAGAAACTGTTATCCTTAATATTAACAAGAAATTATTGAATTGGAGGATTCAAATTTTAGTTTCAAATTAAATAATAATAACAATGTCCTAAAGGGAGAAATCAAAGACTTTACTGAAGAGTCCAGACACCAAGTAAAAAGGTTCAATGGAGATTTTGTCTAAGGTTCCTCCTGCATTTCTTTATCTTTTTTCTTTAAAAATACTTATTTAATTAATTTACATTTTCAACATCAGCTTGTTTCGGGTTTTGATCTGTGTCAGATTTCGCTTGTTTTTTGAGGCTTTTAATTTTCTTGCAATTATTGGTTGATTTGTCTATATTTTGCCAGCAGAATTTGTTGTATTTTTGCTCTACAACATATTTTAATTGGGAATTTATTCAACACAAATTACTTGCGCATTTGAGGCGTTTTCTAGCGTTACTTCAATCAACTTTAATTTTCCAATTTTCCCTTGTCATTCTTGTTTTATTCATTGTTTAGAAGAACTTGTACATTTAAAGCAGTAAAAGTCTACAGAGTTAGTTTTTTGCGACCATTGTTGGAAAATGGAAAAGACGGCCTAAAACTCAGCAGTTTCAATGGAAAATCTGAGAGCAAAATAATGAAAATTGCCATGGCGCAAAGAAAGGTCATAAAGATGAAAGCAACGGGCAGTTTTCTTGATAAATTGGGTAAAAAGTGGTTTTTAGGTCATCCAACAACAATTGAAGAAAAATATACCAAAACTTTTTCAGTTTGGATAATTAAAATCCACTTAACTAAATGAACAAAAAAAATATTCTAGATATGAATAAACCTGGACTAGGAAATGGAACAATTGTAGTAGTTTTACTGCACCTTAGATCTGAAACAAATAGTTTACAGAATTTATAACAGTCACGATCGGCACGCGTGTCAACGCAACCACAATAATTTGCTTAAAATTTGCCCGATGGGCCCTAGAAATTTCATATTATTTTGCTGAGGTCGAAGCTGACCGTGCTCCTTTAAGTAGATAGGAAAATTAGCGTAGCCCAGTACTTTCTTCGGGTATAACGGTAGAAAATTGTTCGGGAAACAACTGATTATTTGCGCATTACTAAACTCAATCAAAATCACAACAGACGTAAATTTCATTGTTTGCTGCAGTTTTCCAAATTTGATTAATAGTCCAAAGAAAATGCCTGATAAAACCAATAAAATTGGCATTGCCAACTAAGTCACTCTATAAATTGTTATGTAGTGAAGCAGAAATAATTCAGTATGCATTCAAAGCCAGTCTTCATTCATTAGCGTATGAAAGGCCTCCTGCGGCTTACTGGAAAGACATTTGCAGGATAATTTCAGGTATTTGATAACGTGAGAGATAAGCTACAGTTGCAAAATGTGAAAAGCTTAGTTCTCAATGTTCAATGTTTCGTTCGTTATTTTTTTAACTGCTCGTCGATTTTTCGTCGCAATGTTCTGCTTCAAAGTATGCCTGCCACTGTCTCAAAATTTCACTTTCCACTGATTCAAACAGCCACCTTAATCATAGAAAGTGGCAAATACATTCCAAAATTAAAGGCATTTTTTAGCAAAACGACTCCTCAAAGGCAAAAAAAGTAATCACTAGTAAAAGTAAGCAAAAAAAATTAATTGAATTTGCAAACTACGTTAAATACCCTGATAGCACATTCCACCATCGAAGCCTGCAATTAGACTCGTCTAATTCCACTGACAATTTCGTTTCGAATAAAGTTTGCGTCGCTCATTAACCACACTGATATTTCTCCATTAATGTTAATGGAAGATTTGATAGAAATCTAACGTATTGTAAATTAAGAACAATAAATAAGGCTTTTCTCCAGCAACAAGTAAATATAGGATAATGGATTGATCCATTTAAACAATGGTAGAATGAAAAGCGTCTTTAGTTACGCTACGGTCAGCACGCGCCAACTACATTGTCTTTACCTTCTGCCATTGTTAACTACTCCTTAACTCTTTCATCTCGATTGTGGCGAAAAATCAGGAGATAGTACGAAAGTACCGTTACAAAACAAACGCGCCCTTATCTGATCGAAAATTACGCTTTAAGTGAATTTTCTTGTAGAATATGGTGATTTGACATTTTTGCATTGATATTGTGAATTATTTTTCCTGTAGCAATCTATAGTGAAAACAATCAGAAACCGATGACATAAATCTTCTGAAATGGAATTCGATGCAGGCCGTAAATGGCTCAAAGTGAGGTCTTTATCGACTGAGCCCCACATTTGACCAGATTTAATGCTCATTGACTGTCGGCAATTATTGGCTTTGTTGGATTTATCGATTTTTCAGGCGGTTTCTTTGATCTTTGTTCAGCTGGCTTGTAATTAGTATTTAGATCCAGTCCAATGCGAGCAAGCGAAAAGTGTCTTATAATGTAAACACGTCGTTTTTTTTACTCTTTATGACGGTGGAACATTCTGAGGCTCCAAATATTTTCAGTTTTGTGTAAAAGATTCATGCATTCACGCGTTGGAAAATGAGCAAAATTAATCATATCGAGGCAAACATCATCAAGAGCTGACCAGTATGCGGGTAGTACCGATTCCGATTTTTCCAAACTCACCAGCTTATTGGAAATTGTTTTGCAGTTAATTACATATTTTACTATAGTGTAATTATTTCCGCGTGTATGCGGTTTTCAGAAATTTATGGCAGATTTGCCAGACCAACAACACTGTTGCCTCGATCGTAATCTGGTCGGATGCGTTACACCCGGTTTATCGACGGCTAATTGTGAATTTACTCCGGAATGTTTGCTTTCAAGCGCAATATCAATTGGAATCCAAAAAATCCAATTAACATATTTTCAATCAACTATTGCCTATACCTATGAGTCTCTGATCTTTCATTCGTTTCGCCACTTTCATTAAGTTTCGAATGAAAAAGTTTCTGTCAGTTATCATAAGTGTCATCATGTCAGTTATCATAAGTGGAAGCATACGACACATACAACTGATTTTTACAGTAAAGTTCCGAAAAACGCCAGTCAATGATCTGTAGACTTAGTGGAAAGATCCCCCACGTATTTCTGCGGTCGAAGAAGCTGCTGCATCCGGTCTGCCACCGAATCAACCACATCCTCTCTGAATTGTTCCCTCTGACTACAGAGTCGGATTTTCATCAACCTAAAGGATATAAACTTGCGTGCACAGTAAGACGAAGACTGCAGGAAAATAACCTGACCCCTAAAACACCTGCGATTGGTCCAAAACTTACTCTAGCTCATCGGCAAACACGCCTGCGTTTTGCACGGGACCATCTGAATTGTACGTTGGAACAATGGGGATCTGTTGTTCTGTTCTCAGATGGGACCAGAATATGCCTCCATGGTAGCGACCGAAGAAGGAAAGTGTACCCAAGACCAAGAGAGCGATTTGCAGATTGCTGCTTTGAAGAGCGGAGTGCTTATGGAGGTGGTTCCTGTATGATCTGGGGTGCAATTTTTATAGGAGCACAAACCGACCCTGAGTTCATTCGTAGGGGCGACCGTGTTCACGGAAGAAGAGGTTTAACGGCTGTTAGATATATCGAGGAGATTTTAGCAATTCATGTGGTACCTTACGTCCACTACATTGGAGACGAATTTACTTTTATGCATGACAATGCCAGGCCGCACACCGCAAGAATCGTGCAAGATTACATTGCAGAAGTCGGTTTTCGGGTTATGGAGTGGCCAGCATAGAGTCCTGACCTAAATCCGATCGAACACTTATGGGATGAGCTAAAACGAAGAATTCGAGCTAGACTTCATACCCCAAACTCCATCCCAGAGCTTATTGTTGCAGTAGAAGAAGAGTGATTAAACATCCCTCAAGAAACAATAGCAAACTTGATTAGATCTATCCCTAATTGTATGAGAGAAGTTATTAGGGAAAGAGGAGGTCATACCCATTATTAAGAAACTAAGTGTTAAGTTTTAAATTGTTAATAATCTTATTTATGTTAAAAATAAAAAAGCTTAATTTGCTTAATGCATTAATTTGACTATGTTAAACATAGGATACTCAAAATAATTTATACTCACATTAAAGCATATTAAATTGTCTTTCAAACAGCATATTTATTTTCTTGATCTGATGAATAGTTTAAAAAGAAAAAATAGTAAAATCACAAGTTTACTAACGACCCCTTTTAATATATGCGAGCTGCTCTAAGTTAAAACACTCTGACTGAAAAACAGTAACGGAAAATCATCAAACATCAAGAGCATTCATCAAAAATTCATGGCAAAAGGCAAATATTCCAAACCCCTAGTCCAGCCCTGTTTTTCTTCTTAACTGACCGAAGTTCTCACCATACTTTTGTTCTTCGCCTCTTCTTTACACCACCATCATTGACGACGATTCTTCAAAGTGCGTGAAATTCTTCTGAAGATATCCATGTCATTGCACAGTCTTCATTAGCAGTTTGCTTTCCCATTTACGAGTCAAGTCCCTGATATGAATGCTGGCAAATGGAACATCGGGGGCTCATGGAATTTGTGTAGTAACATTGTCATTTGCAGGCTCAGGTGGCTATTGATAGTGTTACCCCATAAATCCTTCTCGCCACGTCTTTTCCAATCTCGAGCGTGTCTTGCGAGTTCCGCGTGGGCTCGAACAAGACTTGCTAAAAAGTTTTGGTTGTATGCAAGTTATTACTGGACGGTACTGGAGGATTGCACTTATGGTCGTTGTTGTACGTGTGATACAGTAGCGTCGATCGGGAAATCCATATTTTACTGCCAGGGAAACTGAAGCAGAAACCGTGGATTTTGTTGGAACAAATCGGTCTTCATTTGCTTAAATCAACTCCCATCAACATTTTACAAATACGTTTCGGTGTCTTTCTCCACTATCATCAGTTTGGCCATTGGCAAGCTGAATGGCTTGCCAAAGGTGAAGGTAGAAACCGCCATACATATAAACTGATGATGGTGGAGAAAGACACCGAAACGTATTTGTAAAATGTTTTAACTAATAACAATAATATTGACTGGAACCCAGGAATTTCTATTGAATTAAGTTGAAATACAGTCAGGAAAGTATACACAATAACATTTACTGTATAAAATTTGATACACTTTTACATATTTTTACATCTCACTGGACAAATTCTAATCATCTAATCAAATTTGCAAGATACGGTACTGTAAAGGCAAGAACTGGATAACAGGCTCCGGTAACTCATTAAAAAATTTGGTGTCCAATTAGCGTGATTTTGTAGAAGGTGGACATATACTATGCGGACGACGCAGGTTTTATATGCAAAGTTGATACTTGGTCTGAAGCAAAACTGAACTCATTCCCGACTTTAACGGTGCAGAAGTCAAATTAAACCAAAGTTTTTGTTTAATATTAAATACTATTGAAAAAAATTGACTTTTTTGCGTTATCGCAAAAATCGATCGCCCGCCTCTGTTCAGAGCGTTCTCATAGAGCACCGGTGCTTTACCTTGAATCTTATTTCGTTATTAATTATTTTCATTAGTCCGTGGACGGTTCAATTTACAATAAATTGTGAAATTTCAAATAAATGCCGTCCGCGTGCATGTGTGTGTATATGTGTAAGCTGCAAGAATTCGCATGGCTGCAACTTATTGTGGATAGATAATGATTAACTCGTACCAACGGTAAATTATGGTCGAAGCCATAATTCATTTGGGGTCTTTGTCACAACCGGGCATGTCTATGGGTTATTTATTTGATTATTGGTTTAATGGAAATGGATTTCCGAATGTTCCACAACATGTTTGAAGATGAAACTGTTTAGGATGGCAATAGGAGATTTTATGCGTGATAAATCGACAATGTCCAAACGCTAATTAGACGTAATTGTAAATGACCTCGCCGGCTCTTCGATTCGCCCTCCTTCGCATTCATATTACACTTATCGATTCACACGGTCAAGAATCCCATCCAGAGCGAACCATGCTTTATCTGATCCAACACCCTGTGTAATACCCTGCCGTATCACATGGGCGGACGTTAATTGTTGCTCCTACTTTTAAAGTAAAGTTAAATATTTGAAAGGCAGGAAAATGGTAACGAAATAGTTTGCTGGGATGTTCAATGTTTCATCTTCATTTGATCGGAAATCTGAGTTTAGTTCGGGTTATTTGTTGATTGTTAGTTGTTGTTAATTTTAGTTTGATATTGCTTTTGATATTCGCGAGAAGCTCTTGAATTGAAAACAAACAGCTTAAGCCGTTCTTCAAAGTTTCATCTTCATTTGATATAAAATCTGTTCAGTTTCCTTACTGTTCTTCAGCAGCGGAATTTTGTCGATTATTCTCCCTACAGTTTCTCCACCGAATAATTGAGTTTCATTACTGTATGAACACTACACTACTTCTTCGACGTTCTTCAAAGATGCCTGTTTAGATTCTCGATTCCATTTTCGAACATCCAAATTCCCTTCTAGTGCCCGTTTTGAAGAATGTACACCAGGAACTATGTACACCAGGAAAGTTAGATAGCGCTGAATTTTTTTTAATTAAAAGGAGGGAAAACAACGTAAATGTTCACAATGGATTTTCAGCCACCACTGGCTTGACCATTTAATAAAAAAAGCGAACACACTCATAATAGTGGTCGCGGCATAGTCTTTTATCTGAGATGCCGCCGGCCTGTAGTGAAACACCGAATCGTATATACGAGTCGGGTCATTTTTTCCGACCATCCTATCTACATCTCTATATGTTGAGCTGTCAAATTGGCACTTTATCGCACAATTGCCCGTTTGACGGCTAGTTTCGTTCGTTAAATAGCTGTTAACTCGAGATGGGTGATATCGGACATCAATGGGAACGGTACCATATAGTACGGTCTCTTTTTTCGTTCGATTGAACCTTGCAAGAATGTTTTCCGAACATTTTTTTGAGCTGTTTATTTTTATATCTTCACTTTCCTTTTCAATTTTATTAGGATTGTCATAACGAAGACATTGGCCTTTCAGCTACTAAAGACATTTTTGAGCCAAAGTGTTTGGAATTTTGGGAATTCTTCTAGACAGTTTAAATTGATTCTTATTGTGCTGCAATGAATGCATTGTTGTCTGAATTTTCAATCAAAATATTAAATCCATGCTGGATAAAATAATCCGATGAAGATCGTACATCGAAAATCATCCAACGCCGAATCTCATTTCTGACCACCTACTGTTCTTGTATATCTAATCATGCAGGTACTAATTCCTATCTTAATTACCATATCACGAATCATTGTCTCGACAGTCACTGCCCATTAACTCTTGACAATGATGGCTTAATCCAATCGTCTAATATCGTTTTCATCTTTTTTTTTTACCGTCATTATAAGTTCTGTTGAGAATTGTGTAACGTTAGTGAACTGGAGGCTTCGAGTTTTGCCAACATGAAGAAACACCGTGTTACTTGATGTTGGGATGAGTCGTTGAACTGAACTAATCAGCAATTAAAAATCCCCAAATGAATTTGATCGTGCTTTTTTCCGCCACGCTGATGATTTCCCGTAATATTCTATAGATAAGTCGAACGGTTTTTTGCCAAGTAACTAGATTGCAGTGCGGAGCAAATAGAGTGATTGAAAGCTAATACCCGGTCGAGCGATTCCGATTTTTTCAAAACCCGGCCGGTGGTTATTACTTAGCTAAATGCAGTTTTGCATCTTCTATTAAAATCTGTCTTAATTCATTACCGCGGAAGATTGATGTTGGATTCTTTGCAACCGGTCTCACTGATTGCGAATCAACTTTGGATACCGTTTTTTTTAAAGAAGAATTCTAGTCTATGCATTCGCTTTTACCACTTGGGCTACATCAATTGAATCATTTGCAATTTTCTTTTTTTATTCCAGTTTGTCAGTTCCTTCTTCCTAACTTTCTAACAAGTCTTAATGTTGATTATTTGTTATCTTCTTAAGGGCTTTGAGTCCATTTGCGTTTTCGTATGAAGATTCTGAAGAAAGAACTAGTTACGAGTAGAAATGATTGTTATTTTCTTCAAAATATTCATTCTAGAGATCTTCAGCTTTGGATGTTTTTCGGCAATTATTAAATCAATGTGTTCTTGTCACTTGTCTAGCACCAGGTGGCAAAAGACACATTTCCATAACCCCGATTTAAGGTTCAATATTCAGACCAACTGGAAATACCTTCGGGTATTAATAGCATCTACTTTGGCATCATAAACAACACGAAGCAATGCATAGAATAGCCATAAAATCGCAGGCTTTCATTCATCAGAGGCAGATTTGCACACAGAATCAAAGGCAAATGCCTCGGACGGCTGCAAAGTATCGCAAGCGAATCAACAGCGACATTTTATTAATTTTAATTCATGAATTAATGAATGGCAAATCGCCTGTTTATTGAATCTTACGATGGCCATAATAATTTGCCAGGTCCATGGGAAAAAACCTGCGTTGGTATAAATTTTCTACTCGCGCCTCCGTCGAACTGTTTGCGACGCTAATTCTAATGCGTTCGGTTGAAGAAGAAATTGAAGTTAAAAAAGCAAAAGAACTTGTGTTAACTTGGTTTTAAAGGAAAAATGCATCGGGTTCTCGAAGCCTCAATTCGAAATGTATCAGAGCATCAGACGTACTATAAACAATTATAGTTTTTGTCGCAATCAGGAAATTGATTTTGTGGCAGATCCTTGCCGATATCCGTATGGTACAGCACATTCCGATGCCATTAGAGGTTACATTCTATTAATTAGAAAATGTTTGATATAGAGAGAGCGACCACCCAAACCGATTTCGGCCACATAAAAAGTAAATTAATCAGCACTCATCAGTCAGGGAGGATTAGCCGGCCCTATGAAAAACCCACAGTGGTTATTTGATAATCGATATCGGCTTAATAAGGCTATTGGAGGGCGACGCCCACTTAGGCTTTGAGCAGGCCGATTCGAGTCAAAAATAATAGAGAATTTGTCAAAAAATCAAATTACTCCGGCATTCGTGCTAGAAAAAGAGCGACCATAAATGAGCCGGCGCGAAGACTTGTTGACGATCTTCTGAAGACAATACAAGGGCCTTATATTAAGTACAACAAACAAGAAAAATTCCAGTAGTAAAAGTTTAATGAGGTATTTTTGAGATTCTCAGACTCAGATGCATCGATTAGGAAATTTGAAAAAATCGCTTTAAAAAATATTGCATTTGAAGTCAATGCCCAAAACTGCAGGTTTCAGCACATTAATTTCATAACCAGTTTTAACGGTCCGCTATTTTTTCAACCAAAACCTCCTAGTTTGGGTTTACAAAACCATCATACATTTCCCAGGCTGGATTGCTCCACATGCTTACATAATTCCGATTTCGCACTTGTAGCTTTACCAAGTATTTTCTCACTCTTCCTGGTATCCGAAATGGAATTAAGGAATCCATTCTTGTTGGTTTAATGTAAATCAGGCTGAACGAATCGACGTCATTTTAATCGGATAGCGTAAAACAATGTGTCGTTAGTCGATGGGCAAATGTGCTTCTGCACCTTTCAGCATTCAAAAAACGTACAGTTGAATTTTTGAAAATCCGACATAAACTTTAGTTGCCCGGGTGGCATATAGGAAGTCTGTTAACGAGCATTGGGAGGTTGGTGGAAATATAACTATTTTCCTTGCAGTTTGATTATCGAAAAAAGTACGTCTTTTGGTCTCTAATAGCAACAAGGTCAGCGCAGTATTGGAAGTTTTCCTGCCTGAAAACGAGTTAAAAGTGAAAGCTTCCATGAAGCAAGCAAAGTGTGGCCCCGAAGCTCGGACTAAAGTCTAATTTTTTCCTTAATTAATTAGAATTGTTATGGCGGCCAGATGGTTATTGTCTTATTGATTTTTCGCCTCTAATTCGTTAAGGTTCTTTTCGTTTCTGAGATAAAAAGCCCGTTCATCGTGGCCGGGTTCCTCTTTCTTTGTTTAACGAATGGGTTCCACTCGAGGTTGATGATCGCTAAGAAACAATGACATTTTTGAGGTTTTTCGACGAAAATGAAAAAACTCTCAAACTCGCCAGTTTGATGAGACTTCCTCTCATCGATTTTTCATCGTTGCCGTTCATGAGCCGATGCAATTGGAAGAAAAAATCGCTGGTGCATTTGAAGTGAATGATTCTAATTGGAAAGAGAGCGCGGTTAATTTACCACCCGTCGTATCAAATGTAACTCCAGATGTACATGGTTGGATGAGATAATTGAAACACTTTAAGCAATTTTTACGGAAGTGAAAGAGGTTTGATTGTATTGTGTAATTCTTAAGAAGCCAAAGTGAGTTTTATTAATTGGTAAAAACAGATGGTTCTTAAGGGCGGCAATTGCAGCTTCAAATTCTTCTTCGCAGCTTCAACATGGTAATTTAATATCAGCTACTCGAATGAGAAAAAGAGGATTTATGCCATTGGTAGCAGAGCGTTCGTTCAACTGTAGACCGGCAAACAAATCGTTCCCGGCCGTAGTTCACGTGTCGCCCATAAATTATTTGAGATACAATAATAAGCGAACGCCCACCGAGCTTTGGGTGAGAGGCCACTGGGTTACAAGTTAACACTTCGTTACTCACCTTAGTATTTGGGTGTGAACCCGATCCTTGTTTAATCCTAAGAGAGGGAATCCTAATCAGGAACCTTCAGGATCTAAGTATTAAAAATCATCATCATCATCATTATCGTCATCAGGTTCCACGGTCAGCATGAGCTCTGAGATGTGTATCTCTCCCATTAACAATGACATAATTCTGTCGATAGCAGGAAAAAAACAATGACCGTTCCTCGGTTTGACATCGCAAATGTTAATAACAATAAGGAAAACGGCGTATTTGCAGGATTTAGAGGCACCGAAGACAGTAATTATTTTAATGGCGGCCAGGCCGGGCGTGCATTATCTTCGCTCTGTCAGTCATTTGACTCCAACCATGACGCCACGAGCCAACTAGGTACCCATATTTCACTTGTAGTTCAGATTTCTTTCGATTCTACATTAGCGTGCACACACACAAACATCAGCTCACCAACTAGACGCCAGTCACAATTTTGTGAAAATTTTGAAGTATCCTAAACTGGGAGACAATTGGAGAACTATAAGTTTTTTTCAAACACAATATTTCTGTAGCTATTAACTTCACGTTTAATTCATATTTTGTCAGTGGTTTTCCGACTGCTTCTCTTCCTATTATCAAAATTAATTATTTTGTCACTTCATTATCCAGGGGTAATCTGGAGGTGTGTGTAGGAAATACAGAAAATGTGGTATCTACAAATATTGAATTCTGATATAAAGTGAGATATTCGCTAAAAACTAAATCAAATCTTTCATTTTTTATCTTTTGAATAGAGTGTCCCAAGCAGTATTTTAAAAAGCTGCATACCAATGCATACATTCACTAGTTGAGTTTCACCATAAAAATTCAGCTCATAACCTCACTGCACAACATCAGTTTCCATTGTTTACAAGATTTGTTCTTCAAGACCTTGAAAAACCTCATAGAGCGATAGAGATGTAGTGTTTCTTCATCTATTACTAGAGACGCAGTTTCTTCAGAGGTTGGAGCTGCGCAAAACTTATTTTGGTTGTTATTGTCGCTCCCTGCTTGAGGTTGGTGCTTGGTGCTTGTGTCTCTCAAATTCGACACGATCTCCTTCAATCAGCTGTCTGTCACTCTACAATTTACTCGAAATGAAGAAAACACCGCGACTTCCCTACTTAAGAAAGGTAGTCTTTATGCATGTTTGACATTGTTATGCATTTGAAGATTTGAAGAGCGCAATTGAAAAACGAACCACAAAAACGCTGTAAGACTGACATGTTTGTCAAGAAATCTATGCCTGGATGCACGATGGATGTGGTTTTTCATGGAAAAAATGCAGGTTAATGCAGGTAAATCCTGAACCACGGCACTTTCAAAAGTGTAGTTAACTTATATAAATTTGTGTAAGGATGTGGGTTCTAAAAAGTGCATCTTTCTGGCGTTTTTTCCCAGCGCTCTTTGTAGACGTGAATATTACTAGATCAACAAAATCTCTCGAACTGTGAAACTTGAATGCTGAACAATTTCAAACGAATATTAATGTGAACTGATCGAAAAGAAATGATCGAGTGATGCTGCTTTGTTCATTGAGGCAATAAAACTAATAGTTGATCTAAGCCAATGAGATCGTGGATGATTATGCACACAAGGAAATTTCGTTTTCCGGAAAATTAATGATCCGCACTCTCAAACTATATTATGTTCTCGTATTCTAACAAGTAGGTTCAGGCTTAGACAGATAAAGTTTTCCGAAAAATGCCGAAACAAATGATTGCGGCAATACGAGGCAGCACTGTTTCAGATCACGGATTATTAATGATAGTAGATCGGATCTTGATACCGGGATTATGAATGGTTGGCCATATTGTATGCCTACTACTGTGTTTTCACTTTTTTTCCACTTCGTGAAAGATACAGTGAATATATCTACAATGGGATATGTTTACGCCTTGGCTGTGAGCTCTCTAGTGAAAGTCGCAAGCACACGATCCGTTTAAGTAAAAGGGGAATGATTGAAACATTGCCATGGAAATTTCTAGATATGTGTTGAAAAATCCCATTACGCAGACACTTGAAATGTGCCACACCAAACACCAATTTTCTAGCTGTCGTGTTTCACCTTGCTGAATAATTGTTTAACGACAAATTAACCAAATCGGACGGCCAAAGACATTAATACGAACAGAAACGTGCTGTTATAGAAAGGATTTTCAGCAAAGTAGGCTAATTCGCTTGTATATCTAACACATCTATCTAAAAATGCGCTCCCGCGGCTACTGCCCACAACTCGAGAGTCTGAAAAAAATTTTAATACCTTTAGATTGCATTTAATTATACTAAAAATAGTACAGCCGCAATGGTCATACCGTAAATTACTCGGTGGGGAGGCACGAGATCAACTACCAAGCCGTTTTGTTTTTGAGTCTATATCGGGAAACTTGAATGGATTTCAAACGAAAATCATACATGCAGATTAATACTGGTTGGTTCACTGGAAATTGTATGTTTTTAGGATTGGAAATCTGAAGGTTTCTAATTAGTCGCAAGCAACAGTTTAGAAGGAAGCGAAGGGCACAACAATGAATTTCTTTGAAATGAGCGAATTTTAGTTGGAGCCTTTTTCAAGTTACGAAAATTTTGTGATGATGAGATTTCTCCCTATGAGAAAGCTTTAAAGCCGATATGTGAAAACGCGAAGAAGTGTTGGAGAGTTTATCACATTCTTTTATAAATTGTTTTATAGACTAATTTATTTAAAAAAAAACGCCTTACTTCTCCATTGGAATCAATGGAAAAAAGACATTCGGCGGACTCCAATCAACTGCGCTCAGATCGATTTAGAACGCCTCAGAATTTTTCCTTGAAGTCTGAAAACCCGTAGCTGAAAGATGCTATTAAAACCTGACTCTTGTATGTAGGCTTTGTATCGCTTGTACAATATAAGTTATATTCCTGCAAACATCGACATCAACCAATAGCTTGGTGTTTTAACAACCAAATAAACCATTCGCCATGGTTTAATAAGTATGGAATGCTGGCAATTTAGCAAAGAAACCATAGCAAATGTTCATAAGTCAGCGAATGTGAAGATTTCGTCGATAATTCAGAATTATTGCCCATTTGACTAGACTCCTACTGTTTTAAGTGCCGATTCTCATACCGTAAGCAACTACCTATTTGATGTACTAGCGCGAATTCTTCTGGTAACAAATGCTCTTGCAGATCTGTCAAGTACTACACATGCCAAGTTATCGATATCTGTGGAAACTGGGCGCATTTACCACACGATTAGGTCAAGTAGAGCTTGTTTACGATCTGTGATTTTATTGGAATTAAAATGGAAATTTTATGAGTTTGACTCAGTTGGGGAGACTATTGCTCGCTTCCCCCAATATTTACCATCGAGCTCGATGGAAAGTTTTATTTAAAAAACTTCGACAAATAATTGGCTATGTTATAGGGGCAATTATTCAATCAATCCACCACTAAATTTATAAAATCTCAATCAATCATTGCGTTAAACGCGGGTTATTTTTTCAATGTAAACAGATGTAAATAAAAACGTCGACCTCAGGTTAAAGAGCAGCCACAGCCTCATAACGACCACGATTCCCTTAAACTTATTCGCGTTTATTTTTGCCCGTTTCATCGGTTGATCGGACTGACAGTTTCCGAGATATGGAAGCGCTACATGCGCCTGGGAATCGCAATTAACTTCAGTCATATTCACACCAACTCGACCAACCTGACAACCTAACCGATGTTGGTTTTTCGAGGCCATTTCCACCAGATTCATCGCCTTTTGCAAGGCGAATAACAAACAAAACGTACAAAACGAGCTGGATTATTGAGGTTTGAGGAATCAATGTGGCAAATGGATTTCTTTTAAGGTGTAAAAAGGACTGTGTGATAAGTGCTTTAACTGATAAAGGGAATAATCCATGTGTGTCTTTAATCGCGAGATTACTAGCATACAATCGAAACGATAATTCGATTTGTTTCATCGGGTTTAATATTAGGAATGGAGGAACCCAAATTATTGGTGGAAAGAATCGATTTAAATAATTCGCATGATTCTATTATAAAAAATTTAATTAATCTTGATGACCAAATGATTAACATTAACCGAAGCAAGACAACCCAACTGCGCAAATTCTTGTCCAACACAGACTTTGTAAAAAAGCAGACACTGCCAACGTTTCTCATGCCAGGAAATCAAGACTCAACACCGGATTTACTACTTTACACAGCAAACCTTACAAATATTATAAACGATATAAGTCTGACTAACGAACTCGGATCAGATCATTTGGCTATAAGATTTGACATAGACCTCCGACAGACACAACCTATGGATTCGACAAAAGTCACCTGGAAAACACTCAGAAACTCAACCTGGACAGAACAGACATAGACAAAGTAAAACAACACATACATGATTACATCCAATCAGGGACAGGCACATGTTCAATGGAAAACATACAACGACAATTAACGATCGCCATAGAAAAATGTTCTCCATATACCAAAAACACATACTATCAGCACAGTTTACCGAAATTTATACTAAGACTAATCATACGCAAAAGGGAACTGTATAGACTATACACAAATACTCAAGACGATGTATTGAAAAGAAAACTAAACGAACTCAACAGAAACATGAAAACACTAATAGGCCAATACAAACGGGGCAAATGGCTAGAGGCATGTAAAGAATTAGAAAAAGACGAAGGTAAAACGTACTGGCAAAAAATAACAAAACTGTCACGATACAAAAAAAAAGATTATTACTGGTATAATAATTGAAAACGGTACAGAACTGTATACAGACAAAGTCAAAGCGGACGCATTTGCCAGACATTTTCTACAAGCCTTCACAACCTCCACTAACCCTAACTTTGACGACCAAAACTTTAACGCAATAAATGATTGGTACGAGATCTACTTCACAAACGAAACAAACAACGCACATCAACTAATTACTGAAGCAGAATACGACGAAGCACTCGCACACATTAAAAGTACGGCGCCGGGAAAAGACAATATAAAAGGCAAACTACTGAAAAGTCTTACTCCACAAACACACACACACACATACTGAACCTATTCAACAACTGTGTTGAAACTAACACGAAACCAGATACCTGGAAAACAGGAATATTAACACCAATTCCTAAAACCGGACTAGACAATACACAAACACAAAACTACAGACCTCCACTACTCCCTGTACTGAGTAAAATTTTTGAAACTATAATAAAAAACAGACTGCAACAATCAGTTGGACAACACATACCACAATACCAATTCGGAGTTAAACCTAAACACTCAACTGTTCACCCACTTTTTATACTAACCAACAACATACAAACAACTCACCTCAACAAGAAAACAGCAAGTCTCTTCATGGACATCAATAAGGCCTTTGACAGTGTCTGGCACAAAAGACTTTTATATAAACGTTACCAGCTTAAAACCCCCAAATACATAATTCACGCAATCAGAAACCTACTCACAAACAGACAACTAGAAGTACGCATAGGCAACACCGTCTCCTTTGCTTTCTCCCCTGAACAAGGACTCCCGCAAGGATCCCCGCTATCACCCCTTCTTTACAATATATACCGCCACGACATATACAATCACAGTCTCCACGACCAAAGACACATTGACAAATCTGCTTACATACTACAATACGCCGACGACACTGCATTGATCGTGCACGACAAAACTACAGTAAAAGCAGTACAGAAACTTCAAACACTAACAGACAATACAATTGCTTGGTTCTACAAATGGAGACTTACACCAAACGCCACGAAAAACCAACTACTTTTACCAAACCACCAAATTAAAGACGACTCTCCATCAATAACAACAGACGGAAACAGAATTAGACCAAAACATGAGGCAAAATACCTAGGAATGACACTGGACCAAAAACTAAAATTTACAAAACACGCACAGAACGTAAGAACAAAAATCATTCAACGGACAAAACACTTCCGATCACTGACGTACAAAGACAAAGGAATTAGTACAAAGACCGCCACAAAAATTTACCAATCAATATGTAGACCTCTGCTTGACTACGGACATATACTGACAGCGAATGCATCTAGGAAAACTAAACAACACATTCAAACAACAGATCAGATTGCCCTGAGATCAATAACGAAAATAAGACATCCTCAAAACCAACTACACAACCCCTCAAACCAACTACTCTACGAACGAACAAAAATAACGCGAATAACAGAAAGACAACTCCAATTGCAAACGAAATGGAAAAACAATCCCTACAACTGGACCCTACTGAATCCCCTTTGCCTCACGAGACAAACGAGACAATCCCGCTTCCGCTTCCCAACAACAACACTACTTGAACACTTCCAACACGACTGAACCAACCTGCTAGACAATGAAAAGACATGACATAGAAGAGAGATTTTTTTTCTGCTTTGTAATAATTTTAAGTTTACAGTTGAGAGGTTGTGGTTAGAAAATTAACACAATACATGTATAAGTGTCTTTAATAACAGCAAAATAGTATTTCGCTCCCTTGTTTCATTAGTACTATTTGGAGTCAACTTCTAGGAAAAGTCTCGAATGCTATGGCATTTTAAAATGAAATCGAGACATTTTGAACCGCTTAATTCGAATTATGCCAATCTCTCGTGTCGTCTCAAACCAGCAGTGAGTAATTATGAATTAACAAGTCGTGTATTAAGTGTATAATTTCTGGTTTAAATAATTGTTTTTTACACACATTTAACCACAGTCTATTTAAACAAGAAATTACACAGTTTAATACACGACTTGTTAGTTCATTTTATCCAGTGTGTACACACCAGTTCGTATAATGAATAATTAGCAATAAATGTTGGTCGTACCGTTAATAAAATGTAGGAACAGCAGCAAACAAACCGTGCTGAAAATTCGACTCATAAATTCTCGGGCAATTCTGGTAAGGACATAGAGGTCATCAGAATCTATCAGGAAAGTAAATAGCAGGCAAGTACCTCGGAAGGTGTAATATATTAGCAGCGGGGTACCAGCTCGAGCCCATCCACTTTCCGTCACAGTGCGAATTGGTTCGACACAGTATGGGTTCCGGCCACAGAATTTGAATAACTGTTTTTAATAGATTCGAGGGGTATTATTGTTAAACGGCGATATATTCAGGGCTCGTTAACGGCATAATGAAGATTCGATCGGCTTCTTTCTGTCTAATGGCCATAATGAACCACTGCGAGGATATTTGTATTAGATGTAAATCGTATGCAAATGCTACTATAGTTGTGTTCGCGTCGATTTAAACATTTTCATTCAATTTCTCTTTGGAATAGTTTCTCGCTCAAATCAAGCTGAGTGTTGGGGTCATTGTTTTTATAATCGAGATATTGAAAGTATCCTACATTTCTGTAAAATATCTCGTCTCGCATCTTCTTCTCATATAAACAAACGTGTATTTGACTTTCCTTGTGTCTTTCATTCGAATTACTACGGCTCGAAAAATGTCTCGTATTGAATCTCTCGTTTACATCAGAGACTTCGCCTACTTTTCTCAGTTTCTGAGCGTCAATTACAAATTGAATTTAAATATTTTGAGAGAATCTCTCGTGCTGGAAACATCCCTAAAAGTGAATCAAATCAATTCGATTATGTCGCTCTTTTTCATCACTAGTTGAGATCCAGAATAATCAAAAGTCGCTATTAACGCTTATCGTTTTTAAGTAACCTTCCTCAGGCTAAATATCAAACTAGCGACGCACGAATGTCGGTTAGTGTATGGGCTTTTTCAACCGATTTAAAAATATTCGCTAGACAAGCCTCTAAAGCAAATTAATTGAATGAAAATTTATAAACTTTGGACTTTAAACCTCTCGACCCTTCCGCTAATAACTTGCAAGTCGCTAACAAAATCCAAATGTAAAACACATTTTTGGTCAGATCCCTTATGTGGTATCGCTCTGAGGCTGCGGTAGCCGTTTAGCTGATAAAACTCTTTATAAGGTTAATAGAATTTATTTTATGCATCATATCCCGCTAGTTACATTAGTTTTAATGCCTCCTATCTGCATTTCGAGCGATTTTTTTGACCTAATCAGACGTATTACTGGCTCATTTCAGATAATGCTCGTTAGGTGCTATCAGAACTGGCCGTTCAACGAATAGCCTAATACGTTTCACTTCATTCAAGTCCGTATCTGAGTAGTCGAAGTAGTATTTAATCGCTTGTTAGGTTTGAGAGTGAAGATTTAAGAGCTAAAGGTTCCTCCACCTCAAAGGGTTATTGGCATGATTTGTTCAAAACTGTTATGGAAATATAAGGCAAGTTAACGATAATATTGCAAAGCAACCAACAATAACCAGATGCCAAAAATAATGTTAAGACAACACTTTCCTTATTTCTAGTTAATGTTGAAATGTTCAGGCTCGAAAGCTCAAAGATTGATCTAATATACCTCTGAGGTCGAAATGGCGCAATCGTTGGCGTTGGAATCAAATCGAAAAAATTCGTTGCGAACCAACAAATCACAATAACTAATAACATATTCCTTAGAGCCCTATAATCGACGATTAATAAACAAGTCGATTATAGCCAAACTGCTTTGCAGGCGTGATCACCTGGTCAATAAAAGCTTTCGGAGAGTTTTAACAAGCCAATTAATCGGATTTAACGTCAAGTACTGTATATAATATAAAGTAGTGTCTGCTTAGAGTGGGTACACTGCTCAAAAAATTAATTGGTAAATGTTGCTGCTGAGTTTTTAGTTTGAAAACTGTAAGCATCAAAGGCTCTAAAATGTGTGCTTCTCTTGCCAGTTCTTCCAGGATGTTCACTGTAAAATTTAGATGATTGAGACTCCTGAAGATTTTTGGTGGATTTTGACAAATTGATAGATGGATCTTGCAGCAATGGCCAAGTTTCTGTTTTAAGCGCTCGTTGATATCTTCAGTCAATGGACTTTGGTGCAAAGGAACGCTTACTACTTACTTACATAATTTCAAAGATGTATTTTAAATAAAAAGAAAAAAATATATACTTTTTCACAAAATACAGTCACATCCGCTCATTCAATTATCCTACCGAGTTTCCTGATAATATTCAGAGGATTTTTAAAATTAATCACACTTTTCTTTGTATCGACGTACTTAGTTTAGTTGAATTATCGTTGAAAAACGTTTTCCCCTCTACCAGCTAAATGAAACCGACTTAGAACTGACTAAACGACCAATAAGGCTGCTTACGAAAGAACACAAACATATATAGAAATCCTGATCTATAGGCCTGATCAAGTAGTTTTCAAATATCAAAATGGACACAACAGGTGGACAGTAAATAACTCAATTTCCATAAGCCCAAACCGACACGAGCACATTTATTAATACAGTATGCAAATCGCGCCTGGTACCCATACATATATCACATTTTTCCTTCGGCCGATTCGATTGGTCGATAGAAACAACCCGAAAAGCGCACGAATGTGTGTCAGTGCGAAATATAATCGGCCTTTTCGAGTTGTAGGAGTTTGTTCTACTTTTAGCGGCGGCAATTTTTGCCACAGAAAACCGGCCCGGGGTTTTTTCCTGCCGCTAAAATGTTACACCGCAAGCCATGTTCTCTGCTGATAAAACGGCGGCGATCATGGAACGCGGACAGTTTTTGAGATAATAGCGTAACGATAAATCGAACATATTTACTACCAAATACTTTAACTAGTTTTGTCTTAATGCTCGTCAAAAAAAATCCCTGAAAGTCATTGGAATAAAAAGGAAACGAGAAATCATGGAGTTTTGAATGGTATACGAAGACATTTCCCGTGCGCTTAGTCCTGCTTAAACATTTTTTTATCCCACAACACTTTGAGCAATTTTGCAGTTGTTTCTCGAAGAGGGGCCAAAATTGACGAGATGTGGGAAAACAGGAGATTTTAATGCAAATTCAATTCCTGAACATTTTCTGTCCCAAAACGACAAATCGATACCCTAATGCTGATGTGGAATCGATACCCTAATGTTTGTCTGTTTTCTCTACAATATATACTGCCATGACATATACAATTACAACTTACCAGACAAAAATCAAATCGACAGATCGGCATACATATTACAATACGCAGACGACTACGGCACTTATTGTACATGACAAAACTACTGAGAGCAGCTCAAAGACTCCAAACACCAACAAACAACACAATGACATGGTTTTATAAATGGAGACTAACACCAAACGCGTCAAAAAACCAACTTCTGCTCACAAACCACAGACTCAACGCTGACTCCCCTACAATAACTGCAGACGGCCAAACGACACAACCAAAAAACGACGTAAAATACCTTGGAATCACAATTGACCACAAACTTAAATTCACTAAACACATACGAAACATCAGGGCAGAAACAATAAAGAGAACAAAACACTTCCGATCACTAACCTACAAAGACAGAGGAATTAGCACAAACACCGCCACCAAAATATATAAAGCTATTTGTAGACCCTTGCTAGACTATGGACATATACTCATGACCAACGGAACAGAAAGGACAAAACGTTATATACAAACAACAGAACAAATTGCACTAAGACTAATAACACGAATAAGACACTCCCAAAACCCACTACACAACCCCTCCAACCAACTACTATACGAACGCACAAACATGACAAAGATTTCGGAAAGACTCATACATCTACAGACAAAATGGACAAACAACCCCTACAACTGGACCATACTGAATCCCCTTTGTCTTACAAGACCAATCAGACAATCCCGCTTCCGTTTCCCTACATCAACGCTACTCGAACACTTACAAACGCAACTGACTACTGGACAATAAAATAATTTTTTCTTGTCATTAGAATTAGAAAGTTTATTGAATTAAATTGTTAACCCAGAATAAGAGAATTTTTATCTTTGTTTTTTTATTTAGATTAAGACTATATGTACTAAACAAGGGCAGAAAGACCGATAGGTCTATAGCCTTTTTTAGAAATAAAGATGGTTACTACTACTGTTTGTCTGTTGTTTATTTCTGTATTTTTATTCTTTTTTGTCTGTTAACAGCATTTAGTAATGTACGATTTGGTGACTTTAACGCGAAAATACATTTTAATTTTTTTGCAGGTTACGACTTATCAGAGTTAGGGTAGCGAAATGCTGCCTACAGGAAAGAAGGAGGAAAACCATGTTGAATACGAAAGGACAATAAGACACTTTTGGAAATTTTGGGTGAGAATATTCACGATTTTTTGCTTGCTCGCTTTAAAGATCGATTTCAAATTACGGGTGGAGTGGAAAGGGCACTCGAAAAATAACATTCCCATTTTAGATTTAACCAAATTTTTAAACGAAAAGTGCATTTTTTTGGAATCTATGGAAAGCGTTAACCCATTGACAAAAACACCAAGAAGCCAGAAGGTTTCATTTGTAGGGAAACAACACAGAGTGTCTAATGTGCTCAAACACTCTTATGCTCTCATGCTAAAACGTCTTTAGCTTAAACCTCATCAAGAGTTGAGCCAAGAATAAAAATTCCAGTTAGACGTTTCCTCCATTTTTCTGCAGTAAAGTTATGGAATTGGAGCCAACAATTACTACTGAATTCAGTATTTGTAATGCCAATTTTCTTCTAATTTGAATTATTCTTCTGATAGCTGCCATTTTTTAATCATCATTCATGACTTTGACGATTATTGACCATTGCACAGGTAAAATAAAAAATTAAACAGTTAAAACTTGCTGACACCAACTTGGGTATTTCATATTTTTGTGCTCGCCGGAGAAAAAATGAGAATAATTATTCAAATCAATGCCGCGCATTTCAGTCAAGTCATCTTCATTTTTCGTTTGTCAACTTCTCACATTTTGCCTGCCTGCTAACAGTAATTTCTATTTATTTCTTCCGAAGCCCCGTTTGTTGAATGAAAAAGCGCTCGAACGACACACCGGCATTCTTTCTTCAGTTGGACACACGCGTCGTTCGGTAAAATTGGGCAATTTCTATTCGTCAGTTGACTCAATAAATAAAATCATGGTATGATTAAAATGGTCGAAATGACGAGAAAAAGCGAATACCACCTGAAATTGTCGTTTCATTCAGCGGTCAGTTTGAATGGACAAACGAAGGACAATCGTGTAACTGTAACAGTCATGTTGCGGGATTTTTTTCGTGTTTAAAATCAATGGCAAATTATAGGAAAAATGATATCACAAAATAGATCGCACACAAACCTACTAACTGAGTTTAGATTGAAAGGACGAATTATTAAGGAACAAAACCTTCAGTTTTTACGATTTTTTTTAAGTAAGAATTTTGTTTCTTAGACGAAAAAGTGCGGAATAATTTTTGCACACAGTTGTTGCAATTAATATAAATAATATTGCAACAACCATTGGTGATGTGCGGGTTTTTGGCTGTCGTCGATAGGAATTTGATCCTTCAGAGGGTGTGCTCGCCGCCGAAGCGAACAACCCTCTGAAGATGCCAAGCAGGCGTGCGAGCGAAACCTCAGGACCAAATTCTAGCGACGATGGTTTAAAAATCCGCAACTATCGGAAAATTGGAATACTTTGTACTTGGCTGGAATGTTCCCACGAGCAGCCCTAATGAAACAATTCCTCGCACTGCTCAAATAATGTGTTCCATCAAATAAATCACATGCTACGAACTGTAAATTGACAATTGTAATTATAACCAGTCCTCAAGTTGCCAGATCGACACGATCATTGCCTTTTTGCCTCCATTATCGCGATCCCCGTCAATCGGAATCACTGAAAGCAATCGATAAAAACTCGTTCGATTTCCTCTTATTGATAATGACGTGCAAAAAACCATTCGAATCGTTACCAAAGCCGTTTTGTTGGTACTTGTCTGCCAGGTTGTAGGGAAAAGTTCGAGAAAAACGACCGTTTTCAAACAATTTTAGAACACATTTTGCCGCAAAAGAATTAAACTTGGGAAAGCATCTTTCAGAGTGTAGACTCAAGTTACTAAAGTGTGGGTATCTTCCATAACTTTCCTATGGAACTTGGAAGATTTGTGTGTTGGAAAGTGTCTTCGGATCATTGGAAAATGATTCATGTTTCTTCTGTTAACTTTTTTATTGTTCACACTGGAAACATTTTCTGGTCTATCGCCAAATAGTTTCGTTTTTTATCTTTAGCCTCTTTACACACACCAAGAATAGCTTTTTACTCTAAAATACCCAGAAGTCGAAGGTAAAAATATGAGTAAAATTTCAGTTTACCCGCCCAAAATGTTACGCCTATGCATAAAACGAAAACACCATTTAGGCATCGAAATCCAGTACCTACAAGAACGTACACATAATCTGGCTTTTATCTCCCTAGATCAATAGCAATCTCGCTTGGAAATCATCTTTAGAATTTTCTGAAAACTTTGAAAACCCCATACTTGTCCCCTAATGTATATATTTCTGCTGATATCCCACCACTTGAATAAAAAAAAACAAAAAAATCTCGAACCCATCTATTACATCACAGTCGATTGGATCTTTCTTCCGTCATCATCATCATCATCAGACAAACAAATATTGAACGTCGTGCTTTATGACACGCCCGGTCGTAGCTCGGCGCGCTTTCCGATTGGCTGCACACTTTTACCTCCTCCTTGGGTTTGGTACCGTGTCGCGCGCGAACAGAATTCGGCGGTACCGGAGCAGAGGTCAAATCGTGCCGTCGCTATTGGCAACCGAACCCGATTTCGGCTAGCCCCAAAACAGGTGCCGGCATCCGCTAATCACATATTCGACGCCTTCTTTTCGTTTATTGGTACCGGAGTACCCGTCGGAGTCTGCTGATAATTATTCGCAAAAGACGCAGCACAGCCGAGATTCATTGTGTTGAGGTTCAAACGCGAGGTGGCAGTACCCATCAGGGACCGAAAAGTAAAACAATAAGAACCGAAAGTACCCGGTCATGCCGAGTCATCAAACCGTATCATTTGGCATCCTGTCCGGTACGGCCTGTGGTGCTGTCGGCCAAAGAGGACGAAAAATTTTACATTAACTGGGATTTTTCATTTTCCCATTTATTCGTCTTTGCTCCTTTTTATGTCTTGATACAAAGAAAGCAACAATTCTGACAAAGATATGGAAGAATCGACTATGTACCTACAAAAAGTCATGATTAACAGCTTGTAAAGCTCTTCTCTGACTCTCAGTTGGGTACGATATATTCATATCTCACCGAAAAAAACGGTTATACTATTTACTCAAGTTGAGTCGTTTGCCTGTTCAGTTCCGTCAACCTAAACCGTCATGATGAACCGAAACAGTACCCGAGAATTATGCTCCTGGAGGGGTTAAAAAGCACTTTAAGCACCCAAAAGAACCCCCCACTTACCGTAACAGGTGCACCACAATTTCTTCAAGCATAACAGAGTAACTCGCTACTCACTGACCGGTACAGTCGCTTGCAGTACGTCAGAGGTACCTTTTGCTCTTCTGGTTCCGTTTCGACGTAGCGATCTGACGGAACCTCGAGTTCGAAGCGGGAAAGTGACTTTCTGGGGAAGTTTTTTGGTGCGATTTGCCAATCGCCATGAGAGCGGGCGGGCGTTTGATTTTTCATCCCGAAGTTCTTCAGCTAGTTGCCTGTTGATTCGCTGGAGAGTTCAACGGGCGATGTGGTGACAAACCGTCAACAAAATCGTTGGTTCCATTGTCGCATGACTAACTGTTAGGACATGATTGTTAAATAAACTTTTTTCCTGGTATAACTTAAATCTCCCAGTACGACTTGGGGTTGTTTAAACTTTGCAATCAAAGGCTTAAAGTTAAAATTGTCAGTTTAGCGCCAGTGCTTTCTCTGTTGTGCTTTGGATACTGTGGATATACTTTGTGTGTGAGGTAAACTCAGTTTTGGTTTCAGTGCGTTGTTTCTCCACCAGGTATGTGTTTGAACCCTTTCACCTTTTCTTATATAAACCGGGTTGCTCGAAAAAAGTTGGTCGCTAAATTCAATTAGTTGAAATACCGAATTTAATAGCAATCGCTTTTTTTGCCATAACTCAATTATCTAAATTTCCTTATAAATGCAGAGCGCTTTTTCGGTTGCGAACCAAAATGAGGTCGATTTTACTCAATACGGCTCGATAAAAAAAAACTGTTGATAAACGTGACTGAAAATAATAATTAAAATTCAATAGACGGTAGGCAGATTAATAAAATTTCTGATATAAAAATTCAATCATTTTTCAACAGATCAAAGTGTGCGGCAAAAACTATTCAATATTCGATTTTCGGGCCTTTTCGGACACGAAAACGTGTCCGAGACTCGTGGATCGTCGAATTATTTGGCTGCGTTTTTTTCCCGCTGGTTCGACCACAACTTCAGATTGTTCGAATTGGGTTGTCACGGGATATTTTTTAAATGAATTGTCGAAACACAAACGACTCAAGGAAAAAAGTTCTATTTTGAAATGTACATCAAGTAGTTATGGAATTCCGCAGCTTGTTTGACTGATGTGAATTCAAAGACAAGCCTAAAGAGCTGTTTAGTGATGATTTTTCGCTGTTTGTTGCTTTGTGCTTTGTTTCTTCTTCACCTTCTCAGAGAAAATGTAGTTTTTCATACAAATATTTGCGTTCTTTGATTAGTATGATATGATTGTTTTCTGCCGATTTTTTTGTTGTTTCGGTGTTCATATCGATAATTTGATATCTTCATCACTTTTAGACGCTCGTTTGAAAGTGTTCAAAGCGGAAATGTTTAAAATAAGCTTTGTATCAGTCAAGTTCACTTGTTATCCGTCGCCCCCATATTCATTGCGTTTAATGGGGGAGATATGGCGAATTACTTACGCAGGTGTCAAGTTCGTTTACATGGTAGCTTTTGCTGATGATTATCAGGAGTGTTTTCACCGATTTTTCCATTAGTTTAATTTAGGCTTTGTCACATCACGCTATTACTTTCCTCTGTTTTTTTCCTTTATTGCGTCTTATTCGCTTATTGTTACATCTTTTTCATTTGCTTCATCTTCTATTAGTATTGCTTCTTTTAGTAGGACGATTAGTTAATGGTTTTTTTTGGTGCTTGAGTGGTAAACAATCATTCATCTGTGTGAATTAATCAATTTAATTTCTCAGAAACTTATTTAATGCAAAAAATTCTAAAAACCAAAAAATATAATCAATGAACAACAAACGACAAGAAAATTTGGAAGGAAATTAGCTTTTTAGCTAATTATTTTATCATCAGGCAAAGGATTATTTGTCTTTAACATCTGGAACAGGGCGAAGCATGAAATTTTCACAAGCGTGATTTTTGATCTAAATGGATTGCTGCGAAATAAGTAGTTTTCCAATATGCATATATAAAGTGTTTGGGTTTATAATTAGGAAGATATCGTCGGTTAAAGATCTGGCCGCTCAAAAACAGCTTAAAAAGGCCCAAAAATATCGATTTTTTCGGGTCTGAAGCTTCCATCGTGTTTTTCAATAAGCTCATTGCATTCCCCGCTGCCTTGAGACAAAATTGTTGTAGAATTCGAGGCATTTTGAGAGGACTTGATTTTTTTCGAAAAAATCGACCCTGACCCCTATGAAATTTTCGACCAAAAATAAAATTTTCACATACGTGTTTTTTGAGCTCAATGGACTGTTTCCGACCTAGGGAGCTCCCCAATTTACATGTGAAAAGTGCATCAGGTTATAATATGGAAAAAATTCGTGTTAAAAATTGTTAGCACTCAAAAAACGCCAAAAATATCGATTTTTTCGGGTCTGAAGCTTCCATCGTGTTTTTCAATAAGCTCATTGCATTCCCCGCTGCCTTGAGACAAAAATGGTGTAGAATTCGAGGAATTTTGAGAGACTTGATATTTTCGAAAAAATCGACCCTCACCCCTTATGAAATTTTCGATCAAAAATAAAATTTTTACATACGTGTTTTTTGAGCTCAATGGACTGTTTCCGACGTAGGAAACTTCCCAATAAACATTTGTAAAGTGCATCAGGTTATAATATGGAAAAATTCGTGTTAAAAATTGTTAGCACTCAAAAAACGCCAAAAATATCGATTTTTTCGGGTCTGAAGCTTCCATCGTGTTTTTCAATAAGCTCATTGCATTCCCCGCTGCCTTGAGACAAAAATGGTGTAGAATTCGAGGCATTTTGAGAGACTTGATATTTTTCGAAAAAATCGACCCTCACCCCTTATGAAATTTTCGATCAAAAATAAAATTTTCACATACGTGTTTTTTGACCTCAATGGAACTGTTTCCGACCTAGGGAGCTCCCCAATTTACATGTGAAAAGTGTATCAGGTTATAAAATGGAAAAATTCAGCGGTTGAAAATTGTTAGCACTCAAAAAACGCTTAAATGGCCCAAAAATATCGATTTTTTCGGGTCTGAAGCTTCCATCGTGTTTTTCAATAAACTCATTGCATTCACCGCTGCTTTGAGACAAAATTGGTGTAGAATTCGAGGCATTTTGAGAGGCTTGATTTTTTTCGAAAAAATCGACCCTCACCCCTTATGAAATTTTCGATCAAAAATAAAATTTTCACATACGTGTTTTTTGACCTCAAGGAACTGTTTCCGACCTAGGGAGCTCCCCAATTTACATGTGAAAAGTGTATCAGGTTATAAAATGGAAAAATTCAGCGGTTGAAAATTGTTAGCACTCAAAAAACGCTTAAATGGCCCAAAAAGATCGATTTTTTCGGATCTGAAGCTTTCATCGTGTTTTCAATCAGCTCATTGCATTCCCCGCTGCCTTGAGACAAAAATGGTGTAGAATTCGAGGCATTTTGAGAGGCTTGATTTTTTTCGAAAAAATCAACCTCACCTCTTATGAAATTTTCGATCAAAAATAAAATTTTCACATACGTGTTTTTTGAGCTCAATGGACTGTTTTCGACCTAGGGAACTTCCCAATAAACATATGTAAAGTGCATCAGGTTATAATATGGAAAAATTCGTGTTGAAAATGGTTAGCACACAAAAAACGCTTAAAAAGGCCCAAAAATATCGATAATTTTGGATCTGAAGCGTTTCATCGTGTTTTTCAATCAGCTCATTGCATTCACCGCTGCTTTGAGACAAGAATGGTGTAGAATTCGAGGCATTTTTAGAGACTTGATTTTTTTCGAAAAAATTGACCCTCACCCCTTATGAAATTTTCGATCAAAAAAAAATTTTTCACATACGTGTTTTTTGACCTCAAGGAACTGTTTACCGACCTAGGGAGCTCCCCAATTTACATGTGAAAAGTGCATCAGGTTATAATATGGAAAAATTCGTGTTAAAAATTGTTAGCACCCAAAAAACACCAAAAATATCAATTTTTTGGGGTCTGAAGCTTCCATACTGTTTTTCAATAAGCTCATTTCATTCCCCACTGCCTTGAGACAAAAATGGTGTAGAATTCGAGGCATTTTGAGAGATTGACTTTTTTCGAAAAAATCGACACTCGCCCCTTATGAAATTTTCGATCAAAAATAAAATTTTCACATACGTGTTTTTTGAGCTCAATGGACTGTTTCCGACCTAGGGAGCTTCCCAATAAACATATATAAAGTGTATCAGGTTATAATATAGAAAAATTCGCGTTGGAAATTGTTAGCACTCAAAAACGCCTAAAATGTCCCAAAAATATCGAATTTTTCGGATCTGAAGCTTCCATTGTGTTTTTCAATCAGCTCATTGCATACCCCGCTGCCTCGAGACAAGAATGGTGTAGAATTCTAGGCATTTTGAGAGACTTGGTTTTTTTCGAAAAAATTGACCCTCAACCCTTATGAAATTTTCGATCAAAAATAAAATTTTCACATACGTGTTTTTTAAGCTCAATGGACTGTTTTCGACCTAGGGAACTTCCCAATAAACATATGTAAAGTGCATCAGGTTATAATATAGAAAAATTCGTGTTAAAAATTGTTAGCACTCAAAAAGCGCCAAAAATATCGATTTTTTCGGGTCTGAAGCTTCCTTAGTGTTTTTCAATAAGCTCATTGCATCCCCGCTGCCTTGAGACAAAAATGGTGTAGAATTCGAGGCATTTTGAGAGACTTGATTTTTTTCGAAAAAATCGACCTCACCCCTTATAAAATTTTCGATCAAAACTTAAATTTTCACATGCAGTGTTTTTTGACAAGGTGGTTGTTTTCCCAGTGTTTAAATTGATGAACTGCTACGCGAATTTGCAGTTTTTACAGTTCAATAAGAATTTCAATAATTAAATTTAATAATTTAACAATATTTTATTACTTGGTTTAACACAAAAAGAACTTTAAAAGGACAGCAATTCTCTTCTATTCGACAAGTTTCAGGCCCTTTAACTTTTTAGCTCTGGTCATTTGAAACATTATGTGGAGAAACGTTTGAAAAAGTCTGTTTTTTTACGGCTGGAAAAGCGTCATTTAAAATGTGCAAAATTGCGTTTAAAATTATCGAAGTTGCATTATGAAAATGTACACTTATGAAATCGTGAAATTGAAAGACACTTGAAGCAAACATCAACTTTCTATCCATTTAACTATTATGTCGAGGCTCGAAACTGTTGGAAATTGTCGTGAAACGAGAGTAATTCGGTATTCAAAGGACGCAATCAAGCTGGGCACGAAGGAAGGTGATTTTTTGCGAGCCCCAGAACATAGTTGCGAGAATTCGAGATTAAGATACACTTTGCTCCTTCGGTATTGTTTAACAATAGTAACTGTATGAATAACAAATTCGCCAGTCTCGAATACAATAACGGCCACCAGAAGCACAACTTTATAGAGATCTGGTTCGATTTTTTCCGATTTGAATAATCCATACCGAATGAAGAACGGTTCGGGACGAAATTTCAGGAAAATACTGAAGTGAAATATCGGCTATGACCGTCAGCAGATAGTGGTAATTACGATCAGAAGAGTGAGGCCACAGCATTAAAATCCTTTGCACTAATGCGTTTTGTCATAAAGAAATAAAGTAGTGTTAACGGTCGCACAAAAAACCACTTGAAATAAGTTGAAAGTTATAGCATGTTATTACATCTCTCTGTTGAGGCAAAACGAAATAAGCTCAAATATGTGAAAGTATTTAGGTAATTTAACTGGAAATTTCTTCCGTTTTTTCTCCCGGGCCCAAGTCCGACCTTTTTTGATTAATTACATTCTGAAAGATTGTAGCTTTTTGATTACTCATAGTAATTAATATCGCGGACGCTGGAAACCCGTTATGATTTCTGATATTCACTTTAATAAGATTTCAACTACTCGAAAGATGTGTGTGCCCGATGCAAAAACTCCATCCGATTGCAAAACACATCAACATGTTGTGGGTAATTTACTACCGCATACGGCTCGCCATTATCCGAAGGATCTGGGTCTAAAAAATCTATTTAATCAATGATATTGTGTTTAAAAACTTTAATTTGCATCAGACCATTGTATATTGCACCCGGCAATTAATCCCTGTATGTTTACGCGAAGAACAGTGATAAAGCTCTCGGCTAGTACAGTTATTACTGGGAAATCACCCCGATTATTATTAAGATCTAGATTTTTACTTCAATTCCGATGCCCTCTCTTCACTCTGACTAACAATATACAAACGGACAGAAAGACAGCTTGCCTGTTTATGGACATTAACAAAGCTTTTGATAGTGTCTGGCATAGAGGCTTACTATACAAACTATACAAACTACACACACCAACATATCTACTACACACCATAAAGAACTTCCCTCAAGGATCCCCGGTCTCACCGTTTCTCTACAATATATACTGCCATGACATATACAATTACAACTTACCAGACAGAAATCAAATCGACAGATCGGCATACATATTACAATACGCAGACGACACGGCACTTATTGTACATGACAAAACTACTGAGAGAGCAGCTCAAAGACCCCAGACACTAACAAACAACACAATGACATGGTTTTATAAATGGAGACTAACACCAAACGCGTCAAAAAACCAACTTCTGCTCATAAACCACAGACTCAACGCTGACTCCCCTACAATAACTGCAGACGGCCAAACGACACAACCAAAAAACGACGTAAAATACCTTGGAATCACAATTGATCACAAACTTAAATTCACTAAACACATACGAAACATCAGGGCAGAAACAATAAAGAGAACAAAACACTTCCGATCACTAACCTACAAAGACAGAGGAATTAGCACAAACACCGCCACCAAAATATATAAAGCTATTTGTAGACCGTTGCTAGACTATGGATATATACTCATGACCAACGGAACAGAAAGGACAAAACGTTATATACAAACAACAGAACAAATTGCACTAAGACTAATAACACGAATAAGACACCCCCAAAACCCACTACACAACCCCTCCACCCAACTACTATACGAACGCACAAACATGACAAAGATTTCGGAAAGACTCATACATCTACAGACAAAATGGACAAACAACCCCTACAACTGGACCATACTGAATCCCCTTTGTCTTACAAGACCAACCAGACAATCCCGCTTCCGTTTCCCTACATCAACGCTACTCGAACACTTACAAACGCAACTGACTACTGGACAATAAAATATTTTTTTCTTGTCATTAGAATTGGGAAGTTTATTTAATAAGATTATTAACCTAGAATAAGAGAATTTTCATCTTAGTTTTTTGTTTAGATTAAGACTACATGTATTAAACAAGGGCAGAAAGACCGATAGGTCGATAGCCTTTTTTAGAAATAAAGATGTTTACTACTACTTCCGATGCCAGTCGAATCCTGAGAAAGTACTTGGTAACATCAAACTAAATAGCTGACAGAACCATCATAAATCTTTGGAATAGTTAAGTTCTTTGCAGTTTTACGTGACACTGAAAAAGAGTCTTAATGAACTGCAATTGATTTTCGTGCAGCTTTTTAGTGCTGGTGTTGGAATGTGTGTTTCAATCGTTTTATTTGAAATTTTATGGCTCCTTTTTATCACATCGTTTAAAATTTGGTTGTTTCGTGGTTTAGAAGATATTTTAAAATGAAATTTCTTGCTTTTAATCTCGCGCTTTAAATTTTTTTTTCGAGAGTTGGGAGGCCTTCGGTGGCCCTCAAGAATTCTGCGCTTTATTTTAGAAAAAATGAGCACGTTAAAATTGCAATATTTGATGAATTAATTTCCAAATAACTGAAAAACCGACTCGAAGAAAAAGGTGATTCTAGTGTATCGCTAATAAATCAATGTATGCATACTAAATCATTTACATTTAGCGGGAAAGCCTGCACCGATAGCAATAATTCCTCGATCAATCGATCGTCAAATGCATTCCCGAGCCATAATTGAAAATTCAAAGAACCTAGAGTATCTTTAAAGATATCTTTTAATGCACGTTGCACGTAGATTGAATCTTCAACACGTGTTTCTAACAATGGCAGCCTGTAGAATTCGAAATGCCTTGCTGCGTTACATTTCAGGAATATTTAACATCGGTTTCCAACTTTTCTTAATTGCTTCAAAGGAAAAGTGATTCGATTTGAAATTGGCCCCGATTCAAGTTTTATAAAGATTCCTCCAAAAATACTTTCATGTCTTCGACTGCTTATTGTCTCGGCCCTCCCGCCTTAGCACAGTTTTCAGCCTCAAATTTACCTTTTCTAATCAAAATTTGACAGTATGCATTTTTTTAATGGAACCGTCGTCGTCTCAACCACATTCATCATTGTCTCAGCACAAGCTAAAAGCCATCAATCCTCTATAGAAAAATCATCCTTTCAAAGTTCACATCAAACAACATATGGCGTTGATATTAAACCATCCTCCCTTGCAACCCTCCGATTATTTTCTTTGTGTTTACCTGTCAGCTGGTAATTATTCTTGGCATAGGACGATGTCTTTGCCTTCGACCAAGCGATCAACAGTTGCGGTTTAATGGCAATGCCCGCCCTTATGTTGGCTGGATCGTTATTGATAATTTTGCGATCGGAAACTGTACTGATGGTACCGTACCAGATCTGTCACGGTGTCGACAAGACATCCAGCAGACTACAAGGCTTTAAAAGTGAAACATCGTCGCACAGATACCAGGTAGGCTCATATGGCGCGCGCTAACCATATGGTAGTGACCCGTAATGGTCAGAAGCCCATAGTTTACGTCAATACCGATTAGATGCTGAGAGGCCAACATCTCACATTTTATTCCTTAACGATTCTTAATGAGTTGTATGTTTGAGTTAAGCGCCGCTCGTTAGAAGTCTGTTCGATCTGCGTTCTGTTCTCACTCAGTGCTGAGCGGATTTCTGAATATCCATTTCAACTCCTTGGTTTTGATATGATTTTCTTCATGTTGGATGCTATTCCTAGGTGTTCTCTTTAGTCACTGCTGAGCGGGCTTGGAAGAATCCGTTCAAACTCCTTGGTTTTGAGGTCATTTTCTTCATTCTGAGGAAGAGTATTCAAGTGTTCTGACTTTGTACCTTAACTGTTGTTGTTTTTTTATGTGCAGATCTTCTTCTTAACTTTTCCTATTGATTTCTTAACCTCCTAATTCCTCCCTTGGCCCTTCCTAACTCTCTAATTGGTGGTTTTGGAGGATTTGTTGACTAGAGGGGTTGGAAAATAATTTTTTGTCGGCAATCAGCTCCAAATTTCATTTGAAAGCTTTACCGCCTTAAAATTATAAAATCAACTCCATTATGTGGATAACTTGGCTTTAGGACATTGTTTCTCAAGACTCGCTTTTTCGTAAATTTCCGCAATTTTTGCGGTTGAATGCATGATGGAAATGCGAATTGAATCCGAAAAAGCTTCCACTCTGGACAGGAGAACATTTCTTCAAATAAAGTGCCGTTTGGTTTCGAGAAAATCTGAGGAAACTTGTATTGGGTAAATTAATTCAAAATAGGCCTTTAAGTTTTGTAGTAACTTAAACATTTAGCTTCAAATGGAAGGGCTGAAATCAAATGTGAAAACTTTAACAAAAAAAGGTAAAATTTGAAGAAAACGATGAATTTCCATATGAATAAACAGAACATATTTCTTTATTAAATAACATGATGAGACAAAATTGCAAGGTAAAATGCGATACGAAATTTTCGCCGCTTTCGAGCAGAAAAGCCGAGCGTGCAAGATCAAGGCAATTCATTGCAATAAACGTCCAATTTGCAATATCATCAGCAAGCAAGTCCTTGTTCGAGACCACCGATTAGATATATGGCCATTTGGTCGGGTTATAATAGCTAATTTATACACGTAGATTGTTGTCAAAAGTCATAAGAAAATTTAATTCGCAGAAGTTTTAATTAATCGAAGAAAATGGAAGGTATTATGCAAAATCAGGCAACGGTAGATTGACAAGCATCGTCTTTTCGAGATTGAAATCTCGAGTACATTCCTATGGTCGAGGTTTGCATGTATTCGTTGCAAAACTACACTGCTAAGCAGAAGGTTAAGAGTTGTAACAAGTTGACTTAAGTGCTCCTAATTACGTATAAATGTTCAAATGAAGCGCATTAGAATAGTATTTTGAAATGTTTGTTGATCGAAACAATACGATCATTCAATAGTTCACTCTCAACTTTAGCGGTTGTCGTTCACATTCTGCGCTAGTATCTAATAACCAATCGCTTAACACGTAAATTGCTATTGGCTTAAGAACATGATGAATTTGCATTCCAGCGCAACAAAGTCATTAATAAACAACCTATTGCGAAAAGTGATTTTTTACCAACAACAAATGTTGGAATATTAACGGGCCTGGAGTATAATAATTGCAGTTGAAATTGCGATCAATTAGGAATCTTGTAACCATTCTAGGAACTTTAATAGTCCGGCATCAATCAGTTTTGATGCATGTGAAATGTTCAACAAATACGACCAATGTGGGCAATTGAAAATTTCTGGAATTTTAACAGGTTTAATTCGATTTGATTAAGAGACCCGACCATCTATTTAATGGTTCACATGCGAAAAGGGCCTCCAAAAGTACTGCTAAGATAATGTTTTGTAAGTGGAAGTTTGGAGGAAGTTTTCCTAGTTTCACAAGGAAATGTTTGACAGTTTGCAACTTTAAAATCTGCTTATGGAGCCTTTTTTGTGGCCACATAAGTAAAGAGGAATTTTTTTTGATAAAACGTTCACATTTCGGTGTTTTAGCTGGTTATAGATTGAAAACGATTCATAATATATTTCTTTGCTAAAAAAAATGTTGAAATTATTACCTTTTCCAAGTGTAAACTTTCCCAATTTATCTTACGAATAATTTCTGGTCGCTTTTAATACCTAATTCAGTCCGATAAATGCACTCAAATATGTGATGGATACAAAGAGTAAGTTTTGGATAAATTTACGGATTTTGAAATTGATATAATTGTAGTTTAGATTATGGTTTTGAAGTATTTTTCAAGTCTAATGTGCGCTTGAGTCATTCAGCCGTTCTCTATCCATCGGATATAGGCCTCTCTCATTTTTGACCAAGTATCCCTGTTCTGCGCGGCTTGGTACCAGTTTAGCCCGGCGAATTTCTTCAATTCATCGTACCACCTCTGCTGCGGTCTTCCAGCACTTCTTCGCTCTCCCCAGGATCTCCATCTGGTGATGTGCCCACTCCACTTTTCTTTGTGTCTGGCGACATGTCATGCTCATTGCCACTTTAGAGAGCTAATTCTTTGTATGACGTCTGTTACCTGCGTTTTTTCACTTATCCATTTGTTGGTTTTGTGGTCCTTTAGTGTTATACCTAGTAATCTTCGTTCTATGGCTCTTCGATGCACTCTTAGTTTGTTAGTGGTTTTCTTTGTCAAGACCCAAGTCTCGGATCCGTATGTCACCACTGGGAGGATATACTCGTATATTTTGTTTAATGCCAATGGTATCTTCGTATTAAGGATGTATTTCAGTCCTCCGTATGCGAGCCATCCCAGTCTGATTCGTCTGTTGATTTCGATTGCTTGGTTTTGCTTGCCGAGTGTTATTGTTTGTGCAAGGTATATATATGATATCGTCTTGTTTTCTATTTGTCCGTGTATCGATATTGTCCCTCCTGCTTCATGTGTGTTGGTCATGAATTGTGTTTTGGTGTTGTTAATGAATAATCCAATCTTAGCTGCTTCTTCTTGTAGTTCTTCCATCATCTTGGTAAGTTCTTGCTCATCCTTTCCGAATACAACTACATCATGAGTGAATCTGAGGTTGTTAAGGTTTTCTCCTTGAATGTTGATTCCTTTATTGCTCCATTCTAGTTTTTTCAAGATGTCCTCTAAGACCAGAGTGAACAGCTTCGGTGAGATTACATCCCCCTGACTGACCTCTTTTGGCATTTATTTTATTTGTAGGGCCGTGAATCCTTATACTCATTATGGAGGTGTTATATATGTATTCTATCAAGTTTATGTACCTCTGATCTATCCTAGTATTTCTCATTGGCCTGATTATCGCCCAAGTTTCTACTGTATCGAATGCCTTCCTGAAATCGATGAATGCCATCCATATAGGTATGTTGTATTCTGTTACCTTTTCTACGAGTTGTTTTACTCTTGTGGAGGTGTTCAGTGGTGCTAAAGTTACTTCGAAATCCAGCCTGCTCTTTTGGTTGGTATCTCAGCTCAAGCTTTCTATCCAATCTGTTTGTTATTCTTCTGATAAACAGTTTGTATAGCTGGGACAGCAAACTGATTGGCCTGGAATTTTCTAGGTCCGCTAGGTCCCGTTTTTTGTAGATCAGAACAACCATTGCGTTTTCCCAGCCTTCAGGAATTTGTTCAGATGTTAATCATAAGTTAAACAGTTTCACTAGTTCTTCTTTGGTTTTTCCGTCACTTTCCTTTAGCATTTCCGGTAGTATGTCGTCCTCTTCTGCTGCCTTTCCAGTCTTCATTTGATGAAGTGCTTTCTCTAATGCTTCGACATCTATAGCTGGCATTTCTTCTGAATTTATATTGACAATCCTTTTGGTTTTGTCATCATTTCCTCTTTTAGCTGTCTCATTCGGGATTTTTGATTCATACAGGTCTGTATCAAAGGATTCAACCACCTTCAGTATTTGTGTTATATCTTCTATTATTTTGTCTGTCTCATCCCTTATCTTCGTTATTTCTTTCCTTTGCATTCCTCTATTTTTCTCCAGAAGTGTTTGTATCTATTTGGTGTTATATTTCAGGATGTCCTGTTTTGCCATTTTCCTAACCGTTTTATTGGTCACCGTAAATTCTATTGTGTCTCTTTTCCCCTTTTTTATGAGTTCTCTTCGTTTTTTGTCCCCAGACTTGTTGCTCGTCTGTTCAGCCGTTTCTTTTATGATCTTTGTTATTCTTTTATTAGCCTCATTTGGCTGTCCTGGGTTTTTAGAGAAGTTTTTGCTAAGTTGTTTTTTTGTAGCTTTCATTTTCGTCCTTAAGCTGTTCCCCATTTATTTTGGTTGCTATTCGTCTCATTCTTCTGGCTCTCTCAAGCTTAACATCTATGAAAACTTTGCATCCAACCATTCTGTGGTCGCTTCCAGTGGTTAGTTGGTTTATCACATCTACGTCCTGAATTATATGATTTTGTTTAGAGATAATGAAGTCGATCTCGTTTTTGTGTCTCCATTTGGGGTTTTCCATGTCCATTTGCGTTTTTCGTTTTTCTGAAAGAAGTTGTTCGTGCGCTTGAGTATTAGCCGGCAAAAGAACAACCCTTGGGGGTTGCCAAATTTATAAATGCTTCGGCGATTTTTCAAAATCTGTCCTTGCCAGTCACCGATTCGAAGCATACATTCAACATTTGTTGAGGCTCTTCTGCGTTGTCAAAATATAAAGAAACTCAACTGGAGCCGAAAATGTTTGTTGGTTTAAGCAAAGTTCGAGCGCTTAACAAGAGAGTGGAAGTTGACCCTTCAACTGCTGGAGAATTTTAAAAACCGTTTAATTCCAATGTCCAAGTAAACCCTAATAATCGTTCGCACAATTGAAATTGTCTAGTAAAACTAATTCAGAAAATTTTCTGGCTTTTCCAAGACGGTCTAAAACACCGAAAAACACATCAGTAATTTAGTAAATGTTGCTTTAGAGAATAAATATTCACTCGGGCCTATTCACTAGTTGACTAAACAGCAGATTTTGCCAATTACAAATGGCATGTTAATAAATCGTGAGAAATCAGGATTTGATTTATATAAAGTGGCCAGTTTGAAAGAATAAATCAAGTTCCATGTATGCTTCTAGCTGGTGACTGGAAAACGAGCCGTTGACATCTTGTATCTATTGCTTGTTTGCTTTAGAAAATTAGCCAAATGATTTAAGACGCTTTTATAAATTAGAGTTGAATAAATTGAAGCCGAAAGAAGAGAAATCGAGTGAGTAACAACAATAACGCCTGTCTATGTCCCCGTCCGGGTGCGATATTTCATTGGATTAAACGGACGAACAAAAGAGGCAAAATTAGCGGAAGTCTGGTAATTGTAATGCAAAACTAACTAAAACAACACCGTGATATCAAAGCGTTATTTCACAGGGTTATCGACATGACCTTGGTTGTCAAAAAAAAAACTACCGGCACATGGAACATACGTAGAAGGTTCACCTTGAAAACTGCCGAAAATTAAAATTTTATCTTTTGTGTTTCGATAGAACGTCGGAAATGTGTGTTATTACATTACCATGTCGCTTGTTTGCCTATTGCCAAATGTATGCGGGACTTACCGAAACCGTAATTATCATAATTTGATTTGTCATTTTGCGTTGTTTTTTTCTTCTGCCGAGTTAAACCATTGTGAGTCAACGGCAGGAGATTACATTTTTCACATAATTGAACGAAGTTTGCATTTAAAAGCACCTAAAATATCATGGGTTTTTTTTCAAATTATTTTCAACATTTTTCTTGCTCTTAGGCCGTTGGGTCACGAAAAATTCATTAGTTTTCAAACAACGGCGGCGAAATCCTAACTATTTTACAAAGTTATTGCAAGTGGCCCACCATCCATCTCTTACATTTTTCTGCAAAAACATTAGTTTGCGTGATAAGTTTTCATCTTTTAATCAACCGAAGCAAAAAAATTTCATTGGACATTTTTACTTTCGTTGAAGAAATTTTCAAAAGAAGAAACTAAAATCCTTGTGAAGTTGCAACTGTCTAGTGCACAGTTCGTAGAACACTAAACAAGCAATAAAATCACTTTTATCAAGTATAAAGGCATTTACGGTCGCTGATTTTCCTGCCAGATAAATACTTTGTAAGCGCTTTATTGGCTAAAACCAATAAAATGGAAATTGTGTGTTTCTGTTTTAGAAATTTTATAAAGCCAAAAAAGTAATCTGGATTTAACAGCCTCATAAACTCAATGTTCTAATGTGACATCAAAATGGCAATTTAATCAACGCACACAAACATTGATCAAAACACAAAGGCTTTTTTGCCAATTAGCTTACTATGTCGTAACCAAACAGCATTATAAATCGGTACTATACGCGTTCCATTATGCCTCACTGTTATATTAATATAATATTTACGGCGTGTTACTAAAAAGTCGGATTTGAAAACGATTGTGCAACAGTGACGGAATTTATAGAAAGCATGAAATTTTTGCAGGAAAACACCACGTTCATTTAATTAATGTTATTTTTCGTGTTGAAATTAGGTAATCGCGAAATTCAATTTGGACTTGCTCAGCTCAAAGAATGCATTAGGTAACTATGTGAAAATATGCTAAATGAAAAAAATATCGTGCGTGCGTGTGCTGGAGTGATTTCGAAAATTTTTTTATCGGTCCTTGCTAGTTGTTCATTTGAAAGTGTGAACTTTTCTCAATAAGAAGCAATCACTGAAAAAGGCAATAAAAACCACGATACAGTTGCAAATTTCTTTGCCATCGAATAATTTAAGCCCATTTAAAGCCATTTCCATAAAGGAAGCAACCCAGATTTGAGGCCGATTTTTAATTAGCCATTAGGTATCGAACAAATCTATTGAATTTTTCAATCAGACATAACAGAAAGCATGAAATGAAGCCGAACTTTTTGTCCATTTACCACTTCCTCTTTACTCTCAAAACCGATCCCGTTCAAAAGGAATTTGTGAATGAATGAATGGATCGATGTTTCGTTTCTTTTGGAATCTTTGCGCTCGGCTGATTGTTTCGGAAAAAGTTACCGGTCGGGATCTATTCGAAAACCATCTCTTAGGTGTGAGAATCCGATATTCAATTTAATCATGCATGGCACGGGATAACGGTGATCTAGAGGTGATTCGGTTTGTTCGATCACTTTTTTCTAGTCGCTTTTTTCTACGACGATATGCAAAATCAACAGAATCAGCACGTTCGATTTGAGAAGTCACCAGTTGAATTGATTCAATCAATGAAGTTTTATACGTTGATTAAAGAGGTTTTTGATGATTTGAAAACACTCTTTAAAAAAGTGTTTTCAATTGATCTGTTGGTTCTGTTTTGCTTGTGAAAGCACGCGAAAATGTGGGAAAAGCCCACACTCTGTATACTTTGTTTGTATTTTTCGGGAAGAAATCTAAAAAGAACTCTGGTTTTCGAAATATTTGCGTTTTGCTGCAGCTAAATGCTAGCTAAAAACTTGCAGTCATACACATACAAAATACAATAAGATTGTATATTAAGTACCTGTTCGAAAAAACACCAATTTTGAAATATCTTGCCGTGTTAGATCTGGTGATCCAGCTGGACTATTCGCGGAAAATCTGCCCCAAGGCACTAATTTTTGGAAATTTCGTTGTAAAAAATCGAATATTGCGCCGAAAATAAAGTGGTCTGTGTAGTGCAGAAGTTGGAAACACTTCACATGTTAATCAAATTAATATAAATATTTTACAAAACCTGCAATTCCCTATGGTGGACGCCTAAAGACACATTTGAAATCGCACGACTTTAAACATCCTGTAACTTTTCTAAATAAAATCCTTGATTAACGGCAATATTAGATATATCGGATGATAATTCAGATATAAAACACTTAAGTTTTATTTTGTTAATTATTGAGTGTTGAAAATGGCATGAAAAATGTGTTTAAAGGCATTTGTATGTGCCATTTAACACTCTTGATGAGTCATAAACGGCTACTAACAAAATGCTGAGAAGTAAAAAAAAAACGGAATGAGAAGGCTGAAAACATGAAAAAAAGGCATCGTTTGAATTTGCGATCAGTCCGGCATGTGTGTATCTCGGGTTCCGCTGATTGATGCACGGATCAATGAGTGAAGAACACGAAAATTGAATTAAGCGAGATAGTCTGTGAAGAACGAGCGCCGAACGTTTTTGCAATAGTTTATTCCATTTATGCACGAGAGAGGCATAAATTCTTCTGGCAACTAATTGGTATTTGCTATAAAAAGTCGATAAAACGCCGCCGCCGTTAATATTTATTTGCCTACAAACCTGGATGGTAGATAACAGCTCTATACGAAATATTTGAGTAACAATTTCCTCGTTCGTTATTATTAACTCTGTGCCTTCGTTCGACTTCGAAGTTTAACACAGGAGATTGATATTGGAGTAGTGGTAGTAGTAGTAGTAGTAATCAACGATCTCGCTACCCAATTTCCTTTTCGAACGTCGTCCAATTTAATTTTATTGTCTAATCCGGCACCCGATTGACCCGGGTACTGTTATGGGAGCAATCTCGAATTAACTACCGACTTCTCAGCAGAAGGAAAATCGCAAAAATATCCGCGCCCTGCCTTTTGCAATTAGTGGCATCGTGCAATTCAGTTCCTACAACACGGTTCATCATGATTTTTGACGAGCGCTCTCCCAGTTCTCGCAGCGACTACGATATTTCATCATTTCAACTTCTTCGAGGACTCCCAGTATGGAACCTTCGATGGTTTCGAAGTATTTAGATGCTGAGGCATCGACATCTTCAGCTTCATGTTCAATGTCTTCTGGTCTCTTTGCTTGGATTTGATTGATCAAGTGCTTCTTAAGCTTGCACGAGTTTTCAGTGCAATGGATTTAATGTTTCTGTCTAGTGTTTCAAGATTAAGCTTTTTTGTTATTCACAACGTTTCGGTTGAGTATCTCCAAGCGTCTTGAAGGGAACAAATTGCTGAATAATGAAGGTTAAAAACTAATCTTTAATGAAGGCAGTGAATATTCAGAATCAATTAAATCAGCCAACCTTTATTTAATTAACAATTAACCCACATAAGCGTCATCTTTTTATGCTGACCTCCCTCATCTTCCCCTGGCAGCTTTTTACTGACTGGATGGATGGTTGCAAGCAAGGAAAAGCATTATTTTTCAAACGCAATGAATTTTTTTGAAGAACATACAAAAGAACTAGAATAAGAACAAACGCAATAATGAAGAAGAAAATTCCTTGGATTAAGGCAGACACTGCAAAACTTCCTACAAGAACATGCAGCAATTAGGGCGGGAAAATTTTTCTTATGAATGTCTGAAAACTTGGAGAGCATGGTTAAGTGCATACATTTTGATGAAAAACAGTTTTCAAGAAAAAATGTTCTGCAAAATTATTGTCAATCACATAAATGTTGGATAAATACAGAGGCAAAAAGAAAGTTAAACGGCAATAAACCTGTGTAATTAGATCAGATCGGGTTGCATACAAGAAAAAGAGGAGACATCAAGTCCAAATCTGGATCTCATTAAATGTTCAATTCGTTCAATCAAATTTAACTACTAAGTAAATAATAATGAAATCTCTCTCTCTCTTCGGCTAGATGAAAATTTACGGCGTGCCGGACAATCTAGGTCTAAAAAATGACGTTTAACGATACCAGCAGTATATAAATATAGAGATTGAATTTGAATTTATGGTCTAGAGGAAGTGGTATGCGGACTTTCAACGGCCGTAAATAAAGAATGGGCGCGCGGCTGCTCTCCTACGCTTTGCTCAAGGTACTTAAGTGATTTGGAACATTTTCGATTTTGTATGTTTACCACCGACACAATCAATGAGACAAAATCCTTCTTTCGGTTTCTACCATTAGAGATGCCTGACCGGAATAGTTATTGCAACATCTCAAAAGCGAAATAAAATATGGTAAAGATATGTCGTATATATCGTGCCCGTTTACAATTGACACACCCACGTAGAATAAATCGCCTCTAATAGCAGAAAGAAACGTGTAATTACATTATCTATTGCCAATTTATTGTTAGTACATGAATGAGGCAGTTAATCTCTGCAAAATACTTAGGCGCTCTTAAGGCTGCGTTTAGTCTCAAGTAACATGGACTCTTTCACTTTGAAAATTACTTTTCTTTTCTACGGCCTGTCTATTACATTGCCTGCTGGTTCTTCAATTTCTTCCACTATTAATTCTGCATTTAGATGTAATTGCTTCGATTCGAATATAGTTGGTACTGAAGGTAGAATTTTTATAAATTTCCCTGCACACATCGGACTTGATTGCCCATCCGACCGCATAATCATCTCGAACCTGTAATCTGGCCGAAAGTCGGGTTCACAGGACGAAGTGTTAATATGCAATTACCAGGTAGCAGAAAACGGACAATTTAAAAACCAATATAAGTCTGACAAAAGGCACCTGAATCGATATGTTTATTCAGCGTATAGGTTTTAATAAGTGGCTTGTGGTTTTTGTAATTTTCAACTGCGGTCAGTAGCTGTTTCTAATTTCACAAACATAATCTCGTCCGGCCACCAAGCAAATTATAGGCCTTGCTAGATGACTTACGGCTGGGTCTTCTGATCAAAGGGGTTCTCATTGGTAAAAAATAAGGGTGGAAGTGCCAAGTGTCGATTAACAAATTTCGTTGGTTGATCGGGTATCCAACTGATTTTCTGCTGCAAATAATGTGTTTATTTGATAAATGGTGATCTAAATGAGTCCTCGTTCGCATCAACGATGTGCAAGTTATGTGATATTTAAGATTGAGTGGATAGTTTCTAAAAAAAGAGATATTTGAAGAATATTTAGTACCCGTCTACTCTTTAAAGCAAATACTTGGATGAATGGTAAATAAATTCCTGTTATGGTATTTTGCCAGCAACCTTCTTATAAAAACGTCAGATGTTAACTAAACTTTGCTTTAATTTGGTACTTTTTTCACATTGTTTTGAGGCTTTGCATATTTTTCGTTCGGTTTTCTAAAAAAGTGCATTTTTGCTTCTGCATTCTGCTTCTTCTATACGAGGTATTTCAGAACTACGAAATCAATCATCAATAAAAGACATGTAGAAGAACCCAGTCCGGACATGCCTCCTTAAGGAGCGACAGTCTTACAACGCTTTAAGACCGTTTTGTTCAAATCATGATTTAAGTCGTTTTCCTTGAAAGTGGTGTAAGTCCACTTTGACAAAAAAATTAGGTACTTAAGGATTAAAATGAATACAATTTACTCCGACCTTTTTATTTATAAACTTTTTCCCAAAAAAACTGTTAAATTTTCATTGTAAGAATTTTTTATTTGTTTTAAAGACAAAAATTTAAATTGATAAATTACATTATAAATTTTGGTTAATTTTAATAGTGTATTATTCTTCCTTCATACAAATCATCCCGATGAATAAAAGCAAGAACAGAAAGGTTCCGAAAGCAATTTTGATAAAAATAATTATTATTTAAATAATTATTTTAAAACAACTCATGTTCAATAACGTCGCGTCAGATTCTACGAAAGAAAAGAATGATATAAATACGCAAAAGAACAGAAAAATCAAGCGCAACAGTGGACAAAAATAGTACACAAATGCAGGTAAAATGCTTCTAGCCAAAAAATTAGAAAATATAAAGTGCGGTTGTTCAAAAAATTGAAGAAGCAAATTACTATACGCCGACGATACTGCACTAATAGTACACGACAAAACCACTGAAAAAGCGACTGAAAGACTCCAAACACTAACGAACGATACAATGTCAAGGTTCTATAAATGGAGACCAACACCAAACGCGTCAAAAAAATCAACTTCTACTCACAAACCACCGACTCAACGCTGACTCCCCTACAATAATTGCAGACGGCCAAACGACAGAACCAAAGAATGACATAAAATACCTAGGAACCACGATTGACCACAAACTTAAATTCACTAAACACATACGAAACATGAGGACAGAAACAATAAAGAGAACAAACTACTTCCGATCACTAACCTACAAAGACAGAGGAATTAGCACAAACACCGCCACCAAAATATATAAAGCTATTTGTAGACCCTTGCTAGACTATGGACATATACTCATGACCAACGGAACAGAAAGGACAAAACGTTATATACAAACAACAGAACAAATTGCACTAAGACTAATAACACGAATAAGACAGCCCCAAAACCCACTACACAACCCTTCCACCCAACTACTATACGAACGCACAAACATGACAAAGATTTCGGAAAGACTCATACAACTACAGACGAAATGGACAAACAACCCCTACAACTGGACCATACTGAATCCCCTTTGTCTTACAAGACCAACCAGACAATCCCGCTTCCGTTTCCCTACATCAACGCTACTCGAACACTTACAAACGCAACTGACTACTGGACAATAAAATAATTTTTTCTTGTCATTAGAATTGGAAAGTTTATTTAATAAGATTGTTAACCTAGAATAAGAGAATTTTCATATTTGTTTTTTATCTAGATTAAGACTACATGTATTAAACAAGGGCAGAAAGACCGATAGGTCGATAGCCTTTTTTTAGAAATAAAGATGTTTACTACTACTTGAAGAACTCTTGAAAGCCTGTTGTTTGCTTCAATTGAGATAACAATTATGTAAAAGGAAGATTTTTGCTGTCTTTGAAAATAAAGGGTGTAAGTCCTTTTAAAGTCATTAAATATAGTATAAAATTTTGTTAATGATAATTTTTAAAACGATTACATTATAAATTTAAATCAATTTGATATTTAGAAAATACGAAACTAGTGCATATAACTAACCATATTTTTCTAACTATTCAGATGCAAAACCTTAAACATCTCCATACAAAAGAACATACACTTACACTTACACCACTTTCAAAGAAAACGGATTATTTATCGAGGTTGAAATTATTATCAAAAAACCTACTGCAGGCTGGTTGTGCTGGAATTAACAAACTTGCAGTTGAGCCTGACTTGCACTTTCAAGTTGAGCAATTTTCAAAAATTTCTCACGTCCAAACGCAACCACTGAGACACTTCAAATCTGGTCCACTTTTAACCAAGGCAGTGGCTAGAAATGGAGCCAAATTTCAATACAAACGAGGTGCGGGTTGATTTTCCAGCAACAGACAAACTTTCAGTTGAGCCTGTCAAAAACTTTTATGCAGAACCATTTTAAAAAAAAATTAAGTCTAGCGTGGAGCAGGCAGCAAAATTGTCCTTAGGTACGTTCACACGTCACTCTTCAAGACTGGTAGATTGAAAAACAGTCGGAGTGTGGATTGATTTTCAAAAAATCCCCAAACTTTGAAAGTTTTTTTTTATCGTCAAAGGTTGCAAGTAGACACACTTTTAAAAAATTTCATTTTTCACTGTAACGCAGAGTCGCTAGACACTTTACTTTTCCGGCAGTAAATAGCAGATGCTTCACTGTTCAAACCAAGAAACTTTCAACCAAGTTGCAGTTCCGGGGGATTTTTAGTCCCCAAAAGTATGATTTTGTGCAAAACGTTCTTAAAGCGTCAAAAGGCCGCGGCATCTTAAGGAGACATATCCGGGGACATGGGTTCTTCCACTCAAATGTCTTCTTTTGAATACTCCCGAAAAGCTTGATCCCCTAGTTCTAAAACACCTAGTATTTTTCCTATTTTAGCCTCATTTTGCACTGATTTGGATATAATTTTTTATGGGCTCAGAAGTATCCAATGAGTCTATTCTGAGCTCGTTGAATGCATTCATAGTTTCGATCAATGAGGAGGTTCCTCAATATACAGTTTGAGTCTACATTTAAAATGATCCAAAATTTTCAATTATTTTGGCTCAGAAGCATCTATTCCTGAGCACTTTAGACTCGATTCATGTTCGATTCAAATGGCATTCGTTATAAAATATGGAACATCAATCCAATGCCCAATATCTGCAGGCACTATGCATGTATCTAACCTGACATCCTCCTGGAAAGAACGAAAATACATTTGCTCTTATCCTATACCAATTACAACCTTATGGACAAGTACAAGATTCTCGAACGAAATCCGATAAATCGAGACAAAAAGAACTGGCAATTTGTGCTGGCAAATCGCTTTTTTGTTCTTTATTTTCGATGTAATTGATGCGATTAATAGAGTCAATGGATCGTTATTTTATCTGGGACATTGAAAAAAAAGAGGCAGAGGTGAGTTACTTTAGGAAGTGGCACCATATAAGAAATTATTGTTGCAAACTTCTCCAATGCGTTTTGGTACTCGCTCTTGTAGCGTCTGTCACTCGCTCTGCCGCGTTGCTGCATTCAGGCATGTTCAAGCAAGTTTCGCCTGCATTATATTTTTCAGCTACACTCGCACAATTTGTTGTAGCTTCTTGATCAAGTTCAGCAGCAAGAAAGCTGGTTGTATTGCATGGTATCCCTCCTTGTCATATCTCAGCAATGCAGCACGATCAGTCCCTTTGGTCTTTTTGCGATTAATATCGCATAGCACCTTCAGATAGGTTTCTCACATAAGAGCTGCGCACCTGTATCTTAGGAATTACTTATTACCGAGAACATTACCCGGTATTTTAATAACGTTCCGAGCAGAATTTCCGATTCTAGTTTTATCGGCGACATTTTTAGATGATCTCGATGCGATCGTTAATAGTAATTGCTTTTTCGGATTTACGTTCATAATGGACGAAACGATAGTAAAATGTCCATACGTTATCTAAAGGGGAATTGGAAAATTTCGGAGCATTTGGACTATGCACTTGAAGGGGTTTTCTAGCTGATGATTCCAACGGAAAGGAAACACATTAGTGATGATTTGCATTCTTGAACGGGCCATTTAAAGTCTTGATATTTGTAGAAAGCGTCCACTGTCCAGATCATTTCTTCGCCAGTCAAGATCAACAATCAATGTTAACACCAGACCAAATCAAATCAGTTTTTCGCTTTAACGTAATTCCTGAAAAAAATCAACCTCCAATAACGGAGTTCTCGGTAACCAAAGCAAAAATCGCCGTGAGAAATAAACAATAACATTTTAAAAGCCGGACGATCATTACTATGCAAACCAGTCGACCAGACGAACTGTATTCGACACGTTCAGTTCGTTTGCGCATTTTTAACCAGTTTTGATTTGTTTGTACGCCCATTTCCCGACTTTTATTCCAACATAATTGTGATAAAAAGCCTTGCTCATTTCCGGCCTGCTCGACATTTGTAGGCCCTCAATCTGACAACAGGGGCGAAGGAGAGGGGGCACTGATGGGTACCCATCAGTTTTTTTGTGTCATGGATCTTTTGTTTGAGGCCATGGGTTCTTGTGACAATTTCTGTTTTCATATGCTGGCAGAGACAACAAAAGTTTCCGATTTCCGTTAAACCGCTTGATTGGAATTCAAATTGTTACATCCTAAACCACATTCAATTCCACAAACTGGTTCAGAGCATGTTCTTTTATCTCGAGTGAATGAGGTGTTATTGGCACCATTTTGGTAGATGATCTTCATGTTTATATTCAAAATGCCGATAATGATTTCAATAAACGTTCGAACGGTGAACGTTAGAGATGCGAAGCACGTACCTACTTCTTGTACGGCAACTGTGTTAAGATCGGCCGATCACAGTTTAAGTGATTGACAAGCTCTCATTTGAATACGAGATTGTGTTAGAATGGGATTTATTCGCTTTGAGGACGCGCTCCTTTGGGAAAACTATTTCTCCTGCATATTTTCACTTTGATCACGATTTGTTCAAACCCAAAAATCCACCAGGAGGGTAAATTATACGGGCAGAGGTACTGGTTCGCTGCAGGCAGAATTCCAGTGTTTTTTGCGAAAATATGCGAAATTACTCAAAGGCCGTTGTTATAATGATAGTTTAGCCGTATAAAGTAGTAAAATCGATTTTGCTTTCTAATTGTATCCTTGTATAAGTTATAGAAGGTTAGTTTTCAAAAAAAAGTAGATGTTTTCAAACTTCCTCCTACTCTTTTACAGATTAGCCATTTTTTTAACTTGACCGGAAAATCACACTTTTCCAATAGCTTGTAATGTTTTTATTTTGTGTCTTAACTTGTTTTTTTTCTGTTCTTTTCAGTTCAATCATAGATAGTAGTATGATTACAATGGAGTGTCAGCCAGGGGGTCACGGAGGACACCTGGGGCACTCCATGTTGATGGACCACACAAACGCCATGCACCAGCAGGAGCAGGAGCACAAGAAGAAGCGTAAGTTATTTTGTTTTTCTCCCCCGTTTAAAGACTTTTTCTTCCACCTAAAACTGTGGTGAAAAGGTTTTTTTTTTGGTCAAAAGATTTGATTTTACCTGAAATTAACACTACATATGCCGCCCTGTAATAATACTGGGGAAAATTGTAAGTTTGGTTTTAAAACCCATGCATTACGAGGGCAATTTGAGCTGAGCCGCTGTCGAAACAATTTATGGGATTTCGGTACCGATAATTGATTGATCTCGTTTCATCGCCGGCTATTATTACATAATTTCCACGAGCCGTATTGTGCAGAATGATTAAAGTAATTTTCGGTTTACTGTTGGAATTCTACATATTAAACGGTCGTTTTTCTTGATATTAAATAAAGCTCGGCACGATAATTATCTCGTATATATCTTGCTGACACTTTGGGGCCTCAGGATATCGAGACTTTTTTTTAATGTATTCAAATAACGCGGCGAGAATTCAGTAGCTGACACTTAACAAATGAGGATGATTAGTTTAACAAAAATTGTGCACATTAGCAATTGAAATGCATCGAGCAGGTTCGGATATTTTCCTGGCGCTATTAATAGCCGGTAGGTAATGAGTTTTTATCGCCACAGTGTTTAAGTTTTCTTATTCAAGGCAATTTTCCCAAAAAAAGCAACACTGAATTCGTTAGAGATTTCTTCGTCACCGACACATTCCAGCTTTATTTCTCGTTTATTGGCGTTTCGAATTTGCCCTGTAATGATCTAATATAAATCGGTAAAAAGGCGGATCCGTTGCATACACACATCAATCTATACATTGGTGAAAACCAAACCGCAAAATGTGTTATTTGTCGAGAAAAATCATTAGTTTTTTTCGCGGTTCGATTTTGCATAATCACAAAAATTCTAATTGCGTCGCTTTCTAATACAACGATCCGAACGCAAAAACCCGGTTCAATTATTGTCGAAGCTCGGGCGAACGAGGAACTTAAATTAATAATTTGAAAAACCGCCTAACAAACTACATGTAATTCGATGTTAAAACTCTTATAATTGTAAATATCGTTGACATATAGAAAGTTCGTAAATGTGCTCCGATTCGCTATGCTTTTGCTCTTTGCCATTATTCTCTGTTAACTTCAATGTTGGTAATCACATATTTTGCGTCAAAAATAAATTTGCTTTGTTTGGCAATTTAAAGATAAATATAACTTTTTATTGTTAAGAGATTAAGGACGCAATTAGTTAAAATAATCAGGTCAAAAACATGGAAAAACCATTAGTTTGTAATAGGCAATAAAAAATATAAAAAATTTGCGAGGTGACTTGCTCTGATATATGCATATTAGGGAGCTTCTTGAGTTTGCGAAAAAACTTGCCTGTGAAATTTTGATTTTTGACCAAAAAGTCTTTGAAAATGCCTCGAATCATTTTCATTATTTTTTGAGTGTGGAAAACAATCCAAAGAGCTCAAAAACACGCCTGTAAAATTAGAATTTTTGACTGCAAATTTCATAAGGGGCGAGTCTTAAAAAAAGTGTCTGAAAATGTCTGGAATTCTACATAATTTTCGTCTCACGGAAGGGAAGGATGCAATGAGCTCATTGAAAAACACGTTAGAAGTTTCAGATCCAAAATAATGAAAATTTTTGGAACATTGTAGCTGTTTTAAGGCGATCAGAATCTTTAACCGACGATATCTCCTTACTATAGCCCCAAACACTTTTATTTTAAATATTCGGGAGCTCTTTGGGTGGGAAACAATCCATTGAGTTCAAAAAACATGCATGTGAAATTTTTGACTGCAAATTTCATAAGGGATGAGGGCCGATTTCTTCAAAAAAGTTATGATCTTTCAAAATGTCTTGAATTCTACATCATTTTCGTCTTAAGGAAGCGAAGAATGCAATTCGCGAATTGAAAAACATTATAGAAGCTTCAGATCTAGAATAATCGACATTTTTAGTCCATTTAAGTGTTTTTTGAGTGCTCACGAGATGCAACTGACGATAGTGCAGAAAAATGTGTTCAATTTGCACGTAGCAAGTGCGGTTCTGGCCAATTCCGTTCGTAGAAATGAAAGAAATTAATAAAATCGGCACCGGAAAATGTGGAGCTAAAAATCTAATTTGTTTAAATTTAATAAATTTGCTATAATTAATAATGTGGCTATTACTAGGCATTTTTGACAAACCGTGACGTTTTACATAAATAAAACATTAATCAGCGCAGCGCAAACAAACGATTTTTTTATTTCGTCTGTAATAATCCTTTAACCGAGCTTCATTTTATTTTAAATTGGATTTAAGTCAATTATCACGGATTGTTTGCTATTATACTAGTGGATTAATTATGCATTTTTAAGCACAATGCAATCGATCAACTGATCGGAATCCAATGCACATACAAATTAATTTCCTTTGAATTTTTTAAAGTTTTCCTTCAATTTCTTTCGGTTCTTAATGTTTTGACTTATTACTGTTTTGTTTTTCAGGAGACGGCGGATCGCATGTGGGATCTTCAACCGATGGTGAGTTTTTATTAGAAATTTTAGGAGTAGTTGAACCGTGAAAAGTAAAACTGGGAGAAGGCACCTAAAATACAGTGGATAAATGAAAAATTCGAATTTTAAGAAGTGTTAAAAAGAACGGGAGAAAATGGTCAAAAATATTTTGAAATAATCGGCTAGTTAAGAGAGTCTAGGTCTGGTTTACGGGCATAGAATAAAAATCCGCTCATTTCACTCTCTAATAAGACATGCGAACAAATTAAAGGATACATTATCTAAAACGCTTTATCAATTGCAGTCTTATTTAAGTCATTGGACAAGGTAATTTAATGAAAAGCCTGTCACCGTGTCACTTGTACCTTGTAGTCGCATTGAAGATAAGCTTTTGTCAGTGACATGATGTTAAAACATTCCTTCTAGCATGCTCGTTTCTTTTTTCGCATTGCCGATAAACCGGTAGTAGAGAGTTTAGAGACGGAATTTCTGTTTCTAGAAAATTGATCCTTTGTTTGGTCGTCTGTCTGCGGCTTGACCTATACAGTCTATCATATCCTCTATGGTGTCGTGACGGGATCATTAAAATTCGATATTATGCAATTGGCAGTAAGCGTTGCATCTTTTCGTCTACCGCATTGGGAAAATGATCACTTGCGCCATACGTAAGTAGCCATGTCTTATGGAAATCACTACCCGCCTTGCACAAATTGATATTTGCTTAATGAGGGCTGCGCTCTTTGCACAATTCCATTCGGCCCGATTCAGTGCAACTTAAACTGTTGATAATGGCTGAAAAAAATCACGTTTGATCAAGATCAACATCACTCTCGACTTCGGTTCATGGCACGTAATCACGATCTTGAGAGATATTACAACGGCACACGTCCATATTGTTTTGTCATGTCGCTTTCTGCACCGTAACTAATACGGACACGCCGATGAGCGGATTATAAAGATCAATTAAGATCTTTTAATTAATATAAATTGGCCAAGATCGACGATAAGACCGCTTGAGTATTGTTTGACTAGTGCGGTAAGGTACTTAGTCATTTTCTACGAGGTTTTTTTATAAAGTATCTTTGGTTTAACCACCACTATAAAGAAAAATGTTTTCCAATCATATCAATTCATAGGTTTTATGTTGAAACTACATTTTTTGATAAACTGGAAAACTGTCCGATGTATAGAAGAGGGCGGCGGCTTGAAATTAATGTTTTTAACTCCGGCCGAGCTTCGATGGAAATTTGTCCGCACAATCCATCTGAACTGCTCAACAAAATAGACTGAAAAATACTTTGGGAACTGGACAAATTCTGGTTGCTGAGAGCGATTTTGCATTTTTTCATTTGCCGCCCTGTACAAAATTTATCTGAGGTGTTTAATTTTTACCAAAACTTTGACGAACAGAAAACAAGTGGGGCTCAAAAAGGCTTCAAACAGAAACCAAATCGCATTGCAGCAATCAGAATTTATGTACTTCCAAAGTTAGGGCAAATTTGGCTGTGTAACGTTCTTTTAGTTGAGCAGTTTATTTAGTGTCTGTTACTTTTTTAAATGTGCTCAAATCGAGTCAAATTGCATTTTCTCACTTTCTAGCTTAAGGTGTGAAAACTCACGTGAGGCGTAAATCGGTTTTCTGAATAAATATATCATGTGTGACAACCCAAATGAGCAAATTCTTGTCCAACACAGACTCAGTGACAAAACACACTCAGAAACTCAACCTGGACAGAATAGACATAGACAAAGTAAAACAACACATACATGATTACATCCAATCAGGGACAGGCACATGTTCAATGGAAAACATACAACAACAATTAACGACCGCCATAGAAAAGTTTTTAGTTTACGGAAATTCATACTAAGACTAATCAAACGCAAAAGGGAACTGTATAGACTATACACAAATACTCAAGACGATGAACTGAAAAGAAAACTAAACGAACTCAACAGAAACGTCAAAACACTAATAGGCTAATACAAACAGGACAAATGGCTAGAGGCATGCAAAGAAATAGGAAAAGACGAAGGTAAAACGTACTGGCAAAAAATCAAGAAACTTTCACGATACAAAAAAACATTATTACTGGTATAATAGATGAAAACGGTACAGAACTGTATACAGACAAGGCCAAAGCGGACGTGTTTGCAAGACATTTTCAACATGACTTCACAACCTCCACTAACCCTAACTTTGACGACCAAAACTTTAACGAAATAAATGATTGGTACGAGAACTACTTCACAAACGAAACAAAGAACGCACATCAACTAATTACTGAAGCAGAATACGACGAAGCACTCGCACACATTAAAAACACGGCGCCGGAAAAGACAATATAAAAGGCAAAGTACTGAAAAATGTTACTCCACAAACACATACTGAACCTATTCAACAACTGTATTGAAACTAACATGATACCAGGTACCTGGAAAACAGGAATAATAATACTAATTCCTAAAACCGGACTAGACAATACACAAACACAAAACTACAGACCTATCACACTACTCCCTGTAGTGTATGTAATTTTTTTGAAACTATAATAAATATAGACTGCAAAAATCAGTTGGACAACACATACCACAATACCAATTCGGATTTAAACCTAAACACTCAACTGTACACCCACTTTTTATACTAACCAACAACATACAGACACCTGACCTTCACGAACAAGAAAACAGCATGTCTCTTCATGGACATCAATAAGGTCTTTGACAGTGTCTGGCACAAAAGAATTTTATATAAACTTTACCAGCTTAAAACCCCCAAATACCTAATTCACGCAATCAGAAACCTACTCACAAACAGACAACTAGAAGTACGCATAGACAACACCGTCTCCTTTGCTTTCTCCCCTGAACAAGGACTCCCCCAAGGATCTCCGCTATCACCCCTTCTTTACAATATGTACTGCCACGACATATACAATCACAGTTTCCACGACAAAAGACACATTGACGAATCTGCTTACATACTACAATACGCCGACGACACTGCATTGATCGTGCACGACAAAACTACAGTAAAAGCAGTGCAACAACTTCAATCACTAACAGACAATACAATTGCTTGGTTCTACAAATGGAGACTTACACCAAACGCCACGAAAAACCAACTACTTTTACCAAACCACCAAATTAAAGACGACTCTCCATCAATAACAACAGACGGAAACAGAACTAGACCAAAACAAGAGGCAAAATATCTAGGGATGACACTGGACCAAAAACTACAATTTACAAAACACACACAGAACGTAAGAACAAAAATCATTCAACGGACAAAACACTTCCGATCACTGACATACAAAGACAAAGAAATTAGTACAAAGACCGCCACAAAAATTGACCAATCAATCTGTAGACCTCTGCTTGACTACGGACATATACTGACAGCAAATGCATCTGGGAAAACTAAACAACACATTCAAACAACAGAACAGATTGCCCTGAGATCAATAACGAAAATAAGACATCCTCAAAACCAACTACACAACCCCTCAAACCAACTACTCTACGAACGAACAAAAATAACGCGAATAACAGAAAGACAACTCCAATTGCAAACGAAATGAAAAAACAATCCCCACAACTGGACCCTATTGAATCCCCTTTGCCTCACGAGACAAACGAGACAATCCCGCTTCTGCTTCCCAACAACAACACTACTTGAACACTTCCAACACGACTGAACCAACCTGCTAGACGATGAAAAGACATGACATAGAAGAGAGATGTTTTTTTTGCTATGTAATAATTTTACGTTTACAGTTAAGATAGTTTAAGTCTATCATGTGTGGTCAATTTCAAACTGTTGCCCATTGATATTATAGGAGCTGAAATAAACAGCATCAAACCCATAGCCATGCTATTAACAAAGGCAAAGTTGCTCTTCAGTTGCTCAGTAGATAAACAGCACATAACCCACCATCGTCTCTATCTCAAGGCGGAATTATCGATAGATGCAACCGATATAATACTGGGTTGCCACTTTGTTAATAGGCAAGCTAAAGCACACATAACTCATGTGGCAAGGCAGGCGAATCTATAATTTGAAACTGAAGACTTTGCCTAAGCAAATATTGCGTGATGAATGCGAAAAATCGGCTAAGTTATTTAGGCTTAGGCTGGCTCTAAGGACGAAATTATACCGGATAGAGGGGCTTGATTTCTAAGTAAGTAATTTTTATCGTGTTCACAAACTATAAACGTCACCATAAAGCAACCAGTCCATTAGTACCGGTCGTTATCGCAGTCGTACCCTATCTGGTGCTATTTATTTGGTCCCATCGCAACCGTGAGTGCGACCAGCATAATTGAAAGTGCGATAAAAATGATGGTTCAATTAGAGATGGTACTTGGCGGCCGTTGGACAAAGGGGCGAAATTTATTCGCTCACCCGAACCCAAATGGGAATATTCACTTCAAATTCGATACGCAGTCGGCCGACTGAAATCTTGCAAGCTGCACCAGCAGCAGCAGCAGCAGCACTTTCTAATACTGATAATTTTCAATACCGTTAATTAGACATGCTGTCGCTGCCTCCTACACTGCAGCCGGACATTTGCTTTTCTCCGTCCGTTCTTTTTCTTCCTTTTGGCTTTGTTTCGCTGTTATTCGGTCACTGCAGGATGTTGTTTCACGTACAAGGTGAACCGTGCACGATCTCTCTTCAATTATATTGCCCGCATTCAAATCGCCGATTTTATATCATCTTATTAAATATCGGCATCTTGAGGCCGATTTTTCTGCTTTTCGTTCACAGTTTCTCCTTATACATTTCGTTCCTTCGTGCTTTCATTCACTCTTTATTACGGTGCTCTCATTTTACTATCGGGCGGTTTTCTATTGCAAATGCTCAGCAAAATTTTCAATCTCTTCTGTTTTTGGGGGATTTAGAAGGATAATTTTAACTCTCTAAAGTCCCAGCCTAAAATGTTTGTTTCTTTTAAAGTTTTATGCCGAAAAGCGTGTTAAAAACTCGTTTCTACATTTTGTTAGAAATGAAATAAAAATCACTGATAGTGTTTCTTCTGCATCACGCGTTGATATTAGTAACAGTAGTGACGGTGAAACTGAAATATCAACAGGAAGTGATCCAAAATCCAAAAAGAAAACATGAGAATTTACAGAAAAGAGCCAAATTAAAAAAAGCAAATTTACAGAATTATGCAAAGCAATGAAAGGGAATGTCCGGCTTAAAAAAGCGTATAATTGAACATCATAAGAATGTATCCGAAAAACAAAAAATCAACTTTTCGATTTTGAGGTGATAACATTTTCTTTCTTGGGTCCATTTTGAAAATTTAGATCTCATGCGTAAGCTAAAAGTTCAGAGTCAACTTCAGAAAAGACTATCTTATACAGGGTTGCATTGAGTCACTCAAAAAAACCGGTGAAAGCTGAAGTTGAGTTTAAAACAATCACTACTCATGTAACCCTGTATATTGAATTTTGGTCTTCAGTGAACTATGAAGCTTGACCTTTAAATTTAAAAAATCGGCCAAAGAGGAAACATGTTATTTAAGACCCAAAAGTTGATTTTTTAGTCCACCCTGTAAATAATAAAGATTGGAGAAAACTTGAAAAATCGGTTTGAGATATCGGGTCTATTTTTATGGTTTTGGTGTTGAAATTCAAAAAACTTGCATTGCTAGATTCTTCACCCTGTAGGCACTTTATCTGAAGGAATTTTTGCAAAAACAGAGACTTGGTCTTGGTCTTAGTCTTGGTTTGGCCATCACTAGAGTAATCAGTCAATAAACAATTTAAAAACGTTACTAAATGCTGCTATGCATTAGCCGGCAGATAAGCGGGAATTGTAGTTGTACCGGGCGGGTAAAATGCAGTTTTCGAGGTATTTGCACGTCATCCAGTATGCATTATCCGATGCGTTCTGAAGCGGGTGACCCGGCTCTTTATCGCTGACCCTTCGAAGCAGGCGATCGGCATGACCGTCAACCAGAAGTCATCGATCATCGGCTGATGCTGCCATTTCCATACCTCCCTCGATTATTATTAACATTTTTTCAGCATCCAAGACTATCATACGTTGAATTCCGCCGACTGACGCTAATAAGGCGTGCATTTCCATCAGCCGCGTGTCACGTTTACTGTTCGAAATAGGTTAGTAAAATCATTACCTAATCCAGATCAGCGATAAAGTCATTTAAATAAACATTTAATGTACTTCTGAAAAGATCGTATCGCGGTTTTGTTTGACATTCGATCGTTTATCTGCTCACATGTACCAGCGAAATTACGACGGTAAAATTTTACGGCTTACTTTATGGATTTTTGTGTTGTAATATCGGTTGAGGAATAGTGGTGAAAGGACATGACTGGCTGACGTTGAGTCTTTTTTCCGCCGTGAAATGCGCGTTGGCATCGAGTCGATACCTACCAAATCTAGTCGATAAATCGTATGCATGCATATGCATTTTTGTCCCGGCTAAACGCTACAAAGACCATCATTCATGGCAAAAGACACACGACATTGAAAGTGCAGGTTCCTGTCTCGACCTGAACGTATCAGAACCGAGTTCACGATTCGCCCAGAGTCGCATTCATTTTCGACATGAATCAACCGAGCCCCCATAAAGGAAAGCGCAATTAAATTAAATAAATACCAAAACAATGACCTACACTAACCCAAAAACGATTCGGACTCAACAAACCCATAACTTACGCGCCCGAACGTACTCACAAGCAAATTCGCCCACAGTCCATTTACCGAGCTGGCTCGGACCAATCGGAAAGCGGTAAACAAGTGGTAAACCTAAATTTATTGGTCCTAATGACAGCTTTAAATATGCGAAAGTGCCATAAATATTCTAATTTGCTTTTTGTATACGCATTGCCATTTTACCTAGCATATAGGCTTGGCTGCCAAGAAGGACTCGATTGGAAAATATGCGCTATTTTCTTGCTGCTGGTTTACTGTCAAAACACCACTAAATCAGCACGTGTGCTACTGCTGTTTAATCGAGATTTATTTTCCTATTCCTATCTGCAATCTTATCGCTTGCTTGTTCGATTCAAAACACCAAAACTAGCTAGAAATTAGTGTTCAGTGTGTTCACGTGTCACCCTAAAAGCAACGTTGAAAAAGACCACACTGTTCAGACTTCAGCAGTCGCTGTCACTGAAATAGTTTTTCCTGAAAAGGGTTCGGCCCAACTTTCTCTTCAAGCAGATAGGACACTATCTATTATTAATAAGTGAATGCATTTTTTTTTGTTCTGTTTACAAGATTCTAATTGCTTTCGCGTGCGGTTGGATGTTTTTTTTTTTTTCAATTTACCGGCGGATTAATAATTGTCGACTGCCGCCTATTTGATACGATGCGCTCTAGTCAAAGATAGAAAGACGTAGAATCAGTTCATTTGGATCACAGAGACTTCGTTTGAGAGACTCGAGATCAAATAACATCGTTTAAACAATGATTTTCCTGATGTCGGTTAATGTTGGTCAGTCTGTGAGAAAAATTTCCACTAGAGTACCTGAACATGTTTTAATAAACATGAAAAGTCGTAGAGATCAACTCAACTTTTGCTACCCACTTATTAGCCTCTGGCCACTCATTTCCAGGTGCAAGAAAAATCGACATCTTACACGAGTGTCCAAAAGTGTGTGGAGAAAACTTGACCTATTGGCAAAATTGGAAATTAATAGAGTCAATGTCCATCTGCGGCATCTTCATGCTCTAAACCATTGCTTCTCTCATGCCCTCATTCCATGATCTTCTGGGTCTTCCTCCGTCCTGGTCCAATGTGGTATATGTCCAAATAATTTCAATTCTCTCCTTTTCATCCTTTCCAAAACTATTTCTTGTGCTTCTGCTCTTTGTCTTATCTCCCCATTTCTTATTCCTAGGAATTTAGATATTCGTTCACTGCGTCGCAGATAGTCCATTTCTACGGTATTTATTTTTCGTTTAATTTCCGCATTCAGTGTCCACAATTTCCTTCCGTATGAGAAAATAGACTCCACGATTGTCCTTCCTATATGTTTTTCCACTTTTCCTTTCCTTCCTATATGTTTTTCCACAAAAACTTTTCCTTTTTAATACGATTTTTGATTTCTGTTTTTCCTCTTCCCTCATTTTTATGTATTATTACTCCAAAAACGAACCTCACCTGCATTAATGATGTGTTTAACTACTTAATTTTCTACAACCTAAACGTTTTTTTTTTAAATTCCAAAGTTTAAAAGCAGCTAAATCCGATCTGTTTTATTGTTTTATCGGGTTCGACTTATTTATTTTATTTTACTACTTAACATAATACGCGTGTAATGAGTGTTCTTATTTTGTGTAGATATCTAACGTCTGATGATGCCTAAGAGCGAAACCCAGTTTTATATTTTAAATAACCACGTACTTGAGGCTGTGACTTTGAGTTTTATTCGATAGTAGTAGTAAAAATATTTAAGTCTAAAAAAGGCTATCGACCTATCGGTCTTTCTGCCCTTGTTTAGTACATATAGTGTTAATCTAAATAAAAAAACAAAGATAAAAATTCTCTTATTCTGGGTTAACAATTTAATTCAATAAACTTTCTAATTTTATTGACACGAAAAAAAATTTTTTTTGTCCAGTAGTCAGTTGCGTTTGTAAGTGTTCGAGTAGCGTTGATGTAGGGAAACGGAAGCGGGATTGTCTGGTTGGTCTTGTGACAAAGGGGATTCAGTATGGTCCAGTTGTAGGGGTTGTTTGTCCATTTTGTCTGTAAATGTATGAGTCTTTCCGAAATTTTTGTCATGTTTGTGTAGTGGGTTTTGGGGGTGTCTTATTCGTGTTATTAGTCTTAGTGCAATTTGTTCTGTTGTTTATATATAACGTTTTGTCCTTTTTGTTCCGTTGGTCATGAGTATATGTCCATAGTCTACAAATAGCTTTATATATTTTGGTGGCGGTATTTGTGCTAATTCCTCTGTCTTTGTAGGTTAGTGATCGGAAGTGTTTTGTTCTCTTTATTGTTTCTGTCCTGATGTTTCCTATGTGTTTAGTGAATTTAAGTTTGTGATCAATTGTGATTCCAAGGTATTTTACGTCGTTTTTTGGTTGTGTGGTTTGGCCGTCTGCAGTTATTGTAGGGGAGTCAGCGTTGAGTCTGTGGTTTGTGAGCAGAAGTTGGTTTTTTGACGCGTTTGGTGTTAGTCTCCATTTATAAAACCATGTCATTGTGTTGTTTGTTAGTGTTTGGAGTCTTTGAGCTGCTCTCTCAGTAGTTTTGTCATGTACAATAAGTGCCGTGTCGTCTGCGTATTGTAATATGTATGTCGATCTGTCGATTTGATTTTTGTCTGGTAAGTTGTAATTGTATATGTCATGGCAGTATATATTGTAGAGAAACGGTGAGAGCGGGGTTTTATTCGATAAATCGCGTCAAGTTTTTAAGTGGATACTTGGTATAACTTAGCATGAGTTTTGAATTTTTAAGATTTCATACAAACTTTGCAAATTTGTGACAATTTTCCTCATTTTCCTCGATTTAATTAACAGCATTTTCCCTAAAAGGTCAATGTATCAGTCCAGGAAGATTTATAGGGCACAATTAATTCTAGTGCTTAATCAATTCTGGGAGATATTTAGGGCGTTCAATTCAATTTCAATGCTTACATACATTTTATAGCATTTTTTCACCCCAGTCCCAAACACTTCACTGTTTTCCTTTTCCATTTAAAAATGTTTCATTCATTCTATCCTTAACGCAACCAAATGGTTGGTAAACCGTCTCGATTATCAGTGGCTGTAGTCAAGAGGGCATGGACCAATTATCTGGTCCTAATTGCTTAAAGCGACGCACATTTGTTTCGTAATTAGCTTGCGTAGATCGCAATGCAGGATAAGCGAACAGAACACGCATCGATTTGTGTGTTCGCGAGAAGAACATGCACTGATAATGAGGAGCCGATCCGACAAATCAAAATCAATTATTTTGGCATGCAAAGGCTACATTATTGGCTAACATATTGAAGAGAATCGACTGGAAAGTTGAGCAGATGGCTCTTCAATTAGCCTGGTTAGAGATCAAATGAGTAAATTCATTCAGTTTCTTACTGTTAATAACACCTGGATTTTTTTAAAGTCATTAATCACCATAAGTACATAAACTGTCTAAATATTTGAGTAAAGAAAATCATTTTGGTTTAAGATCATTTACTCTGGGGCAACCAGTACGAGCCCTCAGGCCAGCAACAATTTCCATTACCTACATGGAAACTGTTATTAAAAATTCGACACAAAAAGTAATTAATCACATAAAAAGTAAACGATCTCGCGAATAGCGAAAGCATTTATTAGACGAAGTTTTTTTTTGTGAAAGAAGTAATGGCAGGCACGAGCTTAGTGATCGTTTTCACTGCTGTTGAGGTGTAATAATGCGTGAAATGCAGAACACGATATTAGTTTGGCTTACTTTTTTGGGTACGCATTCGAAAATGCGCCTTTAATGCTTCCAACTTTGATATTTTGTTTCGCTGCCAAGAAAATATAAATCGTTAATTCACAGACATTTGAATGTCCATGTTCACATCCGAAGAATATTAGACACTAACTACAAACGAACATTATTTGTTGAAGTGAATCAGATTTTTCTTCAGCCTTCTTTCGTTGAATTTTTACCCGCATTGACTGTCTTGTTTGTGTTCTTAATTGTCGAGTTTGCATGCTTCGCGAGTAGTTATTTTAGTTTAGTTTAAATGTTTCTTCTTTATTTTATTGGGCTTTTTACTTATGCTGACTGTCGTGCTTATTTTCTTCACTGTTGACCTTACAAGATTTGCGAATTGGTGTTTTAGTGGATGATTGATCATTAAAGGTTAAACGCAATGTTAATCTGGATATCGATTTGGTGAGGTTCTTTTGAGGTGTTGTTTGTTTTTATTACCAATTTCCTTCGTCCTCATGTTTTCGTCAGTGTTATGCTAGAAAGTTTTCCATTCTATTATTCCCGTAGTACGTAGTTAATACAACGTGAGGAAACCAGTAAAACAGAGGATTAAAATTGAAGCAAAGAACCAGTGCATGTAAAACGGAAATAAACAATCTGATCATCGATACTACTACTAATCCCATTAACAATAACGATAATAAAATCATTCTCCACTGACTCCAAACAGGTTCAGATGCTGTTAGTCAAGCTACTAAGTCTTCTTCTGCAGAATCAATAATACATTGAGAGCGTCTTTAGTTCTTCAGCCAATTCTTCATTGACTGGAGCAGCGCGCTAAAATATCAATTTGCCAGAGATACAAATAGGCAAAGTTAACGGCACTCCTTTGGAATGCCATAGAAAAGTCCAGTCCACGGATTGGCAAATAAGTAAAAAAAAAATCGCAAATGAGGAATTTCTTTCAAAATCAATACTCGGCCGGGCAATCAATAATTACCACCCATCAAGTTGATGTACGGCACCGTGCTACGATTCCGTACAACCGATAATCACACACTCCGACTCAACAGTTGGCCAACTGAAGATTTACCATGATAATGCCATCAAACTCGAACCATGAAAAGAAGCCCTTGGATGGGCTGGTGTGCTTCATGTATGGGATTACTCAAAAGCCATATTTCTGGGATTTTGTTGCAGGATTTATGATGGTTTTGGACGGTTTTTGTCCGGTTGCTGGCACGCAGGGTGGACGCAAACCGTTTTCGCAATGAGGACCTTCCCATGGAAATTCTTGGGCTTTTTCATCTTTTTTGCATGCGGTTTTTCCATTTTGATCGTACGTCGAAGATCTTGAAAGTGCCACGTCCAAGTTTAAATCGAAATTCTTGTGAACAAATGAATTCGTTATTCTTACGATGTTTAATCTCTCGATTGATTCTGGTGCGAATATTCCTCGAGCTCGAGATCTGTGAGGTAGGTTATGGATTGAGACGTGTAGGAATTCTTCAAGTGCAGCGATTTTCGCAAAAAATCGTTAAGCAAACAGCACCAATTTACGTATAAATCATCGCAAGTGCCCTAGGATGGTATATTGGTCATTTTAATATTCAGTTTATGGATGGAAAGCGACCACCATGGGTTTTTACTGTGCAGGATGACTGTAGTTTATAAAGACGCAGGATTCTCCTTCAGAAACGTTTTTTTACATAAAAAATACAATTATTTGAATATTTATATAAACCGGCAATTGAGTCTAAGGAGAGGAAATCAGCAAAGAACATTGGCGTGGATTGAAAGCTTCCAAATGATCAAAATTTGAGTTTATTAGTTTTTCAAATCACATTTGCTTCAATGGATTCAGAGGACATTTGTGTAACGCATTATAAGACAAAGTCACGGGCAATCGGAAGATTTTGCCCAAAATCGGGAAGTATTTCTTATTTTTCTTGTTTGTTGATCTTCATTTTACTTGTGTTGTATTTTTTATATCTTCAATATGTTTCCTTGGTAAAATATATGGCGCAGCTGTTTGTGTTCAAATCTATATTGTTGCCACTAGGACATCGATTACTTTTCCATCTGTAACTGTTATATTTTCTGGTTTATCTCCTTGGGTTCTTTATTTTTGTTATCAGCCTGTGTGGGTTTTTTTATTGTCAAAAACCAAACACTTTTTAATGAGACAGAGCCTAACTGAAAATGTGCAGATTTGCCAAATAAATAACAAACATTTATAAACATTTTTGCTTACAAAATTAGAATCTCTTGAAGCCAATAGTGAGTTACTTTAAGTTAAAAGAAACTTTTCAAATGGATCGAGGAGAAGCTTAACTAACTATATAAATAGGATGATACAAACGTAAAAAAAAAACGGCTAGAAAATATGAAAAAGCAAAATTGAATCGCATTTATTATTATTCAGAGTACGGAATATGACAATAAGATTTACATAAATCTGTTCTACACCAGCAAATCGTGGGCATATTATTTAAAAGCATTATGCGATTATTGTGTGTCTTGGCATAATTACTCATTATAATTTTTGCGACATTTTATGTAAATTTAATTGTTGTCGCACAAAATGCTGCATGATTTGGTTGACTTTTATCGAGAGGTAATAAAATAAAAGACAACGCTGGTATTGCATGCGATAATTATAGTGATTTCGGCCAACTAATGGCTCCCAACCTGGGCGGTATCTTTTAGAGTAGCAATTTATCCCCCCAAAAAAATGAGATTTGATGACAAATTTAACATTAAACTGTCATCAAAAAACCGATTTTCTTTTTATTTACCATTAAATGATTGAAATAAAATCTTTTATAGCCGTGTCGGGTTTTACTGCTCAGCAATTTCGGTTTCTGTGTTCTGTTTGAAATCATCAGGATGTAAGCAGATCTTTGCGTTAATAAATGGTATTTAGAACTAGGCCAAATAAGCATACACGCAACAACACGGAACGATTCGATGCTGTCTATTAAACCAGCCAATAATTTCAGTTAAGTAGCGTTTTGTGTGTGCATGCCTACGATTTTCGTTAAGCAGAAAAATCGAACCTCAATATGGAATCGGCGAGCTCGTGCTATACCAAAAATGAAAACAATGTGAACTTAAGTAGTTGCTTGTACGTGTTGGGTAATGTTGTTGCAACAAACGCCAAACGCATACATACATATAACAATCTAGGCGATTGTTGCTGGATTTGGACGGAGGTCATTAATTTTCGATTTTTTTTCACTTTTTTGCCCGAGTTTTTTCTGCAATAAACAACCAGAAATAATCCGCCGTTATTTTAATTGATCTCAAACAGGCCCTAGCAGTAAAAGTGTGCATCTACAAAAAAACCACTAGACTTTAGCTTGGCGTGTGTTTCCGCTGAGGAACGCGAGCGACGGTCTCTGCCATAGATAAAAACCGCTTAAAGAAAACATTAATTTCAATATTATTAGTCGAAGCTACCTGATAAACCGATATGTCCTGCGATTGATGAAAGTCTGGAAAAAGTCCAATCTAAAGTCTTATTAGAAATCTCGTTACATGTTGACCACAAGTTCCTTTTTGTTGGGGCAACTTTCAAACATTTGCTTTGCGATTATCAACTCAGTGTAATTGGATAGGTTTTTCAAATTTGTGTTATATGTTTAGTTCTTCGATGCTTCAGTTGGTTGGATGGAAGTTAATTGTTATAAATATAGAAAAATCTGGTTTTTGCAACCATCTTCTAGAGGAACGGAGCGGAGCGTCCTTTGCTGGTCTCTTCTGGAAATTCTGCAAAATTTTTGTCCTCCTGAATATCTTTTCGGTTTTGCATTTTTTCCCCCGGCTAAAACGGAAATGGTTGTCTAATCAAAACCATTAACCAAGGACTATTTATGAGTTCTCAAATTTTATCTCGAAAAGGAAGCTTGAATATCTGATCGTAAACGGTGGTTATTGCCGGCTGATCTAGAAAAAAGTCGCCTTTAATTGGTTGTCGGGCCAGGGTTATCTGGAAAAATAATCACGTGACCCAACCATCTGGTTCCTTAATGGGCAGACGCGCCCATCATTATTAAGTTCGGTATTGTTTTCCAAATGCCGGACATCAGACATTGTCTTAATGAACGAAAATCAATCAAAATATTTGCGCTTTCGCAAGCCTGTTGTGTTGGGATTAGACCAACTGCTTGCTCGCTTTGCTTGTAGCAACCATCGGAAGCAAACTCGATGATATTGAGGTCTGGCCATTAGGCAGGCCATGAGAAAATTTGATAGTTTTAACCTTGCGACAATTGCCCAATTCGAACTAGCCCAGACTGTACAATAAAAACAATAACAATAGCAATAACAATAATATCAATGACAAGAACAGCAGGAAAGAGAAGGTAATGAGAACTATATGAGATTAATGTTGGTGGAAATTGGTCGCGGTTGGTGAAAATGGACAGCAGTTTGTGGAATTGATTCTAGAGAGGGTAAGAATGATGATGAAATTGAACAAAATGTGGAAATGAGTGAAGGAAAAGATGCAATAAAATGTTTATGTAGCTGGAATCAGCACTTAGTTACTGGCGCGGACCCTGACCAGCGGACGAAAAACCGGATGCTTTTAATTAAAAAAGTGATAAACCCCGGATTAATAGGAAAGTAAAAATACATTTTCAATTTCTTGATCAATTAGGAACATAAAAGGTCTCTTAATTTTTTTTTGTGCGACGCCCCTTTTTTGAGGGATAAAAAACGAACCGCTGCAGTTCTCAAAATGCCAAGTACTGAAAACATACTACTTAATTTAAACCGGATCCTTAGCATAACCAAAGTGAAAAGTGGTATATTGGCATTTTTTCGTGCGACGCCTGGTTTTCGAGTAAAAAAATGAAAATCGAACGATTCCGATGGTCCACCAAAAGAACCTGTTTTTTTTCTACCATGCCTTTCTTGAGTGGTTTGTTTTTTTCTGTGAGCTTTTGATAAAAAAAACCCACTGTGGCATCATTTTGTTTTCGTTTCTTTCTCTTTTTTATCTATATTTTATCAACTTGAATTTTTCAAGTTTCTTGCTAGCAATTCAATGAAATAATCCGGTTGAAGACCATTGATTGCAGAGTATTTTTTGTCAATGTTTTCTGTACTTCTAGGGCTTTTTTGGCTGCAAATGGTGTTCTTGCGGGTTGAGCAACTATTTGGTTCTTTGCTGCCAAAATTGATAAGTTTTAAATATAATTCTGGATCTTTAATTCATAAACTCCTGTTTTCAATGTTGTTTTTGTTGGGAACTATAAACGTTGGTTGATTTAAGTTGGGTAGTGATGAAATTGTAATTCCCACATTCTAGTTCATAAGATTTTCGTCATAAAATCCCTGAGACATAGTTATGGTTTCCTTCATTAGGAATGCGGCTTGTTCGGTGCACACACACACACATACACACAATAAATTCCTTCTAACGCACTCGTACAATTAAATTGTGACACATATACTGTCATAATTTCATTATAAAATAATTAAGCCCAGACACTATCTGCACACCGTTTCAAATAAACAGAAATTTATGAAACCTACTTTGGGTATTAATTGTGGAATATTATATTACTGTAGATGAAATATGCAACAGTTGCTGGCATAAGTTAGATTGATGTGAAACCTCCATATCCACAATGCTGAACCGAGCCAGACTTCCAGATTTTTTGTTTGTTTTTGGTGTCCTTTAACCGTAATCATCTAACAGATTTTGATGGCGCTGAAAAAAGTCGGTCAACATTCCAGGAGGCCACCGGTCTATGCATGTTTACTCTCAATTAATCGATGAGGAAATAACTGGTATCAAGGGAGGTGTTTTCGATATGCAAATCTCCTTAAAACCGATTTGCCAAGGCTTAATAATTGGAATTGCTAATGATCGCGTTAGATTGACACGTTATTTCGTTCGAATACATTATTTCGCTCATAAACAGTTAGTTGTTCATCAACCCGGTAAAATTCAAACAATTTCCCCACATCGAGAAGTGTTGCGCTTTCTCTGAGCGAAATTTATTTCGTATTTTGATCCGTTGCGAATAGAGAAATCAATTTGCAAAACAACGCACATAAAAACGAACCTGATCCCGTCGAAACGGCCTAGTAAATAATTTTCAAGTCGCCATTTATAAGCAAACACCTTGTCCAGTTGCCATTACACTTGTCTGCTCTTAATGTTGTAAATTCGTATGTCCCGGCCAGCACTGACGACGGTAATACGAGCCATAGTGTTTCGACAAGGCTTTCGATACTTATAACTTCACCATACCTGACTTCAATGGTTTGGTTCTTCATGGTGCTGGATTGAAGAGCTCAATGCATCGAATGGTCCAATCAATCCAACATTTTTTTGATAAACGTTTGGAATTTTAATGCAATTCAGTGAAAGGCTGGAGATTTTTGAAGAATGCCAGCGTTTGAAGCATGACAAGATCAACATATAAAAATCATGGATTGTGTTTGAAGAACAAGCTGACGAAATTGATGAACTTCCAAAGGTCGCAGGTTATATAAAATTAGGTCAAGATCCTACAGAAGGACACACTTGTAAACGGAACTGAAATTTTCTTTATTTTCCAATAGGCTATCGGCCCTCGGGCATTCTGCCCTTGCATATATACATGTATTGGGTTAATTTTCTAACTTAAACTATCTTAACTGTAAACTTAAAATTATTACAAGCAAAAAAAAATCTCTCTTCTATGTCATGTCTTTTCATCGTCTAGCAGGTTGGTTCAGTCGTGTTGGAAGTGTTCAAGTAGTGTTGTTGTTGGGAAGCGCAAGCGGGATTGTCTCGTTTGTCTCGTGAGGCAAAGGGGATTCAGTAGGGTCCAGTTGTAGGGATTGTTTTTCCATTTCGTTTGCAATTGGAGTTGTCTTTCTGTTATTCGCGTTATTTTTGTTCGTTCGTAGAGTAGTTGGTTTGAGGGGTTGTGTAGTTGGTTTTGAGGATGTCTCATTTTCGTTATTGATCTCAGGGCAATCTGATCTGTTGTTTGAATGTGTTGTTTAGTTTTCCTAGATGCATTCGCTGTCAGTATATGTCCGTAGTCAAGCAGAGGTCTACATATTGATTGGTAAATTTTTGTGGCGGTCTTTGTACTAATTCCTTTGTCTTTGTACGTCAGTGATCGGAAGTGTTTTGTCCGTTGAATGATTTTTGTTCTTACGTTCTGTGCGTGTTTTGTAAATTTTAGTTTTTGGGTCCAGTGTCATTCCTAGGTATTTTGCCTCTTGTTTTGGTCTAATTCTGTTTCCGTCTGTTGTTATTGATGGAGAGTCGTCTTTAATTTGGTGGTTTGGTAAAAGTAGTTGGTTTTTCGTGGCGTTTGGTGTAAGTCTCCATTTGTAGAACCAAGCAATTGTATTGTCTGTTAGTGTTTGAAGTTTTTGTACTGCTTTTACTGTAGTTTTGTCGTGCACGATCAATGCAGTGTCGTCGGCGTATTGTAGTATGCAAGCAGATTTGTCAATGTGTCTTTTGTCGTAGAGACTGTAATTGTAGATGTCGTGGCAGTATATATTGTAAAGAAGGGGTGATAGCGGGGATCCTTGCGGGAGTCCTTGTTCAGGGAAGAAAGCAAAGGAGAGGGTGTTGTCTATGCGTACTTCTAGGTGTCTGTTTGTGAGTGGGTTTCTGATTGCGTGAATTATGTATTTGGGGGTCAAATTTGGTGTTTTTTAGGACTATTATATAAAGGAATCAAAGAACAACAATCGTGCATTAAAAACCGTTATTCTCAAAAATCACACGTTTGTCAACTTTTTTTTATAGTTGTCACAGAATTCGACGGAAAACAGAAGAAAAACGTAATATTGAAGTAAGTTTCTTGATTTTAGTAAATCAAAGAAATTGTGTAGCGTCATGTTCATTTAAGTCAGTTACGGTTAAAAGGTAAAAAAATTTAAAATCTTTACCGACTGCGCCAATTATACACAAATCCCCTTTAAAATAGATTTTAAAAAACTTTGCTTTCTTCTGGTGGCTCTTAGAAAAAGAGCCAGAAGCAGAAGATTGAAGAATAGTTCAACAGCATGATAAACAAGTGATTTTCAATGATCGAAAAAGCAACATTAATTTCCCGAAGTAAAAAAGATGATACGGAACCAGCAAAGGAAGTAGGAAATGACAAATCTTTGGAAACATCTGGAAATTTCCATAATGAATCAATTTTCAGTACTTTCAATAAAAACTCCGACCGGATCTTGTACAACAAATATCGTTTTAGAAAGGGTTTGAAATCGGGAAATCAAGATAAATCGTCCAGGTTATCTATAAAATAAATCATCGTGCATAAAATGCACGTGTCAAATGATGTGCTCATTACTGGCAAAAGGCTTATTTCTGTATATGGCAGACACCAGCTTAATCTTTTCAGGGATTGGCAGGCTCGGTTTTAAAGTGCGTCCGTAAGTTTCGGTCTGAAAATGGGAAAATATATGCGTTTACAACTGACTGTCCAGTGCGAAATTAATTTGGGCCATTTGGATTTGAGTTATGAAAGAAATGAAAATGGTAATGCCATCTTTTAAGACTGATATTTGTTTGCGCGGACACTGTTAGAAGCCACTTCCCGTATTCAAATTAGGCTTGATATACCGTCTAGAGCCTTATTCTGAAAACCTTTCAACGGCCTTTCAGCTTGATTAGTCGCTTTGGGTTCAGCAGCAGTAAAGTGCGTTTATCATTCTGTAAACGTGCATTCTGTAACATGTTTCTCAGCTATTAAAATTGGGAAATTTCTGAACAATTTCTTCAAAAGATTCCAAGTACTTGCTCACAATATATTGTTCTAAAGCACACCATTGCTACCAGCCAAGTTCAAAAACACTGCGTCATTCCTACTAAAAGGGCGTCGTTTTGAAATTAAGTTTTAACAAAAAAAAGGTTACACTTTAACAAAGGATCTGAGCGTATTTTTGTTGGGACCGGCCACGAAACTCACTTGAAAAATAAATTGGAAAACGTTTTCTGCTGAAAAAATAAGGGCGAATACACGTGTTGATGTAATTACTTCTTTACGAGTTGGTTACACTTTAATTAATGACATTTTTTTCACAAAATTCATAGTGAGGCTGAAAGCGACCCGAGAAACCGACTAATGAATGTAGAGTAGCGTCTTCACTATGTTAAAGCTTTTATATGTTAGGTGTTTGTTTTGTGTGTTTTTTACTTTACTTCCTGCAGTTTTTCAGATTTTCTTTGCGTTGATGTGTTAGTTCTGTTTCCAAAGAAATTAGGTATGAGTTTTTAATGGAACATTTTCAAGTTTCCTCCTTTCTAATTGACAGAATGTGTTCTTAGTTTAATGAGTTTTTTGCTGTCTTTTCCCGTTTTGAATTAATTTTGATTGTTTCATTTTCGTTTTCTTGCAAATTATATTAATTTGGGTGCCTGAAAACAACACACTTAGTTCGTTTCATTTCTTGTTTTCAGAGAGCTTTTTACACATTTTACCGACATTTGTCTAGGCCTATTAAATCAGCGATACGCCCAGTAATATTATTAAAATATATGGATTTAATCAGTAGCCAACAAATGACCGATCTTGACAGTTTAACGACAGATATTTACGGCATCATAACTTCGATATTTTCGAAACGGTTTTGCCTGTCATTACTAATTTTTGCAAATGACACTGGATTGTGCATATTGATTACAACTCTATGGCAAATTATCGCGAAATTACAGTCACCATCGCGTCCGACCATCTAAACGACGCTGTTGGCTGCCTATTTATTAAAATCGATTCTTTACATATTGCTAGAAGAGAGTTTTCGAATTGGATTAACAACGTGCAATTGCTCTTAATATGCAGCTTTCAATGGTTGTTTGCGCTCGTTTCTCATCTCTTATCTACTGTCTGTTTTCACTTTATTTCTTCGACTTCAGAACGTCAATGTGTAGCGTTGCTTCCAAAGGCAAAATGTTTTGATTGATTAATTCTGAGTTTTGCATTATTATTTGGTTATTGTAGCTCGTCTGCTTTCGCGCTCTTCTCAGGCCTTACAGGAAACTTGATTTTTCTGCCTTCAGAAAATCCACCCAGCAAAAAACGACTATGCAGGATTCATCCTCAGTGACATGCCTTAAGTAACAGTTTAAGTTTCAGCTTACTCGTTTTCCTGCGGGCAATTATTCGTCACGCATATCCTGATCTATTCAAAATCGATTATTTATTGTTTGCTTATTGTTGGGCTGCTTAAATACGGCTAAAACTCCTTAAAGTATCAGGATTGGCCGGTCGCAGTGTCACTGCAAACGACTTAAGAGCCATTAATTGAACCTAAGCCGTGATTTTGCACCTTTTCGTCGCTCGTTTTGACATTTTTCAGCTGCCAGCTTACCCAGCTATTGAATAGGAAATTATCGGTTGTTTGATTCAATTTATTTCACTCGATGTCTGGCCTGTGTGCGAAATAAGTAAATAAATAAAATTGAAATTATCAACCAGCAGAATTGCATCTGGAAATTGATTGCTCCAGGTAGTTAGTTCAGTTTTCATCAGCTTCTAAAGTCAGAATGTCGATGGGTGTTCTTTGGCGCGAACAGCATGCGATGGACTGCTGGCACCAGCGACCTTCTGACTTCGAGACAAAGGGTCTGTGATTAATTTTTCCATTAAATGATTCGAGCTTGAAGACCCACAGAACTTTAGTGAATTTTCTAGATCTACCAGAAGTAGACATCTATTTTCTTGCAAAGGAATCTTAAAGCCTGGGGTGAAAATGGGAATCCGGGCCGATCGATAAGAAACGGCCGGAATAAAAGACGATGTTAGGTTTGCTTGGTGCGACCAGAGGGCACAAAACATGAACGCGATTGGTTAGAGAGATATGTATGTGGGTGCTTTTTATAGATATGAAATACGTTTTTTTTTGGTAAATTGGCCATCAAACCGACAAAAATCCTAAGGCATCTCCTATTTCAGGACATTTTAGCAGTTTAAATTCTCCGAAACATACATACATTTTCGTTATTTCCCAACTGAAAGAACTATCAATATTAGGTATAATAAATTAGACTCAATGATTTATTGAGAAGCAAAAAAACCCTATGGAACTGCAGGTTTTTTCACAATTTTCCAAGTGCTTCACATTTTGCTTGGACTTATTAGTCCACGTCAGCTGAGTTAAGTCCACCTGCTACTGGTTGAACCAGCCCTGAGATATCCTGTTTCTGGTTCAGATGATTACTGCGCGCTGTTAATATTTTTTATATCAAATCTCTATTTTATCACAAACTATTTACAAATTCCTTTTTGATTTATTACTGGAATCTCTGGTAATTTATTATAGAGTTATGGGCTGTACCTATTGGCGTGTTCTGCAACAGGTAACTTCCTTTGCCTTCTGTGTACTGCAAGGAGCAATATATTTTTTTGTTTCTATTATTTTCTATACTTATAGCAGTTGAAGCCCAACACTAGCTTTCAATGGGCAATTTGTTGGAATATGTAAATATCAGAGTTTGCTATTAACTGACGAAACCGCGCTTAAGTGATGATTAAAACTAGTTTTCGTGTCGAATCCAAGTAAGGTGTTTTTGAGCAAAACCAGGAACCGATCTTTCGCACGCAAAACTGCCGGGGGCTTCTCGAAACATTCCTCATCTCGAGTGTTAAATTGCAGAAGTCAGCGTTAATTTACTGGTTAAAATGGCAAATTAGTCGAATTGGCTTTTTAGTCTTAATCATATTTTGCACCTGGAAATTCTATATTTATTCGAAACTAATTAACGGCAATAGATCGACGATCGGACATCTTCATTGGATCGAATTGGAATGTATTTGCCCTGCTAGACAAGTTAAAGGATTGGGGCATCGATATCTCCTTTTACGTGCCTGGATTATTCGTTTTTATGACAATGCTAGTTAGACAGTCCACTGCCTATCAATGCATCCTTCCATTAAAATGCCTTACATTAGCCACATTGCGCCCTAACTAGCTATGCGGCATAAAACATCAATTAACGCAGTAATCATTGAGATATCCCGGGAAAATAAATACTTGCATCTAAATCAAGATATCATATTTAAATAAATTTATATTATTTACAGAAGCGGCCAAGGTAAGAAATCAAGCCGACACGTTTGTTCGTTTTCGCAGCAAATTGCTTATGACTCAGTCTCGGTAGTTGATTATGCAATAAACCGGCGGTTTTTACAGTTTTTTTCTCTGCATTTAAATACTGTTTTTGTCTTGGTTAAATCAATGTGAATCGAGTATTAGGGCGATGTGGCCGCAAATCATTAAAGCTCATTAAACATTGGAAATTTCATGTTTTATTGAGTAGTTTGCAACTCAATCAGCCATCAACCCCATCAGTCAAAAAGAAAATATGATGATTTCTTCACTTTTCTTGACGCTCTTCATTCATGTCTTAACAGACTGTTTAAACCCTGCTCAATTGAGCAATCAATGACAAAAATCTCCATCAATCTAATGCTTGACAATAGACGAAATTCTATCGTATTGAGGCAAACAGGACGGCGAGTATGAGCTCCCTAACTGGCGATTGTTTACAAATCGAAGGTGCAAAAAAACCAATTATAAAAATCCGTAAAATCGTAAATTTAGGACAAGTGGTGTTAGCTAAGATGTTGAAACGTGCTCTTGTACAAAATTGATTTATTGCGAAACAGTTAACGGGTAATTTGCGGAGAATTGTCGGTTGATTAGCAATTACGAATATGATTTTCGATCGGCTAAAACAATGGCTTGGAATTTACAGAAGGCTGGAAAGTCATTTGTTAATCAAAGGAAGAAAATGCATTTTTGCAAACAATCTGTTTAGTTATAATCTAAGTGTCTTTTTCTTCAAGTTCTTCTCATCTTCCTGATTAATTTCGCATCATACATCAGGAACCCATAAGGGTTGTCATTGAGTCTGGTTTCAACTTGAAAAGCACCATGAACTGAAGACATTTTGATGATGGTTATTTTCCGAATGCAATCAAACGCAGATGCCGCGTCATTATTATTTAACCAAAGTCTGGAAGTCGGTAATATCTAAGGCAATGTGTAATAATATCAGTAAAAGTTCACACGCCATTGAAACATACAATGGTGGTTTGTCTGGGTGTTCCCATCATTAGAGTCGATCTGCATGAACATCCGTTTGAGGCGCTGTGAAACTTTCGGTTTCAATGTCAGTGCGACGAAGACGATGAGCAGAAAAAAAACGTGGAATAAGGGAATGTTAATTCCTGTTGGAACGGAAGTCGCAGGTAAATGAATGCCGATGCCTTCGGTTCAGCTGAAGACATTTTTCAGCGATTTCCAGTTTGGGCTGCTTTGGCGAATTCCTTCAATTTTCGTTGCGCAATAATCGAGCCGGATAATTTCAGCGTCTTGTTTTAAGGCGAGATTCCATATTTCAATGCTACTATCAGACAGAATGAGGTAAACTTGTTGATGCAATTAATAGATTCCTGAGCGACTAATTAAACGGCCTTTTTAGGCGAGCGTTTAGATTGGCCAGAATCAAGCGTGGTGTTAATTATTTAATTAATTATTGCGAATGTACATTCCGCGAGCTTGTGTGTTTTCGATAATTGCCCGGAGGAAAGTGCGAAGAGAAAACCAATCGAGATTTGTAAACGATGTCTGCTGATGGAAAAAAGGCGAATATTAGTAGAAGTAGGATCTTTCTCTCGAATTTCAACTCTTTAATTATGGTTTATTGCCGTGTGTCCTGGTAATGATTTTGACGCATTCTAAACCCGTTAGATCCATTTTAAGAAGAATGTATGCCGTTCTGATTGGTTTAATTTCTGGTTATTACGCACGCATGGAATGAATTTTTGTCCATCGACACAGATCCAAACAAAGCTCCATTGCAAGTGATACACTAAGGCAAACTACAGGAAATACTTTCAGTATCACCCATTTACAGTGATACTGAATTAATGCGAATTGGAATGTTATTACCGGATATTTAATTTAATGGGATGCAGAACTCGTTATTGTCGTCTTTTATTTTCGTCGTTATTTATAAAATAGAGTTTTGACATTAACATTTTAATCCTATCCATTACCTGCCGGTTTGCTGATGGATAGATATTCTATGTGAAATTTGTTTGAAATTTCAACTCAGCATCGCATGATCGCTGATTAAAATGAAATGTAGAATACATAACAATATACAAACTACCCACCTAACTGACAGAAAGACAGCTTGCCTGTTTATGGACATTAACAAGGCTTTTGATAGTGTCTGGCATAGAGGCTTACTATACAAACTACACACACCAACATATCTACTACACACGATAAAGAACTTACTAGAAAACAGACAACTACAAGTACGAATTGACAAAATACTGTCATTTTCTTTTTCCCCTGAACAAGGGCTCCCTCAAGGATCCCCGCTCTCACCGTTTCTCTACAATATATACTGCCATGACATATACAATTACAACTTACCAGACAAAAATCAAATCGACAGATCGGCATACATATTACAATACGCAGACGACACGGCACTTATTGTACATGACAAAACTACTGAGAGAGCAGCTCAAAGACTCCAAACACTAACAAACAACACAATGACATGGTTTTATAAATGGAGACTAACACCAAACGCGTCAAAAAACCAACTTCTGCTCACAAACCACAGACTCAACGCTGACTCCCCTACAATAACTGCAGACGGCCAAACGACACAACCAAAAAACGACGTAAAATACCTTGGAATCACAATTGACCACAAACTTAAATTCACTAAACACATACGAAACATCAGGGCAGAAACAATAAAGAGAACAAAACACTTCCGATCACTAACCTACAAAGACAGAGGAATTAGCACAAACACCGCCACCAAAATATATAAAGCTATTTGTAGACCCTTGCTAGACTATGGACATATACTCATGACCAACGGAACAGAAAGGACAAAACGTTATATACAAACAACAGAACAAATTGCACTAAGACTAATAACACGAATAAGACACCCCCAAAACCCACTACACAACCCCCCCACCCAACTACTATACGAACGCACAAACATGACAAAGATTTCGGAAAGACTCATACATCTACAGACAAAATGGACAAACAACCCCTACAACTGGACCATACTGAATCCCCTTTGTCTTACAAGACCAACCAGACAATCCCGCTTCCGTTTCCCTACATCAACGCTACTCGAACCCTTACAAACGCAACTGACTACTGGACAATAAAATATTTTTTCTTGTCATTAGAATTGGAAAGTTTATTTAATAAGATTATTAACCTAGAATAAGAGAATTTTCATCTTTGTTTTTTTATTTAGACTAAGACTACATGTATTAAACAAGGGCAGAAAGACAGATAGGTCGATAGCCTTTTTTTAGAAATAAAGATGTTTACTACTACTATACAGGGTGTTGGTTTATTTTCAGCGGGTTACAATGAGCCAACAGTCTGGATGAAATCTCGAAGCTAAATCGGTTCTTGCGAGTTTTTTTGGGCTCTTTCGACCTAAAAGCCCGACAAACTCATCAGTTTCAAGCAATGGCATCGCAAGCCAATGGTAAATTTATACAGGGTCGCTTTTATGTATGGAAACGGTGAATTATTTCCTAAACTAAGATAGCTAGAATAAAACGATTAATACAAAAATTGTATGGTTATTTCCAGTCGATTTAGCATGTAATGTGTTATGCGATTTTTGTTTAGAACGTCGAGGAGAATTCAATTATTATTTTGTATTTATTAACATACAGGGTGTTCCATTAAAGAAAAAGGAACTTTGCGTTGCTGTAGTTTTTAGACTGATCCTGTATACTAAATTTTTCCTTATATAAATAGACTTGAAAGAACCTTTCAATTTTTGTATTAATCTTTTATTCTAGCTCTCTTAGTTTAGGAAATAATCCACCGTTTCCAGACATAAAAAAAGTATCAAAATATATTGACTTTCGAGGCCATTCCTTGAAACAAGTGGGTTTTTCGAGTTTTTAGGCCGTCGTTCGGTAGAATTTCTTCTTGACGTTTCGCAAGCACGTGCGGCTTGCATCTTCAGAAGTGGTTTGCTTGAACGTTTACAATGTTCTGGTGTGTAAGTTCTGAACAGTGTAAGCGTTCAAGCAAACCACTTCTGAAGATGCAAGCCGCACGTGCTTGCGAAACGTCAAGAAGAAATTCTACCGAACGACGGCCTAAAAACCCGAAAACCCCACTTGTTTCATAAAAAAAGTGTTTTTTTGCCTTAAAAGTTTCCCTACAAGTTTGGAAAGGCGACATTTTATATACAGTTTTTTTTTGTTCGCGATTGCCCTTGAGTTCGATGTTCAAAAAATTATACCGCACTTAGCTCTACCTTCAAAGTTTCCGAAATTCAGTGTTCTACATGCTGTTATTGGGCATGATTGATTTTGTAATTCACCTGTGAAACACTTTGAGGATAAAGAATTTGAGGTGAAGAAACAAGAAAAGCGAACTTTTCCGAAAATACTTAGTGAGATGAGTACAAGAATGTCGCAGATTCTCAATGGAAGTCGTTCACTTCATACTTAAAACTCGAAAGTTGAAATGTTAACTCCCCTAAGTCCGAAGAAATTGAAGAAAAAATTAAACGTAACCGAGACTTTGAGACTTTTGAAAACTTGACTGAAACAAGTTGGCAGACTAACCCCTCATGTTCAACTGAAAACTTTGAAAGTTAAGTCAAGCGCTCTATCTGGGTGCATTTGCATGGCACAGTCGGAAAAGGTCACCGTTTTGCATTGATTATCTATGAAAACCGGAACATTCCTGCTCCGAATGGTTTGAACAACGCTCATAAAACACTCGGCCGAGTTATGATTTAGTGCACCACACCACTGACGTCACAGAAACACAATGCGCACCCAAAGAAAACTTCCTACATGCCTTCATGTCATTGGAACCCGCGGGCGGTACCTGGCGTGTAATTTTTGTCAACAACGCGGTTTCCTTTACAGTTAGAGAGCCGCTTTGGTTCGTGTCTTATCTGCCCTAGTTTACCACCTAATGGTGCTCGGGTTCTGCCCCGAATTGCCAATTCAATTTACTGGAATGCTACATTCAAAAAAAATGTTTGGCCAATTTTTTGAAAAGTCTTTTACCGTAAACAGCGGCATTAAACTAAAGTTAACTTTTGAAAGTTTCTAATCTCAGTCTGCAAACGTTCATATATTTCGATAATTCGATGGTTTTCCAGGGAATGATATGTTTTTGTTAGGTAAATTGTGCACAAAACATGCAACAGGAATTTTGCGATTTAGAAATAGAGGCCTCAGGGGGCCCCATCATCGCCTATGGGAAGTCTCTACACGCATCCGCTAATAACCATGTCCATCTTGGTGCAAACCGTTGAAACTGTCGCATAAGTTCGTTATTTATCTCGGGGCAGGAATTTATTTGCGGGGATTAATGGATTTTTAGTTGATCCGGATTCCATTGATTAAGTACTAAGCCATAGTTTAGCTGGGTTTTAACAAGCGGATAAAATGGCCGGTGTTGCCTTTTAGATGTGGTTCAATGGAACTTTTATTATACCATGATCCGCATAGTTGTAGCACATGTTAAGTAGTTGTGGTTGCCTTTGGAAAATGCTCGTTGATGGGCGCAACGAATTATCTGTAGCTCTTGAAGATTATGAATCTTCAATAGTCAAGGGGTCTTTGTTTGTCGCTCCAGTTTCCGGGTACCCTGTATCTTATAATGTTGGGACGTCCTTGATTTTTCTGCCTGGGTAAAACTCGACTTCTACTGTTAGAACTGAGAAAACTGTATTCGGTAGTACTGGGAAATCTAGATCGATCCTGGGCGTGTTCGGTCGTCGATTTCGCCGTCGTTCGTTTGCAAACCAATAAAATAAATAACCGAATAATAATTCTCGTGCAATCGGCAGGAATTAGCCAGAGCACAAGTACCGAGTTAGCACCTTTTGCTGCTGCTAATCCTGCTGAAGATCGAGCGTGACGCCCTGTAGCGTCGGTTTCGCTTTTGCTCGGGCGCGATTAGGTCGCCCTTTGACCCGCCCGACCGCACGCCGCCGATGGTTTTCGCACCTCGCCACTTTTTCCGATGCGAAAGTACCGATTGGTACCGGCGTGGTATAAAACACGCGAACAGATTTATCGCTGCCGGTAATGTGAGCTTTTCAAACCAGACTGCAGTAGATCCGAAAATTTGCTACAAATAACTTTCTCAAGTTAACAACATCTGGATATTTGCGATGCGAACCACTAATGGTACCAGGAACTACTACTGAACCAATGGGTGAAATTCGCATCGCGACTCCTGAGCCAGAAGTCCAGAAGTTTGATGACTGAATATTTTCACTCCAATACATTCCTGGGTTTCAGTCAATTTTATTGTTTATTATTTAAAATGTTACAAATACGTTTCGGTGTCTTTCTCCATCATCATCAGTTTAATGTTAAGGTAGAAACAACTATACGCACAAACTGATGATGGTGGAGAAAGACACCGAAACGTATTTGTAACGTTTTAAATAATAAACAATAAAATTGACTGAAACCCAGGAATGTATTGGAGTGAATTGAAGTACAGTCAGGAAAATATACGAAACGATTTGAATATTTTGAAAATTAGTCTTCTTGAGGTTAAGGAAACGCGAAATGAGTAAGAAATTGTGAAAAGAATTGTAAGAGGAAAAAATTGACCTCAAAAATATAAGAGGAAAGCGCAAAGTTTTCTTTGAAAGCGGATTTTACTAAGTACCAAATACAATTATTAACCAAAACTTTGAGACAAATCGAAATTTGCATTATTATACAGGGAGTTCAATTTGAAGTGGCAAATCAAAAATATGTATTTTTCGGTCGGGCCTATTGATTTTGAACTATCAAAGTTGTCCTGTAAGTAAAATGTGAAAAAATCGACCGAAGATGAAAATCTAATGACTGAAATGAAGCAAACCGCAATAACAGTGGCCTAAAACAAATAAAACAGATATAAGAAAAAGAAAGTACCCAAGTTTACGGTTAGAAGCCGAACGGAGACACTCCCGTGAAGAATCAAATCAGATAAAACCATATTTTATTTGGGTTTTTGTCATTTGGCGACTTTTCTGCTGAATGAAACGAATCGACGAAAACTTATTTTTGATACGAGGTTCCGTTTTACTAGATTTTTTCACCTGATTTAACCGTTAGGTAAATTGCTTGTTAGCTACTTATAGCAGTGAAGACTCTTTGTTTTCATTCGATGAGATGTGGAAACAAAAATCTGCGATGAAAAAAAGTAGGACTAACATACAACCAAACACAGCAAAACATTCTTTGAATGATGCTTTTGGCGTACCATTAATTTTTTAAATAGTGCTTTATTGTCTAGACTGACTGGCCAAGAGAAAACCTACAAGTTGCGACAATGGCAAACAGCCCCAAATAAATTATTTATGTTTTTGAGCTAAAGTCGCATAAACTAAATGGCATGGAAATCGTCATTTTGTGCATCTAGGCCATGACGGTTATGGCGTTCTAATGAAGTACGTGACCAAACCGAAAAGTAAATCGCAAATAGCTTGAAATAGCTTAATTACAGAGACAAAATTGAAGATAATAGGAAATTAGTGAAGCGAAGACGGGATAGGCTTGGGGTATGAATGAAAAGCAATTACAAGGTTTTTTTTACTGAAGCAATTTGATTCTCTTTTTGGAGAAACTAATAACCAAAATAAATTCTATAACTGGTGGCGCTTGAGATGAAATTAAAAAGTGACTGAAAAGAGAAAATTAGGAGACCCGATAAAGATGAAATTGTTGAATCGAATTCTGTTCTTCACTGGTTTAACACACTTTACATGTACGGTATCTATTATGTGCATCCAGCAAGTGACATTAAATGATGATGTCACTTTTATATGGTATTAGTAGCGATATAAATTAAAGATAATTAGTTGAACATAGCGGAGAGAAGGCTTCCGATATAAAAACATTAGATGATACCGGCCGAGGATTAGAGATCTCTCTTGTCTACGTGAAATAACCGTAAATCGAATTGGTTATTTAGCAGAACTAATTAAACGGTCGAAACGCACAGTTTAATAAACGTATCTGTTGAGTAATAATATCGGATATTAGACATGTTTCATGGCACCGAGTTTTTTGCGTTTGTAGGACGGCGTGGAAAAGAATGTCCCGAAAGCCCGAAAAATTCACCAGTTTCAAGCAATGGCCGCAAAAGCCTGTTTGCATATTAAAAATATTGATGTTCATCAAATGCTGTTTTTACTGTCCTACTGTAGTGTTTAATGCCTGTCCTGATAAAAATTCCATTTTTTAAACAACAAAAATGCAAAGGTAAAATGCAACGCAGCGAAAAAAACGAACGTATGGAAATGACATCGAATAGATCCTGAGAGTTGAGCGGAAATCCTGCGAATAATGGAACGTTATTTTTAGTTGTTTGGTCTAACTTTGTGGGTATATCAATCAAGTCGATTTGATTGGAAATTTAATTCAGAACAGTTTTCAATTAAAAGCTACACTTTGTGTATTAAAACATTGAACTAAGAAAGAAAACCGGGTGTATATTTCAGTTTAACTCGGTTTATGATTGTTAAGCATATTAAAGTTAATTACAAATAAATTGTATTTGATTAGAGAAAGTATTCGAATAAGCAAAGGGAAGTTGTAATAATTTTAATTATGAAATGGCTTTCGATAATTATTCATGTCTCTTTAACTGGTTTTTTTTTTCTATTAGCTGGAATAATTTCTTTCGTTGCAATTCATTGGCCTTGTATCATATTTTACAAGAGAAAAAACGGCAAAGTATTCACGCAATTATCGATCCTTCACGGTTTTTCAGCATTCACCTGAATTTCCTGCAACCTAATCAATTAGCAAATTTTGCAACAACAATAACGACGCAATAATGATGGCTGAAAAAATCGTTAAAATTTCAATTAATATTAACAATACAATAATGAAATGGAAAAATATATGCAAATGCTTTTCCTATTTGCAGATTACGCGAATTGCAATTTACACTTCTTTGTTTAAACTCATGTAATGAATCATACGTAGGTATAAGCGTTATATAAACAACCTAGATTTTGTGATCTGGCTTTGCATAGTCAGATAATAGGCCTATTGTTGACCTGGGAAAGACCTTAACGATTTATGGTGGGATTTTGACAAGCACAGAATAGTCAAGGTTTAAGAAGAGCAGGATTTTCTGGATTTAAAAAAAAACGGGAAACATTGAGTGTTTTGTCCGGTTCCGTTAACTCGCTGGTTCATTCCTCGCTGCTTTGAGGTGATAATTTATCGTCGGTTCAACATTCTGACCGCCCAAAAACAGCTTAATAATGGTCCAAAAATGTCGATTACTTGGGATCTGAAGCTTCTGTTGTGTTTTTCAATGTGCTCATTGCATTCCCGACTCCATGAGACGAAAATGATGAAAAATTGGAGGTATTTTGAGAGACTTGACATTTTTTGGAAAAACCGACCTCATCCCCTTATGAAATTTTCGGTCAAAAATGAAATTTTCACATTCGTGTTTTTTGAGCTGATTGGACTATTTCCCGCATACGGAGCTCGCCAATAAGCATAAAGGAATTTTTTGCGTCTGTAATAAGGAAGATATCCTCAGTTGAAGATTCAGACCGCCCAAAAACAGCTTAAAATGGTCCAAAAATGGCGATTATTTCTGATCTGAAGCTTCTGTTGTGTTTTTCAATGTGCTCATTGTATTTCCCGACTCCTTGAGACGAAAATGATGTAAAATTCGAGGCATTTTCAGAGACTTGATATTTTTTCGAAAAACCGACTCTCAACCCTTCTGAAATTTTGGGTCAAAAATGAAATTTTCACATTCGTGTTTTTTGAGCTGATTGGACTGTTTCCCACATACGGAGCTCGCCAATAAGCATAAAGGAATTTTTTGCGTCTGTAATAAGGAAGATATCCTCAGTTGAAGATTCAGAGCGCCCAAAAACAGCTTAAAATGGTCCAAAAATGTCGATTATTTCGGATCTGAAGCTTCTGTTGTGTTTTTCAATGTGCTCATTGCATTCCCGACTCCTTGAGACGAAAATGGTGTAAAATTCGAGGCATTTTCAGACACTTGATATTTTTTCGAAAAACCGACTCTCAACCCTTCTGAAATTTTCGGTCAAAAATGAAATTTTCACATTCGTGTTTTTTGAGCTGATTGGACTGTTTCCCACATACGGAGCTCGCCAATAAGCATAAAGGAATTTTTTGCGTCTGTAATAAGGAAGATATCCTCAGTTGAAGATTCAGAGCGCCAAAAACAGCTTAAAATGGTCCAAAAATGTCGATTATTTCGGATCTGAAGCTTCTGTTGTGTTTTTCAATGTGCTCATTGCATTCCCGACTCCTTGAGACGAAAATGATGTAAAATTCGAGGCATTTTCAGACACTTGATATTTTTTCGAAAAACCGACTATCAACCCTCCTGAAATTTTGGGTCAAAAATGAAATTTTCACATTCGTGCTTTTTGAGCTGATTGGACTATTTCCCGCATACGGAGCTCGCCAATAAGCATAAAGGAATTGTTTGCGTCTATAATAATGAAGATATCCTCAGTTGAAGATTCAGACCGCCCAAAAACAGCTTAAAATGGTCCAAAAATGTCGATTATTTCTGATCTGAAGCTTCTGTTGTGTTTTTCAATGTGCTCATTGTATTTCCCGACTCCTTGAGACGAAAATGATGTAAAATTCGAGGCATTTTGAGAGACTTGACATTTTTTGGAAAAACCGACCCTCATCCCCTTATAAAATTTTGGGTCAAAAATAAAATTTTCACATTCGTGTTTTTTGAGCTGATTGGACTGTTTCCCACATACGGAGCTCGCCAATAAGCGTAAAGGAATTGTTTGCGTCTATAATAAGGAAGATATCATCAGTTAAAGATTCAGACCGTCCAAAAAAGTTTAAAATGGTCCAAAAATAGCAATTATTTCTGATCTGAAACATCTGTTGTGTTTTTCAATGTGCTCATTGCATTCCCCAACTCCTTGAGACCAAAATGATGTAAAATTGGAGGCTTTTTGAGAGACTTGACATTTTTTGAAAAAACCGACCCTCACCCCTTCTGAAATTTTCGGTCAAAAATTAAATTTTCACATGCATATTTTTTGAGCTCAGTGGATTGCTGCTGATCTAAGAAGTTTTTCAATGTGCACATTTAAAGTGTTTCGGTCGATAATACGGCAGATATCGATTGTGAAAAATTCTGATCGCTCGAAAACAGCCTAAAATGGACCTAAAATGGACCAAAAATGTCGATTACTTCTGCAGCTTCTATCGTGTTTTTCAATGAGCTCCTGGAGATGAGAATGATAAATAATTTGAGGCATTTTGAGAGACCTGATTTGTCTTTGAAAATATCGAGCTCACTCCTTATGAAATTTTGGAAGATACTCAAAAACCACTTTAAATGGCCCGAAAACGTCTTGAGTAGGTAGGACATATTTCACCATTCATCGACACCTGTGGTATAGACAGACGGATTACAAATTTGGGGCTCGGCCAGCCACTCGAATTCCTCGTCCTCTGGACCTGCAAGTTTTATGAATGTCTGTGAATAGATTCCAAAAAACAACACCCAAAATAACCAAGTCTTTTGCAGAATTTTCAAAATCTAGAATTTCACAAATCTTCCACTCTATGCCTATCTATATATTGTACATCTTTTTCACTAAATAGTGCTTGGCCTAATCCAAGCATACACGCATCGAGTAGGGCCATTGTTGTCTTGGGAAATAAGCTATAAGGCTAAGGCCAGGTCGGCGGGCTTTTTGCCGAGTTATGTCTATTAAAAAGCAAAAGTTTTCCCACATAATCTGAAAACGCCATTGTGTTTTTCCATTGAATTGAAGAACACGGGAAAATTGCCCCTGTGCACACGCACTTGACATAGACACACTTATTTCTTGTGGACTCCCAGCCAGGCGATGATTAGCGGCGATATTTCCATGTTTCCAATAGATTAATGGAGATAGGAAAAAAGGAGATTTTCTCAACAGCGAGTTACCTCAATGTAGTACAAATAGTTAGCTCGTTGCTGATTAAGCACGTCTATAATTATCTCACTTTGGAATCAGCTAAAAATTCCGAAGCAAGTTTTAATAATAGTGTTCGAAACTGATCAATTTATTGATACCCATGTGTATGTACACAAGCTTTTGTTTATTTGGTTGTGATATTTCTATCCTTAAGCCATGTTATACATAGGTAGTTGCGGGTCGGTTTCATTGTATTTGCATAATTATCGTTGCGCGGAAAATCAATCCGCGAAATTTACATTTCAAAGAATATTTTGATGCAGACCCATAGATAAATTTTTATTCATCATTCTAAATCTATGTTTTTTTTTCTGGTAAGTGAACTCATTATGAATCAGGTAAAAACGAAATTGAGAGTGAATTGGCAAGTAGTAAGTATCAGCAAAGTGTTTTGGATCACATTGACTTGAAAATCGCATTAATTCAAACTGAAGCTGCAAAGGAAAGTGATTGCTTTTTTAACATTCACAAAATGTTTTCCTCCTGCACCTAGATACTTCCCCAAATAGATAGGTCTCCAAAACCAATGTGAAAACTTCCAAGTCCTATATACATGTGAATTTTGTGCCATTTATGTGGCTGAAATGAAGATGTTTGCGGCAAAATCGTTCATTTCCTTCCTCTTTAAAAGTCGAGCTTAAAAAGTGGCGCTTTAGCCGAAGGATGTTTTCCATATTTCACGGTGTGTAGGTTTTCTCTGACTCTTCGTTCAGGCTGAGCTTATTTTATAATGTGCCCGTCTTCTACAATCGTCCAAACAATCTCAAGTGCTACACTTGCAGATTCGGTTCCTGCTCTTCGATACATCACTGAGTCAAATTACAAAAAATCTTCCACGCAATTGAACAGTTTTTCCTTCTGCAAACTGACAATCAGCTTGCCGGAAGGTACTGACGTTGAAATTTAGGCAGATTCCCGAGGTTTTTTCAGTGGTTAAGCAGGAGAGTTTATCTGGGCGACTGCAAAGTCCTAGGGTTATACATCACCCTGTGACGCCTCTTTATAGTATGATAATATGTACACATTCCGGGCCGGGGCAATTTTTACTAAGCAGATTACAATATCAATCTTTCCTGCAGCAGGTCCCTACTGACTCCTGCTTTATATTCCTGCAGCTTATGCATAATTTCCAGTGGATTTTCGTCGGGATGTCGCGATTAATCCTGGTTACCTCACCACATAGGGACTGGTCTAGATTGGAGTTTTCTCATTGGCCTCATCGATTGGGGAATTATCCAAGGGCGGAAATGAGGAAAAATCGAATTGTTTTTTGCCAAGGAAATTTGCCCTTAAAAACATCACTGAAGTAATTTTTTGATTGCTGCATTCGAAATTACGGCAAATGTAGTGGAATTTTCGCGGTTTTTCCGGATGCTGTGTGTCTGAAGAACCACAACAGCTCCATTAAACATTTAGCAAACGCTTTTAGAATGCCCAAATTTAACCGAACGAATTGCAAAACTTTAAAACGACCTGAGAAAGACACAGTCATCAACACACATCAATTTATCGAAAGAGGATTTGAGTATTTCCGGTTTTAAGTCCGTGATGACAAAGAATGTCTTCCTGACGTTTCGCAAGCACCAGTGGCTGGCATCTTCAGAGGTATGCTCGCACCCGAAGCAATCACTAAATTTGTATCTAAACGAATTATCTGTCTATACTGAAAGTTGTTGAACACAATTAAGTCGAGAAGTGTTTGTTCGCGATCGTTTGCAGACTGTAACCTCAAATCAAGCGCTGCGAATGCAACGAACAAATGCGAATTGAAGCAGGCAGAATTCAGCAGACGAGTAGGTGTAAACCAACTCTTTAATGCATTTGAAAAAAAAATTATAGGCGCACTATAGAGACAATAATTTAACGACGATGCTGCAGAAGAAATAAACATTTTCAAGAGCTGAGGGTTTCATATGAATTTAGAAACGAATTTAAATTCAGTAAAATAAAAAAAAAATGCTTTCAACTGTTTTACAACGGAACGAAGCTTTGGAACGATGGTTCTTCTTCTTTCTCGGCGATTGCCATTTCGTATCGTTTTTTCAATAATCCCGGCGAATTTTTCTAGCCAGCAATATTGTGTTTTTTCCTTTTGAAATTGATTTTCCAGGGTGATATTTACATTGGCTTGCGATTTCTTTGACCTTTGATATGAAGATAAACTTCTTAATTTTTGTTGTGTTTGAAGTTTAGTCCAAGTTTTTTCTAGCTCTGTCCACCTTCTCCGGAAAAAAATTTAAACCGTCCATGAATGCTATTTAGATTGTGTCGTCTGCATATCTGATGTTGTGCACTTCTCTCCTCATGCTTGCCTCTGCTTTCGTTTCTTAATGCTCTTCTTATAATTTTCTTTTGGTAAATAGTGAAATGCGTTGATTTTGTGCTAGCTTTATTTGCATTGTGTATTGATGGTTTTAAGTTGATTTAAGTTGATTTAATTGATCACTTCAGAAATCGGCAAATATTCCCCAATCTTCCACAAGTTGACTAAATTTCCAGCAAAATTTCGTTAAACTCTCAGCCTGGTGGATTTATAAATTCATTAATTTTTACCGTTACTTTAGAATCAATTAGCAAACTGTATGATATCAAGCCATATTCCTCTCTGGCAAGTGTTGATTTGGGTTCAGCTTCCGTTTTTTGTGATTTTTGAAAGTACCATTCGTGCTTTAAAACGAAATAAACCTAATTACGCCCGGTAGATGATTAACCTGATTCTGCTGTGGCCATTGCTGTATGATTATTTATAATACGGATTTAATGAGAAAATTATACATTTGTATGGATAAGTAATGACACGCGGTGTTTAATGGGTGAATTTTGCCTTAGATCGGTTATTTAGATGCATGACATTGTGCTAGTGGATGTTTAGCGTCGACCGATAATTCCAACCGTAAAAAGTTTGTTCTGAATCGTAAATAAGCAATTGTATTGCAGTATGCCCCTAATGCCGCTCCTAGTGCGCAAACTGTCCAATTCCGCTGTTAATTCCTTGGCAAAATTAATCTAATAGTGCTAACGATTTGCATTAAAATTCAATAATGCCCCAATGTTTAAATATTAATCTTTTCGCTGTCTTTATCAACACAGGCCTAAGAATTATGGGCCAATAATCACGTTTATTCGCATTTGTTTAATGTTATCGGATTTTATAAATTCCTGCAGTCACCTAATAAATTCTCGAAAATGAATTTCAGCCGTTCTTAAGCTGTACGGCCTTGTCTTGAGCGGAGATAATGCTGATGGTAACCTGGATTCGCTAGCGTTTTCCATCATATGGAAGCGGTGAACGCAAATAAACACCTTTGCAAAGCAACAAATTGCGAAGGGGTTTTTTTTCGTCTCAAAAGCACCGCAACGACACCGTGGCAATAAAACAGTGACTTATCGGACACAAAAAGCCTGCCGGAATCACACATGTGGAAAATGGATGTGGTTTATGGCTTCCGATATTTCAACCAACATGTTATACATTGTCATTTTAATGACGATTTTTTTACAACAGCTTTAAATCATTTCGAAGTGATGAGCTTTCACTGTAAATCCTGCTAGAAGTTTTTTTCCCTCTATAAAAGCAGCGAAATTTTAATTTGGATTTGGATATAGTTAAACTTTGAATTTGCTTAACTAATTAGACTTAAAGAAATTGATATATTTAAGTCAGATGGAAGAAGTTGAGAAACGTTTCTTTCACGTCATCTACCAAAGACAGACTGAAAAAGTTAGCACTATAATTTATGGCCCATATTGCACCCTAGAACGGTAAATTTCCAAAATGTCGTGCATTAAATGAGCCTCGACTAAATTCAAAAAATGACACGCAAGATCCATCTTTCGACTTGGGAGGTCTCGTTTTTCTGCGGGGGATTTTGAAAAATAAATGAAAAAGTTTCCGTTTAACAGTCCAACGTCTGTGAACTCGATTTGATGCTGCAGTTGTGGTTTTATCAAACGAAATTACGCGTTGTGTTAGATTCTTTTGAAAAGCAACAATAAATTGTGAAAAATTGGCGTTTTCTCAAATACTCGCTATTTCAAAGCTCTTTACTTTTTTTACTAAAAGCGTTATTTTCTCAACTTTACTTTCTCTTTAAGTAATTCTTTAAATTATTAAGTTCTTTTGCTAAGCGGGTCCTAAAAAGCTGTCGCTACAGAAATGTTTTCACGCGTTTTTCAAACAATTTTTTCCTCTTCTGTTTTTGCTTTCCGTCATTTCCTTTTCGTGATACAAGGTGTTAAGAAAATCTCAGACACTGCGTGAGCTGTTCTACACACCTTAGCGCTATTAAGAGCTTCTTCCTCGCACCCTTCTGGAATTAACTGGACCTGCCAGTAGTGGAGCTTTTAAAATGTTTGTTTTTGTTCATGAAAACTAGTATTTTTGTGGAAAATGCACTGGCGCTTTAGTATTTGCTGTCAAAATGTTTCCAGTTCGTCTTTCCAGTTAGAAGGAAAAAACTCTACCGAGAACCGAGCGCAAAAGTAACTATTAATGTGTGTACAAAGGCACATTTCTGCAGTTCTAACAGTTCCTAAAAAATGGGTAAACATGTATCTGGAAAGGGAAAGCATGGAGCGAAAACTGGAAAACGAAAAACACTGTTTTTTTCATCAGAAATCCGCCGTTTTCCAGTGAGACACTTATTTAGGAACTCGGTTTACAGTAATCAACTTTGACCGATTTTTCAAACTCTTCTTATAAACATACTTCGAATAGCTGACGATAAAAAGTACACACATTCAAGCGATATTTTCAAGCAGACATACGAATAGATCAGGGGGACACAAACGTTCAAATCTACGCAATTAAATTTTTGTACAGTGTGTGAATGAATAATGGTTAAAAGAAAAAAAGCTGACGAATTTTCCCCAAAAGAGCGAATAAGATCAGTTGCAAAGCGCGGTAAGTTAACGAGCAAATATTCATAAAAACCTAGAGAAGTTTTTAAAGGTTTTTAATTATTTGTGTTTTGTCTTGTTTAACTTTCTTTTTCAGTCATACTTTTCTGCTTTCTTGTGCATCATAGTAAAGCAAATATAGTGGTTTAAAATCATGTCTAAAACAACCTTACTTGATTGATATGCTTTTTTTATACTCTGGTTCCTTGCGTCCGGTTTTGCTGTTTGGTTTTAGTGCTCAACATTAAAATTAACAAAGAAGGATTAATATTGAGGAAATTTGAAGGCAAAATGCTAAACAGAAGTATTTATGAAATATAGTAGATAGAACTGACTTTGATTCTGCTTCACTTTGACTCGACACATGTTTTTAATGTTTAGATAAAACCGAATCAAAAAAATATTTAAGAAACAGTTGAAACATAGCAATTTTTGGCAATAGAGGGAAACCATCATGAAAATGTATCTGATTCGTTGTAATATAAATTGCAGTGAAAGAAAATTGCAGACTAATCCGGCCGCTAAGCTCGCAACTAATTCGACGAAAATTTGAATTTCGTGGGGATCAATTTTAATACGAGTTTGACATTTCCCTTAAAAGGGCAACGGGCCATAAATTATCAAAGGAACGATCACCGGAGCGTGAAGAGATGCTCTATTTTGGGGTGACAGGGCGGGTGCTGGGGGGGTAGCAAGGGCTGGCATACAGAGAGCCATTTGATTCGGAAAACCAGCCAAATCCTAAATGTGACTAGGGAAAAAACACTGTGCAAATCCATCAACAGTCGAAGAATAAACAATTGAAAACAAGCAATTATTTCCAATTTTGAATTCGGCCCATTCATGGCGTCATGCTCTTCAGGTCGCAACGCCGGTTAATCAAAAAGGAAAAACGAGCGGAGTAATCCAGAAAACTAATACGACCTCTAATGCCCGTCATATAACTTCATATTTTCGCCAACTTCCTGTTATAGATCATCTTTTCTTCTATTAAGAGCTGCCGAGTCGAATCATTGCTCTCTGTCAGTTTAAATTTTCCTTGGGATTTCTTGCAGCTATCGGGGGGAATTTTTGCATCCGAAATTTAACCGAAAACTCTTCCTAAGCTTAAATATGCCGATATGAAAAGCCGCCCTACTTGTGTGTTTTCCCACTTCCTTCATTCGGTTTATTATTACTTAAGGCACTCACGAAAAGTCTCCCAAGTGGGATAATTTGGGTCGGTTTGGCAAAACTCCCAGTCCTACCCGATTTGTACCAATCAAATGGCGCGAAGTAACAAATTAATAACTATTAGGGTTTGAGTTGATGCAAATTCTGTGTCCCGGTGGAATCGCAGGGACCATTAGAAGCCAAATCACTAGACCTGGCAAGAACTATGTTTCCTGTATAATTTTGTTCAATATTTTGTAAACTCAATTACACATTGAATCTGGGTTTTTTGCCTTTCTAACACCCTCCCTTATGGTGTTTTGCACCCTTCAATAACTTGCAAACGAAATATTTTTGAGCTCACTGAACCGTATGCGACATATGGAGCGGGCCGCTCTGTTTATATTCACTTGATTACTTGATGACTTAATCAAATTACGCTGATGATTGGTGACGTAGTTAGGCCACTTGATGTTTCACCGTTGAAGGGAAAATTAAGGGGTTTTAGGGAAATTGCTTTGGAAAAATTCAACGATTGATTGAAATGGATTATTGATCACTGTCATAAGAAATGGGCTATTTTTCTATGGGCTTCTACATCTACAGGTTCTACATCTACAACAACAAGCTCTTCATATGCATATGGTTCCCCAATTTTCGTTTGCAACATTAACTTGAATTGACTGTAGACAAAATCCACTTTTCCTCAAATTGAGAAAAAAACCTTGAGCAAGTTTCCAAGAGCAATCTTCTCAAAGTCCCCACGCACCCCCTGCGGACAAGGTCTCGAATTAAATCTGAGAATCGGCATGCCAATTTACTTTACACCAATATCAGTTACAAGAGTTTCAAGAGTATCACAGTTACGCTTGCGAAAAACTGTAGGAAAAGAAATCCGAAACGTTATGGGAACGAAGCCCTTCATCCATGAATGGACGTGCCCGTACGTCGGTCTCACTCACTTCATCAATTCACAGATTCGGTCCAAAGGAATGTTGTTCATTCATTAACGTAGACGCGGCTCTTTGCCATAGATGGTGCGTGAAATCAAACAATGTGAAAAGTGAACTGGATTGTGTGCGCTTTTGCCAAAACCTTATCGGAGTCAAATGGCTTTCTTCATGTTGGTTCAATGGAGTTGTTTGCCTTAATTCGCCCGTGTTTAGGTAATGTGTGCATCAGGTGTTTAGAAACGAATTCTCAAGTGTTTTGACTGGCATTCTCAAGTGCAGTTTCTACATTTTTATCTTGATTTTGCTCTTGTGTGTCATCGGTAGTAGTTGTGTTAAATCTTCTGCTTCTTTTTGTTTTGCTCTCTGAACTTGTTCTGAACATAGTTTTCCTTCAGTTCCTATTGGTTTTCTGATGCGATTGGACTACTTTTCCTAATCGGTGTAATTTTAAAATGAATTGAGAACTTATACGAGCAAAATTATTTCTTTTAGTGGCTTATCCAATCTCAAATTTTATCACTTTTACTTTATGGTTTACTCATTCAGTACAATTTTTTCGCGTTGTTATTTTCTATCACGTTTTCATTCTTTATTCTAGACATTTTCAAAAAACCTGTTAGAATAGTTGAACAAAATTGTCGTTTTCAACCTTTGCAATTTGTTTCCTTTGATTTTCCTCGTATTTCATGTTGTCGATAGTTGACTGTGTTAATTTTTCTGCCTCTCTGTGCTCTTGTTTAGTTGATTTATTGAAGACAGTACTTCGGCCTCTTACACATTTTCCCTTTAGTTTCTAATCGTTTTCTTATGGAGACGGGCTATTGTAAATAATACTTTCTTTCAGGGGCTTTTAACATCCTGTTTCTCCATGCATCTGTTAATAACTTTTACTTTATGGTTTTCTCGTTCAGTACTATTTGTTGGCATTTTCATTGAAACACGCTGTATATTTCAAGGCAATTCAGTAGCTTTTTTCAGGTGGTAAAGCTATTTGAAAAAGCCTGCCAAGTGTCCAATTTGTATTATCTTTACTGTGCTGTGGGAACTGTATTTATTTGCCTGGGATGCATTTTGGAACCGCTGTATGATAATGTGCAATTTTCCCCAGAAAACTGGCTCTACTCTTGTGGTTTCCTTCTGACATGCAGGCGCATTATTGGGCAAGTAAACTGGTGCTAATTGCTAACGAAATTGCGACTACAGTCTGATTTATAGAAGACATTTCTCCTTACAATTCTCCTGATTTGTTTACTGGTGGTTTTCCAAGTGTCTGTGGACGTTTTGTATATCCCAAGTCCGGTTATTCAGATGGAAATTTTGCATCATTTTTCGAACGTCCTGGACGTTTTTTACACTGGACGGCTTAGTGTGTAGTGAGGAAACGTTGCATCCAATAGCATGATGAGAAAGGGAATCGAAATGCATTGGAAAGTTATAAAGTAAGTTGCGGAACAAATCCCGAACTTACCCAGGAAAGGTAAGTTCGGATATTTCCTATTCAGATGCCTACTTCGTTTGTATATTTGTGGACATTTTCAATAAAAATTTTACCAGTATTATGATTGGATTGCATGTATGCTCGCCATGTTTATGGTAAGGGCTGGTAAGCAGTGAAAGATAAAAATTGGCCCTTTTGGTAACTTGGGTTTGGTGGGACAAGGACTGAATATTTGCCTGTGAGATTCTCTCTGAGATTCTGGAATCATTTCCAAAAAAAATCCTAGAGCTAAATAAACAGAGGAATGAAAGACGCTTAAAAGACCAGATGCACTGTACCTGTTCGACTAATAGAGCCATGCAGAAGCCCAGAGTGAAACAGAGGCAGGATAATTTGGTGCTTTGTGTAAGGATCAAAGCTGGATGAATCCGGAGCCACTTAGTTTAATGTATGCCGCCTAATGCCGGCGTACCGCATGTTTAATGCAGTTTGCGGCTCTCTCTGGTTTTATCTCTATACGGTCCTAATTTTATTTGGCCTCTTTTCGCTTCTCAGTCTAACGAAAGAGCCACAGGGGCAGCTTTTTTCGATTTGGCATAATTAAAAATGCACTTTTAAACGGATTTTCGTGGATTTTGGATGATTTTTTGCACATTTTATTGAGAAAAGAGGATTTTGAAGATGGCAAGGTTTTGAATTTTTGTTTGAGTGTTTGGCTTCTAGTGTTTACCAGCTTAGCCACTAAAGCTCAACAATGGAAAAAGCGAAAAACCCACGTACCAGGTTTGAGGGTTTGCCTAGTCACCAAGTTACAAGCCAGAAAGTTCAATGGAAATTATTTATTTTCTAATCAAAACCCTTTATTCCCGTAAGTTGTCTTTTTTAAATTCTCGAGCACTTGGCCACTGCATTTAAAGCCCTAGAAGTTTTCAAACTGCCAGTTGATCAAAATGCCCAAAACTTTGTCTTTTTAAGAGAATCGATTATAACGGTTTTATCTAAAATAGCTTGAAACTTCCATCCTGAAATTTTTTGCAAACAGTCAATTTTTGAACTCAGAATTTTGCACGTTTCACTTAGATTTTGGGAAATTTAATGCGAACAAATTGAACCAAAATCGTTTGCTCATTCGTTTCAGATCGGTTTCTAGATCTGTTAAAAGCATTTTTAAAAGAAAGTTGCGTTGTCCAAACTGAGAATGTTCAAATATGCCGATTTTTCTAACTGGCTGAACCATCTAAATTGCATCCTCCTGCAGACTGAGAGCAAAAAAAAATTCTTTTAAACTTTTTTTTCGTTGTCTTATTAGCAGGCTGAATTTTTGGGGCTAATTTTTCTCTTTGGCCAACTCAAAAACTCACGCCGCATGAGCAAATGTTAGAAGGAACTAATTCATCCGTCTCTTTTAAAAGTTCGGTTATTTTACCGCATCCGGAGAATGTTTTTAACGCACTGTACCAAAAACCGTTTTTAAAACTTTTCTATGGGTATTTTGCCTCAAAATTTTTGTCTTAAAAAACAATGTCTTAACAAACAACAGCCAGGAATACATTGGAATGAATTAAAAAACAAAACAAAAATAATTTGTGATGAATCTAATTTTCCAAAAGAAAAATTCTCAATTTTTAATAGAAGTTTTAAATTTCAATAATTATCCGACAGCAAAAAAATACAATTAAAAGCAAAGTTTCGAAAACGAAACCTCATGACAAAATTGATTTTCAATTTTGTCAAGAATTCGTTCTTTATCGTGAAATAAGCACTTTTTATCAATCTGTAGTAGAAGACGTGAGGAAATTCGTTCTTTTTTAAGCAAAAAAATGTTGAGACAAAATAACCCAAAAATACGCTTTGGAAACATGAATCCGCTTCAACCATACCCAAAGAACTTACCTTCAAAAACCGTTGTTCATCTAGGCAAAACGTTTCTGTTGCATCAAAACGCAACATCCTCCTCCTCCTTCGCCAGCCTAATTATCCAGCACAGCATCTCGATTTGCGTCGCATCCTAATCTGAAATGCGTTCTCCCTGTTTCGGCCACGAGGGTGAAACGGACGCCACCGACGCCTTTAGGGGGGGCGTCCGTTCCGCCCCTGGCTGCTCATTGGACCGCGCCACGCAGGTCTGGCGTTAAACGGTATTTTCGAAAGTGCACTATGCGGTCTGGCCGACAGACGAACACTTTCGGCTGCCAATTCTGATGTGATTTTTTTCGTCCTAAGCAGTCGTTTTGAACCGAGTGAGTTGGACGAAAACAGACGAAAAGACTTCCTTGGATGAAAATGTCTTTGATGTTATGTAGGAGCTGAATAGTTTTTTGGAAGGAGCGAGTAATTACTTTGAGGAATCATCAGCTCAAATCACTTGAAATTGCTTGGATTGCGTCAGCAACATCTCGACCTTGAATCTGTTCGGTTCCGTGATGCAGAAACCCATTTTCCATTGAATGGGGTCTCTGTTGCTCCTGGTCCATATGCATGGTGTTGTCTCACTTCCGCCCGATCCCGTAACCCGAAAACGTAAAATCTCCATGGCATTCCGTCCACACAATGTTAAGTTTGCAACCGCTGTGACATCCCAGCGCTTTTTGACTCCGCCCATCCCTAAAAATGATCCCGAAGTCCCGATTTCGGTTGCGGACGGCCAGTCCCATGCATAAGGCGCATCCTGGGAAACGCGTCGCGATTTTCGTCGCTCGATTCTCGTCCTGTCCACTAATTACCTGTTCGGTAAACAGCCGACAAAACTCACCTTAAGAAAAACATCGTCGTGTTCCGTTCTTGCTTGATTAAGTGAAAAAACACCCCGATTTTCCCGCTTGGTTTTCAACCCAGTTAACTTGTGACATTATAGCTGTGTCAGCCGCATCTAACAAAAATGTGTCACTTGATGTTATGACGGTGCTTGTGCCAGAGTGCAATAAATAGAATGACTGTTGCGGTTCTGAGCGAAAACATTCGCGATCCGTCGGTGGTTGAAGATGTGAAGTGAACCGAGCGGAAATCAGTTCGACTCTGAAGACTTTTCTGATCTAGAGGCGCGATTGGCCGGTTGTGTGCTGAAGTCAAACTGGATTCAACAACATTAGCAGCTGGCTTGTTGCTGAGGAGTGGGACCGCCATGGATCTCACTACCGCCTATCGGTACAATCAAAATATGATGGAATATTATACGTGTAAGTTCAACAAAAGTTGTTTTAGACCAGAACAACGAAACATGGAGCTAAAGTTTTCCAGATTCCGCCAAAGATTTCCAAGCAATTGCACGGTTTGATTGAAAATTCGTTAAAATTTGAATCGGTTGAGCATTTTTTTAAACTTGTAAACCACGTAAGTTGAGGGTTGGTTTTTGTCAAACTTAACTGGTTTTCAACTGAACATTTTTTGTAAGGGTTTCTGTACTAACTTCTCTACTGTGGCTCAAAGAGCTAATTTATAAAAATACACACTTTCCGCTGATGCAAAGGGATTAACATTACGTAAAATTAATTTAATGACAGAACTAAATTTAAAGAAAAATCGATGAAAAAACCAGCATTTATAACACTTTTATGGGTGTGACGAAAATGAAGTATCTCAACCAGTGTTCGATTTCTTTTGCTTTTGGCTGAAAAACACCCTAAAGTAGCTCAGAAAGAAGCAGACAGTGAAAATCCGCAAGTTAACAGCCACTTTTACGAAAACCTCCAGTGTTAATTAAGAAACGTTCATTGAATTTAACGTAAATATGGTTCAATTTGGCAACAAATTTTAATTTTCTTTTTGTTCACTTATGCTGATATGGAAAGTACAAAAATAGTATACATTTTATAAAATGTATGTTATTTTTTTTATTTACTGTGTTTGCCTGGAGCTAAATGCGTACAGAATTCCCCACTGAGCACATTCAGCATCAATAATAAAAGCGAAAATTTGTGTAATTTTGTAAGTTTTATTTTAGTCCCGCTTTTTCCACGCTGTTTTAAGGCACTTTTTTTTCAAGGTTTTACTGAAATTTTCGCTTTAATTTATGGTTATAAAGTTGCTCCTTGAAGTTTGGAGGCATTTGGCTCAAGACTCACCTTTCACGTTCTGTATTTAAAGAAAAATATGTTTGAAAAACAGCGCAACTGAAATAAATATATTTTTATTCCAAGTAAAATTCTGTGTAATCATTTGGTAAATTGTCTTTGACATGCAATAACGATTCAACTTAAAATGCACTAGTCCTGGCTTAATTTATTATCGAAAAAACGCTGCTGAAGCTGACAAGAACCAGTAATTTGCAGACTTGCTTGCCGATTTCCTTCTATTCATTTCCCTAATACACCAACGTTTTGAATACATTTTACAACATCCTCTTGCATCTTGTAATATTTACATGAATAGCCCCTTTAGATTCAATTTTCCGTATACGAAACCTGATTTAGTGCCCATAGAACTTGTTGCAATTAACGTTTAAAACACGACCATCAATTAGTTTGCGCACGTCCTTGTTGGTATCAAGCGATGGATGCCAACCAAGTCATTTCGACCAGAAAATTTTATGAAACGTTCCATATTTGTCCGAAACTGTTTTGTTAAAACAGCCATGAAATTCCGACAAAATCGCTTCGAAACGCGTGCAGAACGAGATATTTGTTTTATTTCGATGCGCCCAATTAATATTATGGATTTTGCTTTATATACTGGCCATCTGTTGGCTGGAATGTTTTTAAATATACATTTTTTTAATGGAAAATTGACTTTCGTTTACCACTCGGCTTGCCTCCATTGTGTTCGCTCAGATTTTTTTTTCTGTGTGAGAACCGTCGCTAAATGATCAATCGGGGCTTGATATGAATGAACCCAAACCACTGGGACTGTTATTTCTTTGTATTTTGGGTTGGCGGGTGACTTTTCGAGTGGCCACCTGGTACCCAAAGACATTCCTTTAAGCACGCATTCTCTATTAGAATAAAAATTAGCAAACTGCGGATAGTAGTGGTACCCTACCATAATAAACTGGTTGATTGAGCTAGTTTTGGCTGCGACTTTAGACAATGTCTAGTGAAAAATGGGTGGGCAGTTTGATTAAAACTACCCATCGTCCAACCCAGAATGGGGTCGAGTATGACACAATATAACAAACGAGCTACTTAAAGTCGAAAAATTCCATTATGGGCGAGACAATGCCGATTTACGAAAAGGTGTGCTCAAATATTATAGCCGGCAGACTCATGGACCCAGATTTGCATGGGTGTATACACAGCCGGTTACTCGATGGTATTTAGAGAAATGAATATAGTCGTGAATCATTTTTGTATGGTAATTAGAAACGGAAATGTAAATCTTTTGCGTAAACTAAACAGCCGTCTTTAGTAGTTTCTAGTCACCAAAAAATCGTATCGAATCGATTGATTTTTCCTGATCTTCAAATAATTTCAGTGTCTCGCTGTGGACACTTCATTTTCGTTTATGATTTTCTTACTGTTCTTTGTTTCTTTACTGTGTTTTCTGCGTCGCAATCTTTCAACGAAAGCATTTTTTACTGTCTCTAAGTTGTTCTAATAGTTTCGTTATGTACCCAGTTTTTAGTGTCCCTCTAACTCCCTTCATTCATTTCATGCATTCTTTAGTTGCTAGATATTTTTCGCCATCTTATGGTGGCATTCAGCTTTTCCTTTTTTTTTTGTTTAAAATACTATTTCGGTTTTCCATCAGTTGATGAATTTTTGCATAGCAAACATCATTATTTGTAGGTTTTCTAATGTCTTCGTGCTTTTTTTTGTGTACGACTTCTTTTATCCTTTGCTTCCCAATTTATTGTAATAAATATCTTTGGTTTCGTCCATCTGTTAATTTTCTGGTGTTGTTTCATTTTATTCATTCCTTTTCATTTCCTTCATTTTATTCATTAATTCATTCATTTTTGTCATCCTATTAGTTTCCGCCGTACATCTTCTAAGTGGCCTTTAATTTGTTAATATACAGTTACTCCACTTGATTGTTTTAAAATATTATTATTGTACCCGTCCATCTTTTGACTTATTTGTTCCTTAATCACATAACTACCGTTTTCATTGGTTTGTTCGTATTTGAATTTTTTCATTTCTCATTTTCTTATTATCCGATTCGAACTCATCTAATTTTTGGTTGCGCTGGGTAATTTCACGGTGGAATTCACGTTTTATTGAGTTATTTTAACTGTTTTTATTTCGTGTATGTCACCGAACTTGTTTGTTTGTTTTTAGTCACCTAAAACTCTCTCACAGTTTTGCTCTTTTCTTTATTTCTTAGTTATTTAACGTGTTTTTCATTCCGATGTTTATCCTGTGGCTATTTTTCCTATTAAGCAAATAAACGAATTTATTTAAGAAAAACTGAAGCAAAAATGAGTATTTTACCCCTAACTAACTGAGAAAGACTGAATGGGCGATAAAAATGGAACATTGACTTAAAATTATAAAAAAAATATATTATAGTTTGAAATTACGATTTGCTTTATGGAACTGGACAAAACCACCTAGAAATCGGGTCATACACAAGACGCATAAAGGCATTTCATCGATAAATTCGATCATAAATTCGAAAATAATGAGCCTTCGAAGAACCCTGGGTACTTAATAGGTTCCACAAAATATGATATGACCGCAACTAAATAAGCGATGCTCCCGCCACATTTAATAGCACTATTTGTTTCAGCTCTATTCAGTCGAAGGTAGTAATAATTAAAAACATGCAGTTTTAAAGTATCACCATTTTCCGCCGCTAATGGAAGCCTAAAGGGTTGGGAAATCGTGGAAAGGGTTTTCCATTTATCATTCTCCATTGTGCCGCGTCATGGATGTTGCGGTCAGGCCAATTAGAGAATGCCGAATTAATTTCGGTTTTCGACGGTGTCGATGCCACGAGAAAAAATCAAATATTATTGTGTCCGGTTCAATTTGATTCACTTACGTCCATTAATTCACACCCCCGTGTCCAATAAACCAATCGGGCCAGGATCAGTGTCGTCAGGCGGTAGGGACAGTGCTCCTCCTTTGAACCCCCGCAGAAGTGTTTTAGATCGTCCGATTATCGTGATAAGAATCACGACATGTGTCTGTTAAGTGGTTGATATTTAGGCGGATGTATTCCACTGATAAGTAGGATTATATTTGTATTAGAGGGTCATGTTTCCTCGTTATCTTTCAGTGACAGGTGGTCATCTCCCTAGTCGGGATTTTCAAGAGAAATCGCTCCTGTTTTCCTTTGAAATGTTGTGCCAAATAACGTTTGAATCGTAGAGTTTGCTTAATAAGGGGATTTGAATCGTTGTAAAAAGAAAAACCTTATTTTTCCATTGATTAAATTAATTTATTTGTTACTGAAGCAAACTCTTTATATTATTAAATCTTGATCTCTAACTATATTATATAATATATAATAACTATAAATAAGATTATTAACAATTTAAAACTTAACACTTAGTTTCTTAATAATGGGTATGACCTCCTCTTTCTCTAATAACTTCTCTCATACGATTAGGCATAGATCTAATCAAGTTTGCTATTGTTTCTTGAGGGATGTTAAACCGCTCTTCTTCTACTGCAACAATAAGCTCTGGGATTGAGTTTGGGGTATGAAGTATAGCTCGAATTGTTCGTTTTAGCTCATCCCATAAGTGTTCGATCGGATTTAGGTCAGGACTGTATGCTGGCCACTCCATAACCCGAAAACCGACTTCTGCAATGTAATCTTGCACGATTCTTGCGGTGTGCGGCCTGGCATTGTCATGCATAAAGGTAAATTCGTCTCCAATGTAGTCGACGTAAGGTACCACATGAATTGCTAAAATCTCCTCGATATATCTAACAGCCGTTAAACCTCTTCTTCCGTGAACACGGTCGCCCCTACGAATGAACTCAGGGTCGGTTCGTGCACCTATAGAAATTGCACCCCAGATCATACAGGAACCACCTCCATAAGCACTCCGCTCTTCAAAGCAGCAATCTGCAAATCGCTCTCTTGGTCTTCGGTACACTTTCCTTCTTCGGTCGCTACCATGGAGGCATATTCTGGTCTCATCTGAGAACAGAACAGATCCCCATTGTTCCAACATCCAATTCAGATGATCCCGTGCAAAACGCAGGCGTGCTTGCCGATGAGCTGGAGTAAGTTTTGGACCAATCGCAGGTGTTTTAGGGGTCAGGTTATTTTCCTGCAGTCTTCGTCTTACTGTCCACTGACTAATAGCCACTCCTCGCACCTCACGGAGCTGTCGTTGCACTTGAACGGCATTAAGGTGACGATTTCTTAATGTTGTTGACACAATAAAGAGGTCATCACGAGCGGTTGTAAATCGCCTTCTGCCTGTTCCAGGTCGCCTATTAAAGGATCTAGTCTCCTCATAACGTTTGCACACTCTTCGAACCTCTGCGCGTGTCATATCCATTTGTCTAGCCACAGCTCGCTGACTAAGTCCATTTTCGATTAAAGCAACAACTTGGCCGGCTTTTTGTGGTGTAGTATGCATTAAACTAACACACTTAAACACTATTGAGGTTATGAAGACCGAATTAATATGCAAATTTCAGTTGCAAACGCAATAATTTTAATATTTGATAATTTTTTTATTTTCGTTACAATCACCACATAAATACGTTTCATTTGTTTACCGTTTGCTACGCATATAAACGACAAGTCTTCTTGATAAATTTATACTCACATTAAAGCATATTAAATTGCCTTTCAAACAGCATATTTCTTTTTTTGATCTGATGAATAGTTTTTAAAAAAAGTATAGTTAAATTCAAAAGTTTACAGTGGGCCGATTTCTATGCACCCAAGTTTATAATGCTTAAGATGCTTAGAAAATTAATTTTTTTTAAAACACATACTTTTCAAAAAATCCAGTTCTTCCAGCCTTAGCGCCAACATTTCCAATTTTCGATAAATATTTTTGTTTAACGAATGACATTTTCTGTAACCACTGGAGGAATATGCTAAACAAAAAATCAGCCAAATTTTTTGAGGAATTTGAAGCATACAATTGAAAAGGAATGTTGAAGGAACGAAGACAATTTTGAGAACTTGTTTGAATGAACTTTCTCTACTTATACTAAAACTATTGATTTGGGTTAAAGGAAACCAAACCTAAATGAAACAAACCCCGAAAGAAAAATATATTATAAATAATAAAACAGTAGATAATAACCGAGTGAATTTGCTGCTGAATTCCAGCCACTTGAACAAAACTCCCTTGCGCCCCATGAACAATAAAAGTCGCTGAAGCTCAGGATGTCTGGATTATTATTTTTTTCGGAAGTCACTTTATCACTGACTGCCAACAGTCGAACGGGGATGAGCCACGTGTCCGACACGTGCCTCTTAAAAAGATAGCATTTTCGGGTTGTTTCTGTGGTCGTTTATGCACTTATGAATAAGTATCATTCATTACAGTTAACAGTCACAAAAACATTCCGCATGCAGGCACACATCAATAGATTTTTGTGTAAGTTCTTTTCCTCACTTTCCCAGTATTCACTACACCAACCCTTACCTTGTGTCTGGATTCTGTCAGCTTCTATTCCCAAAGCTTCAATTTTCTTCGCTTTTCTTCAGATTGAGTCGCCTCCTTACTATCACCTATCGGTAGGCGCTTCTTAGGAGCTCCGCTTTCATGGATACGTGCAAAGACTTCAGCCCCAGGAGAGTCTCCATGGAAGTTGACATTGCTCCAGTTTATAGCCTATCGATAGCATTCTTAAATTTCCTTTCACATGTCCCCAGGCATTACTGCTTGGTCCGTAATTTGTCTTTTCTCTTACGAACAATTATGCAAAAAAAAAAACATTACAAAAATATGGCCATAACCTGAATGGTCTCGTACCGAATAAAAACGGTGTTTATCATTTTATAACGAATCATTAAAATCGTATTTAAACGGTTTTAATGATAGTCGGAGAAATTCGATATTAACGAATTTCAGTATTTGGGTAAATTGTTATAATGATTTTTACGAGTATCCGGTTGCGTATAGAAAGGATTTCTTGATCATTGCCAATGTGCAGTATGCTGATGCTCGTTTCTTTTTTAATTGGCATTGATGAGCCTTAACCGATTAAACATCTGCAAAGAGTTTTCGTCGTTTCAAGTGCAAACTAATTAATATTTTAAAAATAATACTAATTAATAAATGCTACATACATTTTTTGCTAAAAATACTTATTTAATGGAAATAGTTACTACTAAAACAATTACATTTTTTTGCAAAATGAGCTTATAAATATTCCAATATATTCCTGGGTTTCAGTCAATTTTATTGTTGATTATTTAAAATGTTACAAATACGTTTCGGTGTCTTTCTCCACCATCATCAGTTTGTATGTTTAGATGTTTCTGCCTTCACATTTGATTGGACCTACGTCCTAAATGTCCAATCAAATGTGAAGGCAGAAACATCTAAACATACAAACTGATGATGGTGGAGAAAGACACCGAAACGTATTTGTAACATTTTAAATAATCAACAATAAAATTGACTGAACGCCAGGAATATATTGGAGTGAATTAAAGTACAGTCAGGAAAATATACGAAACTTATAAATATTGTACGGATCGCAGACTTTTATAAATAAAAGTTTACAGCTTAGAAAAACACAATTATTAACAATGAAATTAGAGGCGGGTTTGCAATTGACCAGTATTAAAGAGACACAATATTACAAAACGATTATGCACTTAGTAGAAATATTGAAGGTTTCCATCAATAAATATGATGATGTTGCCTAAATAATTCCTTACCACACTAGTGACTTAATATGGAGATGACACTGAAGATGTTCATTTTTACATAAGTGGTAAATTCAAGATTGTTAACGACAGTTTCCCTCTTTCAGGTCATGGTGGTGTTAATCAGCTGGGTGGAGTGTTCGTAAATGGACGGCCATTGCCAGACGTTGTCCGACAACGAATCGTCGAATTAGCCCATAACGGAGTCCGGCCCTGTGATATATCCCGGCAACTTCGTGTATCCCATGGATGCGTCTCGAAAATCCTCTCCAGGTAAGAAGAGAAATAATAACGCAGCCAGTAAACATAAAAACACCCCCCATATCGTCTTAGTGTTCGCTATAAATACCACTGAATAGACCCGATTGTTTCAAATGCGTGAAATATGATGGCAATAAGTGTGTGTCGGCTTTTGATCTGATCGTCACATGTGTGTCAAAACGCGTCTAACACATCAGCTCGTTAAAATCTTTAATAATCCAAAGGACGTTTGTTTAATGAATGGTGAAATTTAACAGATATATGCATTGTTCGGGTGCGACTTCAACAGCATCAAAGAGGTTTTTGGTTTAATAACTGTAACTCTGCTCCTGCGCTTTGTCTGTTCGACCTTCATCTTCACCATAAGGAAATGAAGTATTTTTCGTCAACATTCAAAGCATTATTTAGTTGGGATGACATCGCTTTAACGTACCCTTTCGCTTGGAGAGTCCCCCATAAAAGGGCGGCCACGTGCCACCTAAATAGTACACAACAATCGCCTAAGTAGATATTTGTTTGTCGGAATTAATCAATAGCTAGATATTTGAAAGAAATTCAAGCACTTTTTCAAAGACTTTTTTATTGAACGTTTGATTCAATTTCTTCTTAACTCACATATTTTTCCAATTCTTCTGGCCAAACATAAAAAATCGCCCTAAGGACACGGCTCCCATATAAAAAATGATTTATTTTTTGTCTGGTTTCCTTATTTCATATTTCGTCCTATGAACGAGCACTAAATCGAGTTTCTAGGGCCCTGCGACCGGAACTGCATTAAAAAAGCCACAATGCGGGGACATAAGTTCACTCTTGTGCTCTTAGTGGCAAAAATATGACAAACATCCAGAGAGTGAGTGTATTTTCCCTATACAGAGCGTTACCACCAAAGGAGTTTTTATGTGCACAAAGTCGAAACATTACTCTTGTTGGTTTCAATAATTAGTGCATAACTTAGAGGTATATGACCCACATGATAATATAAGTTGCTAATTTTCCGCTATTAATGCCGCTAGAGTTAAAATCGGGTTTTTCAACAAAAATCTGCCGCCTTACGAAGCATCGCCCTTTGACTTTCGGTTGGATGGACCCAAAAAAAAAAGACGGAAAATATTACCAGCAGGTCGTGTGATCCTGTTAGCTGCGCCATGCCGGATCCTGGGGGAAGAAACCGGATGAGGGAGCGCACGGGGGTTGGTTGGGAGCGGGGATGGAAAGAAACTCTGTTCCGGAATAGACTTTAAGGAAAAGTCAGTCGATTCTCGCGAATATCGAATGGTTAAAAGCGAACTGTTTGGAAAAATACTTTCGGTTTTATTTGTCCATTTGGGTTGTTTCCATATGTGGCGATTTTATACAATTGTATTTTGCAAAGGAATCCTAACTAAGAATTGCATAGTAGATTGAAAATAAATCGGTCGATTTTTGCTATGGATGGAAGTAAATGAATTTTTGGGGTTTTCGTATATAAAAACCTCCATATTAGCAAGCATTAAAAGCAAACTTGAGTATATAGAAATGTTTTTCTGGCTTTGAAGCCGTGGTTCATGGGAATTTCTTCCTGACGTTTCGTCCACAACTGCGGTGGACATTATCAAAGGCGATGAGCCAGTGGGCGAAGTGATCTCCCATGCTTTCCGACTAAGACTGGTTCAACTACTGGATTCTTTGTCGTATTTATGCGGTCCGGCCGTGTGAGCTTGTGCGTGAGGAGTGGGAGGCGCTTCAATGGTTTGGCATACACGCTGTTCCAATCTGGGTTAAGGACCGTGACTTCTTCTTTCCTGTTAAAATTGTTGTCATGTTTGAAGATCTCAATGGCCTCTCTGGTTAGTCTCGGATAATACCGTTGAGATTGGTGCAAAATGTCCACTTCATCGAAACGTATTTGGTGGACGTCTAGAAGTGCGTGTTCTGCCACTGCTGATTTTTCTGTTTGTCCTAATCTGCAACTTCTTTTATGCTCAGTGATCCTCGTCTTTACACCACGTTTTGTGGTGCCGATATATGCTCTGCCACAACTGCATGGAACCCTGTAGACTCCTGGTGCCGATAAAGGATCCCGTTTGTCCTTGGCCGATCTCAAAGTCTGTTGGATTGTTCGAGTTGGTTTAAAGACTGTTTTCACTCTGTGTTTCTCCAGTATCCTGCCGATCCTGTCCGTGACTCCATGTATGTATGGGAGGCAATCTGTTTCCTCAGGACGACCTCCACTGTTTTTTGGTCGAATTGCTCTATTAAACTCGTTCTTGCTGTATCCATTCCAACCAAAGGCTCTTTCTAGGTGTTTCAATTCTCTTTCTAACTCATATGGTTCGCAAATTCTTCTGGTTCTTTCGGTGAGGGTTTTAATGACTCCTCTCTTTTGACTGGGATGATGGTTTGATCCACTGTGCAGGAACCGGTCGGTATGTGTCGGTTTTCTGTACACCGTGTGGACCAGCTTTCCGTTGGTTTTCTGGTTACCAAGACATCTAAAAATTCCCTTGGACCCAGCCCGAAAAACATTTCTATATGTGATTTGACTGGCCGTGAAAGCCTTCATAAGCTTGTGTATATTAGAGTTTCCAGAATTTCAGGTTCAAACAGTAGGAAAAATGGCTATGTTCTTCTTTTGGGATGAAATCAGATTGCACATCAGACAGATTTTCTGTAATATATTTCTGCTTTTTAGAACTAACTTGATCTCAAATTTGTCTTAATTGTTACGCAGTATTCTTTCGTTTGGTCACTGTTAGCTTTTGCAGATTAAAACTGCTGGTTTTTCTTTAATTTCTCCATTTACAACATCTGTACAGCTGAAGAATAGATAACACTAAAAAGTCCAGTTTATTGTCATTTTTTGGAGACATTTGCTTTTGTTGTAAGTTTCTTAGTTGCACTTATTTAGTTTTTTCAATATTCTCATCTTATTCATTCAGAATATTGGCAATTCTTCAGAAGCATTTGTCGTTATTGTTGTTTCCATTTGTTTTTTATACCTTTGAATTCAATTGAAACTTCAGCATTCGAGATCAGTGAGATTTAAGAACTTGCTTTGCCCATTTTTCTTTACATTCTCTTACTTATTATTTAGTATGGTTATTATTTTAGGTGCGTTTTGGTTTTTTAAATAATGTTTCATTTAAAATAAGGCAATTATTCCTTTTCATTCGTTCTGTTGCTGCTGTGCGAGGAAAGGAACGTGAATTTCTTTACATCGGAAGAACGGAACGAATGAAAACGAATATTTTTCCTTCAGAAGAAGTCGAAGAGCGGCACCAATAAGTCCAGTTTTTTTTCCTTTTTGGTAGTTTTAGAGACAATTTCTCTCATTTCGTCTTCACGTTCTCTGTATCGCAGTTTTGAAAGCGGCTTTAATCTTGTTTCATTTTCAAATAATTCTTTGAATGATTATCTACGAAAATTTTATTTATTTCCTTATTTCAATCATTTGAAATAGATTCTGTTTTATCTCGCCCAGTTTAATTAGGGGTGATGCGCTATTATTCCTGCCAACATAGTTCTTAAGCGAAACCAGGATCGGTTTCAGCAGGAATTTAGTAAAATATTTGGTTATATAAATAAATAAAAAATCAAAAACATATTTTTTTTTTTGGTTCTTTTGATATGAAGTAATTTTCTTTTTTTGTTATTTGCTTCGAGGATGCAAATTTATAACACGGTGCAAACGGTGTTTCTAATGTCGGTTTGTAGCTCGTTTTTCAACAAGAAATTCGAGAGTTTTTCTCTTCAATCCTATCCTGTAGGGCACAAGGCCTGCCGACAAACCCCAGGGACGCACTCCATTTTCCCCTCGAGAGGTGCATGAGCACAACACACCCCTTTGTGATATCATTTCAGCTAATACGCGGCACAATAATTGAATTATTTTGAAAACATTTGATCGAGTTAAGGGTGGATGTGCGGGTTCGGGATTCACTCCCGTGACGAATTCATATTTTCTCCCGTTAAGTGAGAGGCGGATTCTGCGACTCGACTTCATAAATTTGCGGGGATCCATATTAATGGGGGCTTAGTTGATTGGATTGGACTGGCTTCGGTCTTTATGATGATTAAGTCGCTTTTAAATAGTGTGCGACGCAAATGGAACAATCCAACTGGAACTACGGAATTTTCCGAAGGATTTGGAAGGAATTTTCCGAAACAACTATTTTTAATTGGATCACAATTGGATAATTTAATTCCAGTGGGATTCATCTAGGTCTCGTTGTTTGCAAGCACATTTGAGATCGTTCACCTTTTCACCCATCCATGTTTTCATGCCCAAACACGTTAATTAGATCCAGCGGGAAGAGGAAGGCAAAAAAAAACAGAACAAACGATGTTATCGGCACTAACAATATCTGTTTACAATCAAATTAAGCAAAGCGGTCGTAGATTGACAACGCGATCGGCGAGTTTAAATTAGTTCAGTGCTCTATGATTCTCCTCTCTCTGGTCGAGTTTTAATTGGGCCCCCGAAAGGAATTCGATTCTGAATTGTCATGGAAATTGATAGCAAACGCGCATTCGGAACTTGCAAACTTAATTATCGGACTTTTATCATTCGTCTTTGGCTCAGAAGTTTTTTTTAGTTACCATTTGTGGCATTTTTTCTAGGAGGAAGAGCGAATTAAACCTACTCGTTTTTAATCAATGATAAGTCCGGATATAATTGCACCAAAAGTAGATTCATACTTTTTTTAGCAGGGGAATTTGATGGTACGTTTTGGTTCGTTTAATCCATGCTTTTCACAATTTTCCTTGGTTAAAATGTGTTCGACTATCCGATTGTTCGAACGGTACGAATGAAAACGAATATTTGCCTTGTTCCTAATGAGATAACGCACATAAGTTGACATAAGTTTAATTCGTTCCGTTCGTCCGTTGGGAAGAAATGCGCGCTCGCCTCTCTTAGGAAAAGCGAGCTTTTGCTCGCCTCGGATGAACGAAACGAATGAAAAATAATTTCTGTAATTTAAATTTGAATTTTTGCACTAGCATAAGTATCAGACACATCGGACGTGTGTATCCTTTAAGATGCGTTAATCTCCTTTAAAATAAGGCACATCAGGTTCATTCGTTCAGTTCGGCCGATCCGAACCAACATGCGCTTACCTCAACAGCAAGTTGCTTCCTGATGTTGAACAACGATGAGGAAAAAGCAGGTTCTTAATCAGATAATCGAATCTTCAAATATGTAATAGATGGAACCTCCCCTGTTCCAGGTACTACGAGACTGGGAGTTTCAAGGCGGGAGTGATTGGTGGTTCCAAGCCGAAAGTTGCGACCCCCCCAGTGGTGGACGCGATCGCAAACTACAAACGAGAAAATCCCACAATGTTTGCCTGGGAAATTCGGGATCGGCTGCTGGCTGAAGGAATCTGTTCGCAGGATAATGTGCCCAGTGTCTCGTCGATAAATAGGTGAGTTTTTCGTATTCATATTTTTCCAAATGAAACCCTTCCACGACTGAAATGAACAATAATCGAACAAGTTGGCACATGTGGGGGCCGTGCATGCACCCCTTGATCGCTAATCCATACAGTTTGGAATGAAATTACCGGCATTTCGCAACCCTGCATGCCGGTTGGCTATGTGAACCGCCCCTAAGAGCATCCCTGGGGACGTAAATATGTTTCACTTACGAGGGCAGTGGAATTTTTTAAATAGAATCATTGTAACAGCGCAATATTGAGGGGAATTACTGATTTTTCCATTTGAGGTTTCTATCAAATTTATACTACAGTTTGTAGGAGGCGGATCCGAAAGCGCACTGTAAGGGGTAGTTTGAAACTGGCGTAATTTATGTTCGCCCCTCGAGAAGAACCTTTCCGTCTGCTTCTCGATTGGAATTGACAATTCAAGAATCAATTTTAGCTCTTTTGTTAATAATTCGATCTGTTTGTTTATTTATTAGAGGTTTTGCTTCTAGGGGCAATCAATATCTTCGTTTTGTTGCTCAAATCAGTTCTGTACAAAGCTACAAATGCTGGTACCAACGTGGTTTCGTCAACTTCTTGTTTTTGGGTAAAAAGCCATCAAAAGCGGGGGCCACATTAATTGTGCCATCGCGGACTCTTTGATAAACAAAACGCAACTCTCAAACTAATAAGTTTCAATGCAAATTACATTACCGGCAGCCGGAGCCTCTAATACGACTGGAGAAAGCTTTTACAGTTGGCCATGCGAAATTTTCAATCTGAATCCTGCAGGAAATGCTGCGGGTTTAAATCTTGCGAGCGGGCAAAATCGGCTGTTTATCGTGAAAAAGTCGATTTCAAGTGCTTTGGCAAGTTGGGAAAATATCCATATCGAAAAATATATGCTTCATCCTGCAGGGTTTTTTGTTCACATTTGACACAGCTCTTCAGACCAACTGGGCCGCTGTAACATTTCAAGATCAGTTCACTTTGTGGCTCGTCTTTCAGTTCGTATTGTTTTGTAAATTACTGAAGCTTTTTGCAATTGTGTTGTTGGGAAAGCTCCTCTACAGGAGAAAATAAATAAAGCTTTTCTTATAATGGATTTGCAACTGCTTGAGATTTTTTCGTGGAAAACGCGCTTCGCACTTCCATCCAGACAAGTTCCAAACAGTAAATTTCCTCTTAGGCACCGTTGAAAATTAGAGCTGGGAAAAACTTCACTCATGCCGAATCGAAAGTTTTCCTGCAGCGTGACAAATTCGGAAATTCGTCAATTTCGTTCGACGGCATTGTTCCAAATGACTTTTAAACGAAGTGCTATTCCATGTGGCACGTGGCCGCAGTCCCGAAGAACGGCGCTCCATCACGTGTCCAATGTTTATCCCACAGCGTTGATCCATATTTTGACCGCTTTTTAATGGGTCTATTTTCCCTTTGAGGGCGATGGCTTTTTTCATATTAAGGCAATCAGAGTTTAATTTTCGAATAGTGTTTTATCGCAGCCCTGCGTGTGTGTTCGTCCTAGTGTTTTATTCAGTACCTTCTAGCTGATGTTATTACAAAAAATGTCTTCTAGTTGATATTTTTTTGTCATTTTGCTTGAACATTAAGGTTTTAGCCCGTTTTAACCAACACTCAAGGAAAGTGTGGAAACCGCACTCGTAGTGAAAGCTTCTGATGTTGCCAAAGTCAAAACGGTTCCTTAGACCTGGATGAACATAATGAAACTTTTGAACTAAATCATTCTTGATGGCTGAAGAACTTTAGCACAAGAGTTCAGATCAATGAACTTAAAAGTCTTGAAAGAAGTAAAAATAAGTTTAAAAATTAAATAGAGATTTATTGAGAGTAATTTCAGCCTCAAGCGAATCTTTCAGACAAAGCTAAACATGAGGAAATGTTATAAATAGAAAACTGCTATCAAATATAAATTTAGAAGGAGAGTAGAAATCAAACTTTGACGAAATTCACGCCATAAAAGTGGTGAATTAAATTAATGGGGCTTTTTTACCGAAGCAAAATTATACTTGAGGATTAACAAAACTTGGACGCATGGAAATCTAGCAGTAGAATAACTATTTGTATGAAAAGTCGAAGAAAAAGTCCGGAAAATCATGATAGCAAGTACTTTACTAAATTCAGAAGAAAATAGTGTAAATAACTGACATCAAAACAGTTTGGATTTTGCGACCAATGCTTGAAGCTGGTTAATTTGTTCGTCGTCCCCGGAAATGAATGTTTTTCTGCTTTTTCGACAGCCCGAGCGGCTTATATCTTCAGAGTGGTGTTGCGTCTAATAAACCACCTGTGAAGATGGAAGCCGCTCGTGCTTGCAAAAGGTCACTAAGTATGTTTCCTTTTCCACGCCAACTTAGAAGACCCAACTTACCAGTTTCATTAACCCGGGAAGAGAACATGAAGGGATCAAATGCAAAATTAACAGTGGAAAAGGCAAAAAAGATAGCGCATTGGAAACAAAAAATTGCAGAAAAAAGCAAATGTAAATGGAACCTAAAAGTACACTTTACGAAACTTGCAGAGTAAAATGGAATGCAAAGCTTTCTACTGATAGAAACAAACCAAAAATTACTAAAACATAAATACAAATTGAAATAGAACGGTTTTGTAAAATTGTATAAAAGGATTGCTAATGTAGCTAATTATGTTAGGAAATACAGAGTTTTGCTGCCGAAATTAACTTATTGAAGACCAATTCTCAAGAAAAAATTCTCTTGAGCTGCAAAGCCGGAAAAGGCGCCAGTTTCAATAAACTGAGTAGGAAACCTGAAGGGGTTAAATGCAGAATGAGCAGTGGAAAATACAAAAAAAAGAAAGAATAGGAAACAAAAAATTTCAGAAAAAACGAAATGTAAACGGAACATCAAAGTAGACATTCACGAAACTTGCATAGTAAAACGGAGTAAAAAGTTGTCTATGGGCAGAGACAAAGCTAAAATTACTAAAAAATAAATACAAATTGAAATAGAACGGTTTCGCAAAAACTGCCCTAATTTTGCTGCCGAAATTAACTTATTAAACACCAATTTAGAGCGATGTCTTCTATTCTTATTATCCATTCTCAAAAATATCTTTAGCTTGAAAAAATTCCCTTTAGCTTCAAACCGCTGTTCTTTGTCAACTAACCCCGACAGGTTTGTTGAATTCAGATGACAGTTTGGAAGGTGAAAACACCAAAGCAGCTGTGGGCAAAAAAAAACAAGAAACTAAAATTTCGCTGAAAGTAAAAAACGGCCTGCAGACCCTCTCGAATCAAAAGGTACACACTGTGCGGTGTGGCGGCAAAGAAAGCGTTCAAGGGTGGATTCTGGGGACCCTGGGGAGCAAATGCTGCCCTATCAGGGGGCGGCTAACGTTGGAGAAAATCAATAGGAGAAGAAAGCCGGTTCCGGAACGGTTGGCTGCGTCTCAGATTCGCGAGACGAGCGCCGATCACCGAAACACACCGCAAAACGGGGCACGCCATTTGCATAAGCGCTCATTCCGTTTCCGCTATCCATAGATGGGAAATTTCCCGGCGATAATTGACTTTGGATGTGAAGAAGCTGCTAAAACTTGCTCGCCATGCAGATCAAGTCTGCCCGGTGTCTCCATCAGGGAACAAATGCGAGCGGATCCGTCTTTTTCTACTAAAGTTACCAAATTGGTATTTTGAAATGTCCACGGAACTTCCGTCCAGTGTAGCAACTCCCAGAAACCTGAGGAATCTTTCATACCTTGATGATTTATTAGTCCGTGTTGAAACTAACAGAAACAATTGATTTTATTTGCTGCAAAGCTTCATTTTCATCGGATTATCACATTTTGCCATTGTTTATCAATCGACTTTCCTGCCGATATACGTACGATTTCCGTATGATCCAATCAAATCATTTCCACCAAAATTGCTTCGAAAAAAATCGCCCTTTTAAAATAAATATCTGTCGATTCGAAGACCCTATTTTTTCTGGGGTAGAATATCGGCCCTTCGCGTCAGCAATGATTTGGATTAGCCGGCTCGACGAAATCGTCAAACAATTTACTTTAAGTGGCCCTCCAAGGGCTCGACAGGGGGCTGTTAGGCCGCCCTTAATCGGCCGGAATTGATACGTCGGAATTAAGTTTCACAGGATTACTTTGCAGCCATGAGAAATGCACCTGAGAAATTATGTATTTGCTGTTCTAAACGAGAATGCCGCACTGGAAGGGCAAAATGCACTTAAAATAAAAGCTTTCCTTTCCACGCACATTAAGTTGCCTTCATCGAGCTTTGCCGGCTTCTTTTTGCGCCGTTATGGCCGCAATATTGCTCTTTTATTCGTTCTTTAAGGTTATTGCAGGCGCTTCTATTCTAGATCACCATGCGCTTTTAATTCGATTGGGTTTCAAGCTGGCGACCCTCTAGATTTAAAACATTCGCAAATCGGACCGTGTAGAATCGATGAGAAATTTCTACATTGTACTCTGGTGTGAGTTTCATTTGCGATGCCACTCACACACGTGATCTCATTTTAGGGGCTTAAAAAACCCATCAGCAGCTCCACTTGCTGTGCCTAATAGGGAACACCCGGTGTATATGGTGGATTTAGCAACCGTTAATTTTTGCATTCTATCTACGTTGAATGAGTCCCTATTTTATATTCAAGTCCTTGGTTCCTCGTCCACTTCCATTAGGAAAACTCCCCCAAAAACAATTGAGTGTACTGGAAACTATATTATACCTTCTGCACTGAGTAACAATGCTCATCTTCTTCGCTTGTTTCCTATTGTGTGGCGAAAAATATGACGAAAACAATTAGTCATCGAGCTCAACCCGATAATTTTCCATTAAAACTCGAGACAGTCCAGAGTTGGGAGCGCAGTTTCTTGATAAACCGCGACGCCAAACCGAAAAATAGACGAAGAAGAAAACCAACGACAAAGTTCACAGGAGGGTCCTGCTGGAATGGGGGCGGCCGGGGGGGGCCCAGCGGAACCGGACATGACGCCATGCTGAGAGAACGGCGGAAGATGCTCGAAACAATGGCGACTTTTTGTCCAATTGTGTTTAGCTGGTGCAATTAGTTTGACCGAGCACAGGGTCGGAGTGTCGATTTTTTTCCGCCTGATTTTGTTCAGAAATCCGTGGTTTTTTTCGCCAAATTATTGGTTCAGTCCTATGGAAGAAGCGTTTTTAGTTGGAGCTTCAGGAATTGGTTGCTTTCACTTGGTGTCTTCAAGTTGCAACAAAAGTGCTCTTCTCCCAGATGATTCTAAAGAGTTATTGTCACTGAGCGCTTCTCGATTTTGAAAGCTATTGATTGAGCTTCATTGATCTCTTCATGTTGCGCGTGTTGATTTTCCAGAAAAGCTTCCTACTTGATGCTGAAGAACTTGCTTTTGCAACTTTTCCATCAAGAGAAAGGCTTTTTTTCCAGTTCAACATTTTTCATTGATCAATAAGCTCAAGTGTTGAAGCTTCTAGTTATTTCCAGCTAGTCTCTTCACGCTACCAGTACCGATTTCCAAAAAACTCTGTATGTATATTGAAGAGTGAGTTTTTGGAACATGTGCGAAAAATCACGCTTCTTCTAGTTGCACAGCTATCGACTGCTCTATGAAAAGGAAAACTTGGCACTGCGCTATCTGCTCGAGTTTTGATTGTTTTTCTTTTGATTTTTATGCTGGAACTGATAATCTTTGGCAGGCTCTCTTTCCGCCTAAAATTCTCTGCTCCATTTTGGCAGCTATTGTTTCATCTTCTTTGGTCTCTTCATGTTGCGTGTGCTGATGTTCAAAAAAAATTCCTACTTGATTTAATACGTTTATGCACATTTTAGATCCCTAGCAAGAGAAACGCTCTTTTCCAGTTGAACGTTTGTCATTGCTCTGTAAGCTCGAGTTTTGAAGCTACTGATTAGTTTCAGCTGGTCTCTCACGCTACAAGTACGATCTTGCAAGAAAATCTGTATTTTTTTCCGGAATAGTGAGTTTTTGGAACATGTCGAAAAATCACGCTTCTTCTAGTTGCACAGCTATCGACTGTTCTATCGGCTGTAGTTTTGTAGCAAATTTTTAACGAGTTCTGGTGTCTGGAGAAAAACAGCTTCTTTTCAGTAAAACAACTTCCACTTCTCTGTTCGTTGTTTCACTTAGTCTCTTCACTCTTCACCAGTACGAATTTCCAAAAAAACTCTGCAACTTTGAGAATGAATTTTTGAAAAATATGGGCCGCTCCTGCAGAAAACATACATTTTATAGTCGGGTAACACTATCGCTTGTTGATCTGTTCGTGTTTTGGATTTTCAAACAAACTTCGAAATGAATGCGAATGAGCACGTTTTTCGGATTTTTTTGGCCTATGAAAAGGAAAACTTGGCACTGCGCTATCTGCTCGAGTTTTGATTGTTTTTCTTTTGATTTTTATGCTGTAACTGATAATTTTTGGCAGGCTCTCTTTCCTACTAAAATTCTCTGCTCCATTTTGGCAGCTATTGAACGCTCTTTTTCCAGTTGAACGTTTGTCATTCTCTGTAAGATCGAGTTTTGAAACTACTGATTATTTTCAGCTGGTCTCTCACGCTACAAGTACGATCTTGCAAGAAAATCTGTATTTTTTTCCGGAATAGTGAGTTTTTGGAACATGTGCGAAAAATCACGCTTCTTCTAGTTGCACAGCTATCGACTGCTCTATCGGCTCTAGTTTTGTAGCAAATTTTTAACGAGTTCTGGTGTCTGGAGAAAAACAGCTTCTTTTCAGTAAAACAACTTCCACTTCTCTGTTTGTTGTTTCACTTAGTCTCTTCACTCTTCACCAGTACGAATTTCCAAAAAAACTCTGCAACTTTGAAGAATGAATTTTTGAAAAATATGGGCCGCTCCTGCAGAAAACATACATTTTATAGTCGGGTAAAACTATCGCTTGTTGATCTGTTCGTGTTTTGGATTTTCAAACAAACTTTCGAAATTGATGCGAATGAGCACGTTTTTCGGATTTTTTTGGCCTATGAAAAGGAAAACTTGGCACTGCGCTATCTGCTCGAGTTTTGATTGTTTTTCTTTTGATTTTTATGCTGGAACTGATAATTTTTGGCAGGCTCTCTTTCCGGCTAAAATTCTCTGCTCCATTTTGGCAGCTATTGAACGCTCTTTTTCCAGTTGAACGTTTGTCATTGTTCTGTAAGATCGAGTTTTGAAACTACTGATTATTTTCAGCTGGTCTCTCACGCTACAAGTACGATCTTGCAAGAAAATCTGTATTTTTTTTCCGGAATAGTGAGTTTTTGGAACATGTGCGAAAAATCACGCTTCTTCTAGTTGCACAGCTATCGACTACTCTATCGGCTCTAGATTTGTAGCAAATTTTTAACGAGTTCTGGTGTCTGGAGAAAAACAGCTTCTTTTCAGTAAAATAACTTCCACTTCTCTGTTTGTTGTTTCACTTAGTCTCTTCACTCTTCACCAGTACGAATTTCCAAAAAAACTCTGCAACTTTGAGAATGAATTTTTGAAAAATATGGGCCGCTCCTGCAGAAAACATACATTTTATAGTCGGGTAACACTATCGCTTGTTGATCTGTTCGTGTTTTGGATTTTCAAACAAACTTCGAAATGAATGCGAATGAGCACGTTTTTCGGATTTTTTTGGCCTATGAAAAGGAAAACTTGGCACTGCGCTATCTGCTCGAGTTTTGATTGTTTTTCTTTTGATTTTTATGCTGGAACTGATAATTTTTGGCAGGCTCTCTTTCCGGCTAAAATTCTCTGCTCCATTTTGGCAGCTATTGAACGCTCTTTTTCCAGTTGAACGTTTGTCATTGTTCTGTAAGATCGAGTTTTGAAACTACTGATTATTTTCAGCTGGTCTCTCACGCTACAAGTACGATCTTGCAAGAAAATCTGTATTTTTTTTCCGGAATAGTGAGTTTTTGGAACATGTGCGAAAAATCACGCTTCTTCTAGTTGCACAGCTATCGACTGCTCTATCGGCTCTAGTTTTGTAGCAAATTTTTAACGAGTTCTGGTGTCTGGAGAAAAACAGCTTCTTTTCAGTAAAACAACTTCCACTTCTCTGTTTGTTGTTTCACTTAGTCTCTTCACTCTTCACCAGTACGAATTTCCAAAAAAACTCTGCAACTTTTGAGAATGAATTTTTGAAAAATATGGGCCGCTCCTGCAGAAAACATACATTTTATAGTCGGGTAAAACTATCGCTTGTTGTTTCTGTTCGTGTTTTGGATTTTCAAACAAACTTTCGAAATTGATGCGAATGAGCACGTTTTTCGGATTTTTTTGGCCCATGAAGAGGAAAACTTGGCACTGCGCTATCTGCTCGAGTGTTGATTGTTTTTCTTTTGATTTTTATGCTGGAACTGATAATCTTTGGCAGGCTCTCTTTCCGCCTAAAATTCTCTGCTCCATTTTGGCAGCTATTGTTTCATCTTCTTTGGTCTCTTCATGTTGCATGTGCTGATGTTCAAAAAAATTCCTACTTGATTTAATACGTTTATGCACATTTTAGATCCCTAGCAAGAGAAACGCTCTTTTTCCAGTTGAACGTTTGTCATTGCTCTGTAACATCGAGTTTTGAAACTACTGATTATTTTCAGCTGGTCTCTCACGCTACAAGAACGATCTTGCAAGAAAATCTGTATTTTTTTTCCGGAATAGTGAGTTTTTGGAACATGTGAGAAAAATCCGATTTCTTCTAGTTGCCTAGCTCTCAACTGCTATGTCTGCTCTAGTTTTCTAGCTAATTTTTTAAAAGTTGAGGTCTCTTTAAAGAAACGCAGCTGCTTTTCAGTAAAATGAGTCTTGTCACTTTTCACCAGTGAGAATTTTACCCTGAAGAGTGAATTTTTGAAAAATGTTGGCCGCTCATGCATAAAACATACTTTTTCCACTTGGGTAAAACTATCATTTCTCTTTCTGTCCGTGTTTTCGAATAATCCGTTTTTATTCTTTTTCTCTGTATGCGGATTTTCAAACAGACTTTCCGAGATGATACCAATGAGAATATTTTGCGGAATTTTTGGCCTTTTAAGAGGAAAACATCTTCTTTCGTTTTAATACCTGGAACTGCTCTAACTGCTCGAAGTTTCAGAGCAGTGGTTTCGTTTTCGCTTGTCGTTTCAGAGTGAAAGTGGCAATTTCTAAAAAATTCTGTTAAATTATCCCAATGGATGAGTTTTTTGGAAACTATGTGTCTCTACAGAAGAAAATGCGCTTTTTCAGTTAGGCAAAACTCTCACGTCTCTTTCTGCTCCAATTTTGGAGAATGTCGTTATTTTCCTTTGCTGCCCTACGTAACAAGTGGCGATTTTCGCAGACACTTTCTCAGGTGATTCTGAAGAGTGAGTTTTTCGGAAATGAACGCTATTTTAGAGGAGAACGAGCGCTGTGCTGTGAAGTGAGTTTTTTGAATACTCAGAGAAAAACAGTGAAAACTTTCATTACTTTAGTTCAGTTCTATTAGAGCAAATAGAATAATATAAAGAGAAAAAAAATTGGAAAAACTAAGAAAGCCACAACCCGATTGAATTGGAAAATTCAACCATGAAAGGTTTTAAAATCAAAGTCACGATAATGCTAAATAATCACATAGGAGAATGTAATGAAAGACAACAAAAGTAAGATAAAAGTAAATGGTAGAGAACTGAAATGCAGAAGAGAAGAATAAAATTTAATATATAAAAAATAATTATTATTTAGCTCAAACTTATCTTTAATCATCTCTTGTAAAGACACTAACTTCGCTAGGATTTTTGGAGTCCTGTTGTTATTCACTTCATTATTTCGTAAAATATTGCGAATTTATTTACAAAAATTGACTTTCCATACATTTTAAGTTGATCATTGTTTCTCGGACATATTGATGTTGAATTGATCATGGGTTGAATTGATCATGGGTTGAATTGACCCTGCTTTGGCAAAATCACCCATAAATGCCCAAATAATTCGGACCATCCCCACGGCGCTTACACATCGCTGATCACCGACAAATAAATTAAACAATCAATTACGTCAAAAACGGGCCCCAAGGGGGCGAAGGGCGAGCTGAGAATTAGATCGCTTCGACGCGTCTTTTCACTCCCAAAAGTGCCGTATGGCGACATTTTTGAGATTCGTCCGATTAAAATGTCGCTCTAATGTTACATGTGCGAACATATGGTTTTATCGTGCGATCGGAATCGGGCATTTGGGCCGTCGGGCGTTGCCTAATTCCCACATGCAAAGAGCAATATGCAAAAGGCCCACTTGCGAATCAATTACACTTCATCCAGATAGATTGGCTGTCGACAATATCCGGAAATATCTTAATCCATTGGCAAATTTGCCGAGAGAATCTGTAAGGGATTTTTTATGTCGCCGATTGATCATGATAAATTCGATTGTTTCGAACCGATCGAACAGTTGTTGTGACCATATTACACGACTCACTAAGTGATAAGCAAACAAGAACAGTAGTTCCAGGCTTAATTACTTTGTAAGCGTTTTTTTCCGGCTGATAAGCCTGCTCATTGATAACACCAAACATCAACTTGAGCAATTTGTTTATATAAAAATAAGCTCTAAATTTTGGAAAAAAATTGCAAGCAAAAATTATTCGCCAGTGCAAAAAATGTATTTGGATGCTGACACTTTGTACACTCCCAAAGTTTGGATTAGTTGCTCTTGGTGGGAGGACGGCAAATCTTATATAATATAATCTTCACTTTTTCGGGCTCTACCGGTTCGCGAAGAATTTTCTGCACAGCATTTCTGTGTGAATGTGAATATGTTTGTACAGTTGAAACCAAAGACATTCACAGATAGACCAAGCTAGTCATTCATAAATCCTGATTTTTTAGAGCCACAGTGATAAAGAATATACAAAACACGTGCTTACTAGTTACTGGTTACTCTCTGCATTGATGCGATGCAAATCACTGCCCTAATTAATTTATCTATAATTCCAAACAAAAAACGCTTGTCACACACTGTCGACCGTGTCGGAAGCGGGTGCACAATCATAAAATACCGATACAGCCAGGCTAGTGTGACGACTTGGATAAATATGTATTCTTCATCTATCTTATTGGTTCAGAATGTGGCCAGCGATGTGGAAAATGTACATAGTACTTGGATGGAATTAGGTAGAAACGATCGTGTGTTGTTGGTTTGTTTGGCTTTAGTTGATTTCCCCAAACATGATTATTTACTGCATGATAATACTGTTAAGAATAATACGAAAATTCCGGGCAAATTTGGCTTATTTAATACGATTTTTGAATGGTCCGGTACCGTGTGGCTGAAAGCCACTAATTCCAGACCGGCATTAAACCCAATTAGTCCACCCTTTGGCATCGACTAAGTGCTTGAGCGTTGGCCGCAACTTAATTTGCTCCACCGCCGCAGCTTATTAATAATTTGCCGCCGCGCGTCTTGGGGCTCTTAATCCCCATATTCGGCCCCGCTACGCCCCTTTCCATCAGATCCAGGACTCCCCCACACGGCCTCCCTCTAGGTCCTTTCCCCCCGCCGTGAAAGTGCGTGCCACAATCAAAGAGCAAGTGTATAAGATTCTTTCGATTCGCTCGAGCAACTTTCGGGGGTGTGGCGATGCCGTAATTGCCAGGGATTCTGGATGGCTTTCCAACCACCCCACAACTTGATTGCTTCGCATTTTGAACGCAGGAAAGTGTCGATTTTGTCGAGGATTTGATAACGCCAGCAGTTTTATCATGTCCGCAAGGCTCAGAATCAAATTTTGTAAAGCCCGTTGCTTCTATGCACTTTCCCCCCCCCCGATTTATTGGCCAATCAATAACGAAGCTCATCTTGTTTTCACAATATATTGGTGCAATTTTCAGTGAAACCCACATAAGTGCCTAGTGTAATACCGGCATTAGGAACTGACGCTGGTGAGTTTTTTCGGGATTTTAGGCCGTCCTGGAATAGAATTTCGTCTTGACGCAAGCCGCTCGTGCGTGCAAAACATCAGGAAGAAATTCCTTTCAACGACGGTCTCAAATGCCCGAAAACTCACCAGTTTCCAGGAACGGCCACGAAAATTTGCCTCCCTTAAGAGTTAGTAACTGTATTTCTTTTGGATGAATGGTAAAATGAAAGAGAATCAAGACTTTCCAATAGTTTTCTGGTGTCTTCTTTAACTTTACTTAGTAAGTGGACGTTAGTCGTTTCATTTGCTGTTTATTTTTCATCGTCCGACTGCGCTATTTCTTGCAAAACCGCAGCACCATATTTTACTTCTTAGTGTTACATCCTTTATTTCATTTTGTTTATCAGAGAAGTTCTATTTGGTTGAGGCGGATTCATGTTTTCAAAGCCTTTTTGTTGGCTATTTTGCATCAAAAAAGATGTCTTTTGAAAAAGGCAGGATTTCCGAATTTCTTTTATTACAGAATTCAGCAGGAAGAATTTTAATCGTTCCATCTTTTTGTGAAGATTTCCATGCTCACATTAAGCCTGGGTAACACTGTGTTGTCTGGCACTTTTGTGTTGATGCCGCTCTGTGCGTCAATGCGTTGTAACACCTCGCGTCTTACGGCGCAACACCTTGAATAACACTTCACATTTAAGCTTATTTAAGATGGCAGACTTCGGATGGCAAGTTCGTGAAGGTCGCGCGAAGTCATATGATTCCCAATAACCAAAACTAGTCGTGCTCAAAATACTTGTCTACTGATGAATTCTTATTTATCTCGGTTCGGTATCGGTTCTGTTAATACCCGAATTTCGAATTGCGAAATACTGCATCATAAAAAGTGTTGACGCGTTGTATTGACACGACAAGCCGTATCGGTATTATTGCATCAACACCTCAAAATCCACTGGTTGTGGCTCGACCCAGGCCTAGCTCACATACAGTCTCTTACATGACCAAATTCTCTGAATTTGGCTTCTATTCAACTCACGCCTTTTTAGCATATGGGAGGACGATCAGGGTGGATTTTATTAAATCATTGAGCTGCTTCTTTTTGGGTTATAGTGTGTTCCATCCCAAACTACATACGTACAATCCAATGAAGAATTCAAGTAGGTGCTCCATTTGAAAAAATAAGGTTAACGGTCGTAATTTATTTTTGGATCACCATGCGTAAATAAATTTACCATAAGAAACCGTATTTTAGAACAAAAATTGACGGGTTCGAGCTATTTTTCCAAAAAAAACACACCGCTGATCTGAATGTACACGTTACTTCTGAGACTCTTCTGAGAGACAAGTTATCTCACGCTCACTAAAACTTGCTTTCTTTGGTGTTTTTTCATCGAGACTTCCAGCTTGCAACCCAACCCCATGCAGGTTCGAAGTTCAAAATTTAACACCATCGGCAACGAACCCCGAAATTTGCAATTCGATGGCGAACATCGCGCACCTTCCTTCCTTATGTGACATTCAATCGGGGACCCTTTCTTTCCGGGCCCTACCAAGCGGCGCCCCCCGCCGACTTTTTCGACTGTCCCATAAACATTTTAATGAACTACCTCATCCCGTATTGGATCCGAACTCTGTTTTAATAGACTCCACTTTATAGAGTCGACTCTATTGTGTTATTCTACCGTCGGTGACATTGATACAGCTGCTGTTCCATTCAGTGTCGTCCGCTTCAAACTTGCCCGATTAAACCGACTATTTTTCCGATTTATTTGGATAGCACTCATTGACAAAAGCTGAGGAAGTTTTTAGATTTCCCTCTATTAATTTGCAAGTTTTTATCAACTGAACTTGGGCTTTTCCAGAGAAAATGTAAGCAATGTCGAACATGTGTAAAGTTTACCTTTTTTTGTGGCGACTCTTAATAGGCCCAATATTTTAGATGGAAAACGCCCGAAATGCAGGGTATGTTGTACATCACTAGAAGCCAACTGATTCTTCTGAGAAAGCGAAAGTGGATTATTGAAATTATAGTTTCAAGCATGGAAAACTTTTGCGCTGATTTTCGTTGGGAAATTGAGCATTTCTGTGCTAACTTGATAAAAGTTGAAATTTCTCCCTAAAAAAAAACCCAAACTCTCCTCGGGCCACGCCACTGAAATATCACCTACGAAATTTACATGTATTGTTATTCTGATGCCCATCGACTTATAAAGGAAGACTACAAAGACTTGTTTGAGTGAGTTTATCCCTCTCAATCGGTTGACTTGTTTAACTGGGAGTGAAATGAGGAAGAAAACTGATTGAAAGGATGTGAAGAATTTTGGAAAAGTTACAAAATCCGGTTGGAAACATCGGAATTGTAAAAAAGCTCAAGATCCAGCAAAATAGTATTTTGCGAGTGTGGTAATTCAATAATCAAGACTTTAGTAGACTATTCCTCAACGAAATTCTCACCCCCAGAAGCAAATTTTAGACGTCTAAAGGCCGATTCTCAACAACCGGTAGTGGTAGCAAATATTTGCCGTATTGAAGTGTCAACTATTGTTGTTCGTCCATTGTTCGACCCTTAGATTTGTTGCTCGAAACTGCTTATGACAACATACTGTAGTGGGACAGTGTGTCGAGGGGATTTCGGTACCTTTTCGGGGGATTACAAACTTAATCTTATTTAAATGGGACCGCTCGTAAATAGGATTTAATTTAATTGGGGTTCAAGTGCTTTCTATGGGCTGCCAAGTGCCAAATTAGCAGGAGTTTGATAAATATTTTTCCGTTTATTGTGAATTAAATGCGAAAAATCAGCATTTATTTTTCGAAAATACTCGTAAATTTTATCTCAAGATCTTGCAGAAAACACTAATAAAACACTTAATTATATGTTCGTGTTTTGAAACAATCAACTATTGTTTTTCTCTGTATGCGAATTTTTAAACAAAGTTTCCAAATTGATGCCAATGAACACATTTATCGAAATGTTTGGTCTATGAAAAGGAAACTTGAATTTTTCCAAATTTCCAATTTTTTTTTAGGTACCAATCTTTGGGAAAAAAATGTCAGCCTCTATAGAACAATATTTCCAGTTACACCGCTTCCATTGCTCTAACTGCTCTGAGTTTTAGAGCATTGGCTTTGTCAGATTGTCAGAAGTAACAATTTCCAAAAAACTCAGTAAAATGATTTCAATGGATGAGGTTTTTGGAAACTATGTGCCTCTACAGAAGAAAATGCGCCTTTTTGAGTTAGGCAGAACTCTCACGGGTCTATCTGTTCCAGTTGTGGAGCATGTGGTTATTTTTCCTTGTCTTTTTACCTAACAAGAGGCGATTTTCGAAAACAGTTTCCGACGTGATCCTGAAGAGTGAGTTTTTAGGAAATTGACGATATTTTAGGAAAATTAGTTTTTTGAGTGCTACTCATAGAGAGGACCCGTCAAAATTTTCGTTACTTCAGCTCTATTAGAGCATGTGAAACAATATAAAGAGATATTCAATAATTTTGAGGATTTTTTTTGGGAAAAATCCAAGAAAGTCACAAGCAGAGTGAATTGGAAAAATCAACCATAAAATATTTTAAAATCAATGTCCAGATAATCCTAAACTCTAATTTTTGAAGAAACTTTGATTGAAAATATACCTGATGGGCACACAAATAAAACACATTTTTATAATGTCTACAAAACTGTATTTAAACGAAAAGAAAAAACACAATAATCGCTGGCACGTTTGGATAGCGTGTTCACTTCAGGAGCTTACGCTCTAATTCGTCAATCAATTAAATGGAACTGAGCTCTCCATTCAGGAACGTAGCTGGCATCGGACACCTCCCTCGCACACATAGGCGTCTATGAGAGACGCAACATGAACTGCCAGTTGTGATGTTCCAAATTGCTACCTTCACCGCTTAAAATGGATTACTACAGAAAAGTCAAAACTCATCAGAACGATTTACCAAAACTAGTCAACTTTATCTTTCACTTTGCGACTAAGATCCCGCAAAAATTTGTATAAAAATGGATGATTTCTATCGTCGATTGCAAAACGTTGTTTTTGTTTTCAGGATTGTACGGAATAAGGCAGCAGAAAAAGCGAAACATGCGCACCAGGTGGCGACCAGCGCTGGTTCGTCATCGTCACCTGGTGGTCCAGTTTCCGTAATCGCACATGCACCCTCCACGCAATTGACTGAGCCCAGATCAGGGGGCTACAGTATAAACGGCATTTTGGGGCTCCAGCACGATCCGAACGGGAACAGTATCAAAAGGAAACGAATCGACGATCATGGTAAGTCAATGATTGCCTAACGGCCGTTCACTCGTTCAAAATAATGTCCCCCAATGTAATTTAACGTAATAACAACGTGCTAACACTAGTGATTATCCAAAACACTTTTTGATTTCCCAGCGGGATCGAACTGAATCGCTACAAGACCGGTTTAGTTCGTATTGTGCTCATCACCCTCCCTGTTTGACATTTAGGAGTTTGATCTTTTTTTGTTTTTTGTTTTTGGCGGGTCCCCGGGTGCCAATTTCAACCCTGGCCTATGTTAGGGGCGTCGTAGGTCGAATCGTTTTAATAGACTAATAGTTGATTGGGTAACTTGAGATTTAATCGCTTATGTAATTGATAACCAGCACCCTTAAATTGATGTATTTCGTAAGAAATTTCGATTTCTTTGTTTTTTTATACAGCGTGATTCAAAATTGGCGTCTGGGAGTGCAGGAAAAATAGTTTAAAATCTTTATTCTTATGAAAAACTGAGATATTTGCAAAAAACTTGATCAGAAATTATGCAACACTGTTTCTCAAGATAAGCTGCCTCGTTAACATGACGTAAACACCTGTTTACAGACTTCTGCGTTTAAAAGCTCGTTCACACGGTGACATTAATGTCGTGACATCCAATGTCGTCCACAACAATGTCATTGACTGAACGGTCACAGTGTCGCGACGTGAGTGTCACATATCAAAATGGTGTGATATACGACACCGTGACACTGGCTACTGTCACGGCATTAGATTTCACGACATTAATGGCACAGTGTGAACGAGCTTTAACTCAAAACATGTTTGTGCCTGTGTATTCACATGTAATCGTGGGTAATCAAACATGGGACGATTTCAAAATAATACTGAACAACCAAGTTCGATTTTCAACTGTTATTCTGTTCTGGAAATTTTCGAAAAAAGTGACGGATTTAAATGAAAAAAAAAAATTAAAAAGAATGACGCCAATTGTGAATCACGCTGTAGAGTTAGAACCCATTTATCAGCCAAAACTCGTATTAAAAATGAAGCGCTTTACATTTGACCCAGTTTAATGCGTAGAACATTTTCAAGTTGGGAATAAATAAAAGCATCAAAAGATCAAGAGCGTAAAATTAAATACCGAATAAAAACGGGGAAACATCCTAATCAAACGATGCTCTGGAGCGACGATAAATAATGCCTAATCCCCACTATGAAATTGTCAAAATATAAATTTATAAATCTTTGGGCTGGTGGTCACAAAGCCGGTGCTCACCAAGCGTGAAGCCTGCAGAACGAGCGCGCCATATGAGCGAGAGTGTTCACGACTTGTCCCTCTTGGTTCTTTTGCATTTTTATTGCTGCTTAACATCAAAGGTGATGAATTAGAGCTCGTCGAAACGATTAATGCAAATAAAATTCGCTTAATTCGCAGTTTCCCTTATCCTGCAGCGGCAAATCAAGACAAAGCAAACTGAAAGACACTTCCGCTGTTTCCAAGACGAAGGCCAGTCGGGGCCTTAAGGGCGCTCTGTTTCCGGTCAGTTTTCGGTCTTTAAGACCCTCCATAGATCTTAGTTTCGGCCCTTCTTGGGGTTTCCCTCCGGGCTCGGGAGTAATACGTTTCTTTTGCGGGCTGTTTCGAAAAATTCGTCGCCTTCCAAAATAGGACGCGACCAAGATAGATGCGAAATCGCTCGCGAGGCCTCCGTCCGACAAAGGCGTCTCTATTCGTTCGTGGCTAAATGAGCGTCGTGACGTCACGCATCGGCGCCTCGTTTTTCCACTAATTGGACCAGAAATGTGACGGCTAATTTCGGAGTCGCCGCCTTTTCGCCTAGGTAATCACCCCAATCTGGATCACATCGGGTTCACGTCACTTTAACAGCCTGAAATTCTAGGGCTTTCGAAAAATTACGCAACAAGCCACTGAGCACATTTGCTTCCATTAAATCGAGCAGATTTTTTTTGTTCATGGAAAGCAACATTTCACTAACCTGGATGTTTTGAAGCTTGCATTTTTTCCAATCTTCCATTGATTCTCCAGGTGAAACTGCTGGGAAGCTTCTCAATGAACTGGGGAGTCGTTTAAGTAACTTTTCTCTTCTTCGCAAACTTCTCAACCCTCAAGCTGTGTATGCCCCAAAAACACCTTAATCTGAAACGCCTGCCATAAATCTTCCCCAAGTATCGGAATCTCCAAGTCTGCCCCTTTCAAGTCGGTCGTGTTTTCATTTCCTCCCTTTCCCCAAAACAAAAAAAAAACACGAAATCCACTTTAACGGCACCGCCGCTCATTTTATGATTACCTCTCATCTGGTCCCATCAGCGTAAATCAAGTTGGCGGCATGGTGTTTTGACCAATGGCAGCGCCCCTTTGCCGCCAAGACGCCGCGACGTTGCTAAGCGACGCCGGACGCCTTCCGTCGCTGCCGCCCCCGCAATAATGTGAATCGAATTTACCGGTTGCTGTCGAAAAGTTTCTGAACGAAAATGTACGTTCACGCGTGGGTTAGAAATGTTCTGTGTGCTTCTTTGTCTATCTTGCTTTTTTCGATTGAAAGTTCTCATTTTTGCTCTAAGACTACAAGTTTTGGTCTTGCTTTGCTGGTTTTCTTAGTTAACGGACTTTCTAAAACTAGTCGCGAATATTTAGAAGGATTTGCGATTTTCAGTTAAGCAAACTAGGCATGGGTAACACAGTGGATTTTCAGGTGTTGACGCAATAATACCGAGATGGCTTGTCGCGTCAAAACAACGCGTCAGCGCTATTTATGATGCAGTAAACTCACAATACGATAAATGGGTTGGGAGGTAATAGAGGACCTTGTGTTACGTGATGTGTAGTGGTTCCTAAGCACATGCGTCATGGGCTTTTAAGCGGTGTAGCGCGTTCGATCTTTTTTTCTTTGGTTTTACTGAAGAGAGACTATGACACACGCCGGTTGCGTTGGTTTAATGAAAGGAATAAATTAAGTAGCAAAATATTTTGCTTTTGCAAGGCCTAGTTGTATCACTAGCGAATTTTCGGAAAAAAGATCCGAATATTTGGATGATTTAACAGGGGTCTGAAATCGTTGAAATAACATAGATTTTATATGCGATTATTTGGTGCCGAAAAAAAAATTATTTTGTAACATGTGTAAGCAACGTTGTCAGTGCTTCCATTTGTGCCAACACTGCCGCAATTCGAAATTCGGGTATTAACAGAACCGATACCCAACCGAGATAAATTGAGTACGAACTAGTTTTGGTTATCGGGAATCATATGCTGACTTCGCGCGGCATTCAGCAACTTGCAATCCGAAGTTTGCGCCGAAAGACGGGAAGTGTTATAACGCATTGACGCCCAGAGCGGCATCAACACAAAAGTGCCACACAACACAGTGTTACCCATGCCTAAATGTGAACACATCATTATTTCCACTCGGTTTTGTGCAAAGTTTCTGAAATAGAATTGAATGATTTATTCGGACTTCCAGTGTCTTACAAATAAATGTTTCTATCACAACGTTTCGGTTGGTAGTATTTCCAACCATTTTCAGGTGGATGCTGAAATTGTGATAAAAACCTCTTTGCACGACGATAGAAGGCTGAATAAATCATTCAACCATCGTGTAACACTTTTAGAGAAGTCTCTGAAATCTTTTAAAGTTTTGCGTGTTTGTTGCGTGCAATAATGTTGATGATTCTTTGGTCTCCACTGTCAACACTGTCATTTTCTTTTTCCCCTGAACAAGGGCTCCCTCAAGGATTCCCGCTCTCACCGTTTCTCTACAATATAGACTGCCAAGACGTTTACAATTACAACTTACCAGACAAAAATCAAATCGACAGATCGGCATACATATTACAATACGCAGACGACACGGCACTTATTGTACATGACAAAACTACTGAGAGAGCAGCTCAAAGACTCCAAACACTAACAAACTACACAATGGCATGGTTTTATAAATGGAGACTAACACCAAACGCGTCAAAAAACCAACTTCTGCTCACAAACCACAGACTCAACGCTGACTCCCCTACAATAACTGCAGGCGGCCAAACGACACAACCAAAAAACGACGTAAAATACCTTGGAATCACAATTGACCACAAACTTAAATTCACTAAACACATACGAAACATCAGGGCAGAAACAATAAAGAGAACAAAACACTTCCGATCACTAACCTACAAAGACAGAGGAATTAGCACAAACACCGCCACCAAAATATATAAGCTATTTGTAGACCCTTGCTAGACTATGGACATATACTCATGACCAACGGAACAGAAAGGACAAAACGTTATATACAAACAACAGACCAAATTGCACTAAGACTAATAACACGAATAAGACACCCCCAAAACCCACTACACAACCCCTCCACCCAACTACTATACGAACGCACAAACATGACAAAGATTTCGGAAAGACTCATACATCTACAGACAAAATGGACAAACAACCCCTACAACTGGACCATACTGAATCCCCTTTGTCTCACAAGACCAACCTGACAATCCCGCTTCTGTTTCCCTACATCAACGCTACTCGAACACTTACAAACGCAACTGACTACTGGCCAATAAAATAATTTTTTCTTGTCATTAGAATTGGAAAGTTTGTTTAATAAGATTATTAACCTAGAATAAGATAATTTTCATCTTTGTTTTTTATTTAGACTAAGACTACATGTATTAAACAAGGGCAGAAAGGGCGATAGGTCGAAGGCCTTTTTTTAGAAATAAAGATGTTTACTACTACTACTCTTCTCCCAGTAACAACAAAACGTTTTTGTTCTGCTCAATTTTTACTTAATTTAAAATCCGCTGATTCAATTTGTATTATATTTATCGGTTTTTTCGTATAAATGCGTTCTGAATTAATGTGTAGGGAAAATGTGGCAATCAGAGAGCGACCGGTGCGTGGTTCCTCGCATTTATTCGCCCTTTGAAAATAATTATTAAACTAAACCGGTGAATTGTCCGCCGCAATGGATGGCAAATGAAATTTTGCAAAATATAGATAATAAAACATATCCACCGGGATAGGTTCAATTAATGTAAAATATAATAGGATTTCATTCCGGGCTCGGTCGATCCCGGCCGGACCCGTTCGCTTTTGTTATCCAACATTACTCGATTAAAATTATAGATATGGTGCGGGTTGCGTTTGTTTCGATTTTGTTTCTATTCCGAGTTGATTTGATTTCGGCCCATTAAACGATAACTGGCAATTTTCAAAATTGTAATTGGACGTTTGGGCTACATAATTGACGCAATAATTTTTCCAATATTCCACCAATCAGCTCAATTGAAATTCCAATCGTAATCCTCACAGTTGAACGTCTTACCAACGCTTACCTACTTTGGAAAACTTCAATCCTTTACTGCTTACCAGTTGCCCGGATTGGGACTCCGTCTTTTCCTGTGGGCAAAATTCACAATTTGATTAATTGACTTTGAGGATGGCAAATACATTGTCCTTATGAGCGATGAGTTCGGAAATTAATCGTGTTCTGATGACTAGTAACTAGTTGGATTTGTTTGCCGATCCATCTGTTAATCTATCGAATCACGCTGTTGCTCGGCCTGTTTCCACTTAATCTGGACCCATCCGCAGTCTACGATGTTTTGATCGATTTAGCCGGATAATTTGCTTTATGAAATAAAATCGGCGACCTAAAGTGGCCTAAAGCGAGGACAAGGACAAGGGAAAGATCCAAAACTGCCCTTCGGCTTTCGGTGCGATAATGAACAGGCCACTGTCCACTTTGCCTAAATCTGTTGCCAGTGACTTTTCGTCGTTTTGTTTTTTGTCCCTCAGGGCCTCGAGCTTTGTTCCAGCTTTAAATGCCAAAAGGGTAAATGCGACCCTTACGGGAATTTTTGTCGAGTTTTGCTTTGTGGGATGATTAATTCCCACTCAGTGAATGCGGCAGTTTAACAACTGAATTGATTGCTTTTAGAACCTAATTTTAATCAGTCAAATAAATATTTTCGCTGAAGACGCTCGATAATGATGCAATCAAAACGTTTTCCTTTGGAGAATCGTGCACTTAATCAACCAAGCCCAGTTTCAAGTTCAACAGAGTTGTCGAAAAAAGAACGTAAATTCAATAAACCATATCAGTTAATTTTCCGTAAAATGATCGATTCTAATCGGGCCAGTGCGATAGTGATTTATGCAAATCCGTGGAAAAAATCGCATCGATTGCGGTGTGGCGTGCATTACAACACGCCGCCACTAAAGGACAGGACAACGTGAAAAAAAAAACGTGTCAATGCAATCGCAAACGGTTAAAAATAACCCAATAATTTCGCATTTCCAAATCGAAAATCTACCGAAACCGTACAGAAATCAGAGTTGGTTGATACAAAACAATTGATTGCCGAATAGCGTCCCGTATTAGGGAGGTCGCGCTTGCATTTTTTCGTGCACGAAAATTGCGGAAATGTGTGTCATGTGAAGACAATTTTTAGCTTGTTTTTATAATCACCTTCAAATTTGGTTGCAAGCATTTGGAAATTTAATAATCGCGTAAATTCATCACGCAACTGAACAGAGGTTTTTTTAGAATTTGATCACAGTTGTTTAATTTTTGTTCAATTGTTCTGTTTTTTTATTTAATTCTTTAACCCTCTGATGGTTAACAAAACTATCGAGAATATAATTAAGGAGTCGAAATAAAGAACGAACAAAAGCAAACGTTTGCCGCTTTCCCTAAAATATTTTTAATTACTGTGTATATTTTCCTGACTGTATTTCAATTAAATCAAAAAAAAAATTCCTGGATTCCAGTCAATTTTATTGTTTATTATTGAAAATGTCACAAATACGTTTCGGTGTCTTTCTCCACCATCATCAGTTTGTGTGTATGGCTGTTTCCACCCCCACACATCTGACTCTCAATTAAATTGACTGGAACCCAGGAATTTTTTTTTTGGATTTAATATTTTTAATACAGGGTGAATCAGTCGAACGAATTCTGAAGGAATTTCAAATATTAGCCAGAAAACGGCGAATTTATTTAAAATCTTCAAATCCCATGTTGATTAAGTTAATACAAAACTCAGTACAATTTTTTTTAAGTTAATTGTGGGTATATTTTTTTGAAGTCGGGTTTTGAAAATGCGTTTTAGTGCGGCTAAAAGTCTCTAGTACCAGTTTGATGGGGCAATCGAGAGGGGAAGTCAAAAAGGGCCAACAATAGGAGTCGATTTATTCGAAACGGGCCCTTCGACTAGTCAATATAATCGCAATAACGAATCCGCGAACGGATACAGCGACTCTGATAAATCACGGAAAAAATAATGGACCGATCAGTCTCTGTATATGTCGATGGCCCTGGTAGCCCGAACTACGAGCTAAAATTTAAAAAAAAGACGGAATTGAGGTTATTGCATTTTAATTGGGCGGAATTTCGTTAATGCAATCGGCGTAATTGTTTCTTATCTTTATTTGACGGTTGTAAAAAGTTACGGTTTAGTTTAATGCGATTTGTTCGGTGGTTTTTGCGCCATTTTTTCCCTGTTGGTTGCATGTTTATTAACAAGATTTTTTGCATATTTTTGTGTCGAAATATTTTTTGCTATTCTTTAGTTGCTTACTTTTTGCTTCTTTATCAAATGCACCCTGTGACCTTACTGTTTCAGATGAAAATCGAGATCTCAATGGACATCATGACGACGACATTAAAAGGCAAAGATTCCAGTACAATGGCGATCCCCTTTGTTCCAATGTAAGTAAAGTTTATATAAAAAAAAGACAGATTTTCAAATTAATTAATTATTTTATTCTTCCCACTTTTCGACGGTTTGAGCGTTTTCTTCAAATTGAGCCATTTTTCAATTTTTTCCTTAAATCTTCATTCTTTTGTACGTCTAATTTAAATTATTACAAAAACGAAAAGAAAAAGACAAGACACTAAATGTGGGAAGGATTAGGAGTGAGAAAAGTTTGAGTGAAAAAATGAGTTTTGGTCAATCTTCTTCGAAGTATTTTTTTTCAACACTCTGTATATCCGAAACGATGCGATTTATGGAAATTTTGTAGGAAAAATATTATAACCTGATTTATTGACTTCCGAAGTTATAGCGATTAAACCTGAATCACCCTGTATAAACATAATAATGTTTTGAAACTGAACATCAATCAGATGGCCATAGGATCGATCAATTGTAAATTTCCTTTCCATTATAATCCAGTTGTCTTTTCCTGATCAATTGCAATCGATTTCAGCTTTGGCCATCGAGCAAATGGTCAATAAAGGATGAGCACAAACTTCTTTCGGAACTGGGCGGGGCTGGCACCACGACAGGTCAAACGGGCGGTTACTATGACCCCCATGGGGGTTTTGCTGGCGTGACTGGGGTCACATCGGCGGCGGACATCTACGACACCATCAACACCATGAGCCAAGCGGGCCAGAATCTCTACACGCCGCCGCTGGCCGGATCCCTAGGTAAGCATGGTTCTTGAGCATTTCCACGTGGTTAGTCCTTTCAACAGATGGTGGCGGTTTAAAGGTATTTTCCGGTTGTTTCTACAACGCATGGCTTTTTTCGCATGATTTAGGTTCGAGCTCTTTAACACCGCTGGCGCCCATTACTATGCATGAGATGAAGATCGAGACAACGAGACTGATGGATCCCACCAAATATGATCCGTCCATGTCGCCATACCATTCAGGTAAGGCTTTTATCATGCTTCTGATACTTTTGCGGGTTCATTAAAATCTAATGTAGGCTAGTTTGGATGGTTTTTAAGTTTTCGATGTAGGGCCTGAACTTTTTAAGTGGTTTTTTTGTTGTTTTGCATGTGTTTTTTTCTGTTTTGTTTCATTCGAAACCAAGTAGCCACTGAAAACAACTCGCCGTACAACATGAATACCGTCGAAGGCTCATCTCCGTCCATCCCTTTGGCAATGCCAGCAGAGCCGCCCACCAGTCAAGCGGCTGGATCTCCTGATCCTGCCGCCCTAACAGTGTTGCAGCCTAGTGGAAGTGGCCAACACTACAGCACCATGTTGCCGAGTTTCACCGGGTACTCAGGTAGGTAGATTTGAATTTGATTGCAAGATTGTCTCGTTGCTCTGGAATCATCCAGGAACAAATGGTGGTAAGTAGGATGTCTTCAAGTCGTAAGTCGTTGATTTCTATGCGAGAGGTCCAACATTGTTGCATTCAACATGTCCTAAACGTTTGCCCAAACACATACATTAAGTTACGGCACGTACTTTAAGCTCTGGCGATTGCATAATTAAAAATCGTTCAAAAAATGTGTTGTTTATTAATAGGTACGACAGTAGTTCCAGGTACGGATTACGCCTACAGTACAGCGTACAGCCAGTATGGAGCAGCTTACGGTACATATGGATACGGATCTGCATCCAGCGGGTTACTCAGTAAGTAAATAGTGAGTATTGTACGAGCAGAAAATAATAATACCCGATAGAAATAACAAATTTGCTGCAGTTGATTATTTAAAAACCGCACTCTAATCGTTTTGTTTTCGTTTGCAGATTCGTACTATTACACCAACAACGACATCGCGATCACTAATCCAGATGAGCAGACCAGCAGGAGTCCAACGGCGGCCACAAGAGCCAACTCTTTGGCATCAGCCAACTCGCCCACTGAAAGTGGCAGTGCCTGTCTGAAAACCGAAGCGATTTACCCGCACGAACTGAACATGGGGTGAAAACGGGGCCAAAACGTAGAGAAAATTAATATTATTATTTTGTAAAAAAACACAGAAAAAAGTTATTCAAATCTGAGTTTGAGTGTGTTCCCGCACGACTATCTAGTGAAGTCGGTGGCATTTGAAAGTTTGAACATGATCTGTTTGTAGTGTAAGAAATGTGTATAGAATTGTACAGGTTTGATGAATCAAGGCGACACTTTTTCCGGAAGTACAGACTGATTTTTCATACGTAACCCGAAAAGAGCATAAATCTATGCGAGTCCTGTAAACTTAATACGATCAGACGGCCACACCCCGCAACATGTATCAGAATCTTTATTGTACTTAATTGTTTTATTTTTTTTTCTTTATAGGATATTTTAATTAATATATTTTATTTTTATTCTAGCTTAGTTCACACCAAAGAATTGTTAGGAATTAAATTCGAATCTGTACAGATAGAGCACATTCATTATCATATCAAAATTGCGTAGCCTCGTTTTAAGGGCTACCCGATTTTTCATTTCGTAGATTTGTAGTTGTTTCGTAAATTTTATGTGTTGCACCATTCATTATCTCTCTGTTTTTATTTTATTTAGTTTCGAGGAAGTTTCCATCCACAGACCCTGTATTTATATATTCCGCCTTAGAAACGAGAAAATATTTTATTTTATCAACGAAGTTTTATTGAATATTGTGAACTAGTCAGACACCGAACCGTACTTGATAACTTCCAATGTCATCGTAATCCGCATTATTAATTCGAGTCGACAAGCGCTCTGATGAAAATTTAGTTAGGAAACTTGCTATTATTTCGAGTTTTTTTTAAGAAAAAAACGAGTATTTGTTCAATGCATGGAGAAATATTTCAAAAATAAAAAGACAGCAAAAACGAATTAAACAAAGAAATGTTTTCCTCACTATTTTCAGCAGAGTTCATTCGCCAACTGCATAAAGCATATGAAGGCGAGTTTTCCGTTACCAAAATTCCCATTTTATTGTAAAGTAACTTTCAACATCCAATACCCAGTTACCACAGTGGCTGAAACTCGCCTTCATATAGGCCCAAAAGATAATTTGTAGATAATTGTTTTTTTTTGTAAATACACCGATTTTATAAGGTTGTTCACGCTATACGATATGAAAGATTACGGCTAAATTGCTACAGTTTCAATTAGGATAGGCAGGCAGGCTGATCGGGGAAAGGTTTTCGGAAAAAGTACAAGTTTTTTAAAGTACAAGTTTTTGCTCAATTTCTCGACTCAAGCTAAAGTCGCTTTGGCGAAATTGAAATGCCCTGTATAGAATTAATCTGTTAATGTTATTAGTAGCCACATGGTAAAGCTTAAATACATACAATATAATTATATAATTAATTATATAATTAATATAATTAAATACATAAAATTATGCGATTTTAAAAAACTTTTAGCATGATAAGATTGACAGACTTTAGACACCAATAACATAACAAAATTAATAAAATGACCCAATTAAAAAAAAAAGGAAAGTTCGAATGAAACCAAGTAATCTCGCACGCTGTATTATGCAAGTTTTTTTTAAATTTTACCTTCGATAAACCTTTGTCGAAAAACTAAAGATAGATATGTAAATATTAAACAGTTCAACTACAATCCTTCGTGTCGTTTAGCGTAAACTATCCTGTATAATATACATTTTGTTGGTTTATGATGGCTTAAAATTTCGTTCCGACTTCAAAGTATTATATTTCATGAAAACTAACTTATTTTTCATATTTTTTACCCCTCAATGTGTGTAATAATATACCAAAGAGCCTACGATCTGTTTTCGAAAGGGTCGGGCATTTAAAAAGGTGAAAGGATATAATAGTGTAATAAAATTTAAAAAAAAACACAGACAAAATCCGTAATCTCATTTTGTTAGTAGAAATATTGCCCGCCTTTGCAAAAAAACGTTCGTAAAAACTGCTGAAAATTGACGTTAAAGCAAATTTCTGTTAACCAGCCTCATTGTCCACTATTCAAATATCCTTTCACGTTTTTAAGGTATTGTAACTATATTGTATTTAAAAATGTGATAGGCCAAAATCGATTTAGGCCCTATATAAAATATATTATGTACTTGCCCCTGATAAGAATGCAGAAAAATAAGAAATTTAAGAGTATTTAAGAAATTAAATGAAGAACCCTGTCACATTCACTCATTTAGCTGTAGGCAGTTTATATTTAGAGAAATAAAGAGAATAATGAAATGTTTAGAGGTTTTAATTTGTAGCTAGATTTGACCTTTGTGCAAACGACTTCAAATGCATGTGTGCTGAATAAAAAAGTTTCAGCTTTTTTAATATTTTTGAAATGGACCACCACCAGAATAAAATGCAGATTGGTCAGTGTAGTGTAGGTTGGTCAGTTTGGCTTTCAAACGAAATTTTTATTTGTGTCGGGGCAACAGCATGTTTAAGGAGGTAGCGAGCAGATATCAGGAGCAGGAGTTTAACGTTACGTTATTTTTTACGTGGATCTAGCAGCTCTCTATTAGCAAAATTTGAATGGCGAAACGAAATTTTCTCTGTATCAGGGCAGCAGCATGTTTCAGGAGGTAGCGAGCAGATATCAGGAGCAGGAGTTTAACTTTACGTATTTTTTACGTGGGATCTAGTAGCTCTCCATTAGTAAAATTTGAATGGCGAAACGAAATTTTTCTCTGTATCAGGGCAGCAGCATGTTTCAGGAGGTAGCGAGCCGATATCAGGAGCAGGAGTTTAACGTTACGTTATTTTTTATGAGGATCTAGTAGCTCTCTCTTTGCAAAATTTGAATAGCAAAACGACATTTTTCTTTGTATCAGGGCAGCAGAATGTTCAAGGAGGTAGCGAGCAGATATCAGGAGCAGGAGTTTAACGTTACGTTATTTTTATGTGGATCTAGCAGCTCTCTATTAGCAAAATTTGAATGGCACAACGAAATTTTTATTTGTATCAGGGCAGCAGCATGTTTCAGGAGGTAGCGAGCTGATATCAGGAGCAGGAGTTTAACGTTACGTTATTTTTATGTGAATCTAGCAGCTCTCTATTAGCAAAATTTGAATGGCAAAACGAATTTTTTCTTTGTATCAGGGCAGCAGAATGTTCAAGGAGGTAGCGAGAATATCAGGAGCAATGGAGAGTTTTCGCACAGTTTCATTGGAAATTTCAGTCGTTCGACGATAATTCGATTTGTATCAGGGCAGCAGAATGTTCAAGGAGGTAGCGAGAATATCAGGAGCAATGGAGAGTTTTCGCACAGTTTCATTGGAAAAATTTCAGTCGTTCGACGATAATTCGATTTGTATCAGGACAGCAGAATGTTCAAGGAGGTAGCGAGAATATCAGGAGCAAAGGAGAGTTTTCGCGGAGTTTCATTGGAAATTTCAGTCGTTCGACGATAATTCGATTTGTATCAGGGCAGCAGCATGTTTAAGGAGATATCTGGATGGAAAGCTGCAGCAGAATGTTTTAGGGGATAGAGGTGTGTATGTAAAAAAATCAAACAATAAAAATGAATTAAATCAATTTTATTAGGCAAATAAACACAAATAATTATTACTATTAATATTAACTAAAGCACTTTCGATGATCCTTCGTAGAGCGATTGATTCCTATTAAATCGTTGTGATGACGCATGCTTGTCGAGAACTCGGCAACTGAAAAAAAAATGAAGAAACTGTAATTATGTAATGAAACTGTAAATATTATCAAAATCCATTCTCAAAGAAAACTGCATACGGGGTGTTTTTTAGAGAGGATTTTACGATGTATAATAAGAAAAAACCGAAAAATGATCTAATAAAAGTGAAATAAAAAAAATCTAATAAAAGTTCATAATAAGGAAGATATGGCCCGTCAAACATTGCGACCTAAAAACAGCTAAAAACCGCTCTAAAAAGGCAAAAAATGTTGATTATGTCGGATCTGAAGAGTCCGTCATGGGATTTAAACTGCTCGTTGCATTCCTCGCCTCGTTCCGGTGAAAATGATGCCGAGTTCGAGGTATTTTGGGAGACTTGAATTTTTTGGAAAAAATATTTCTCTTATTAACTACCCCTTATGAAATTTTCGACCAAAAGTCGAATTTTCACAACCGTGTTTTTTGAGTTCAATGGATTGTTTCCGACCTAAGAAGCTGCCCGATAACGAATATGAAGTTTCGGGTTCATAATAAGGAAGATATGGCCCGTTAAAGATTGCGACCTAAAAACCGCTCTAAAAACGGCAAAAAATGTTGATTATGTCGGATCTGAAGAGTCCGTCATGGGATTTAAACTGCTCGTTGCATTCCTCGCCTCGTTCCGGTGAAAATGATGCCGAGTTCGAGGTATTTTGGGAGACTTGAATTTTTTGGAAAAAATATTTCTCTTATTAACCCCTTATGAAATTTTCGACCAAAAATCGAATTTTCACAACCGTGTTTTTTTGAGTTCAATGGATTGTTTCCGACCTAAGAAGCTGCCCTGATAACGAATATGAAGTTTCGGGTTCATAATGAGAATATATGGCCCGTTAAAGATTGCGACCTAAAACAGCTAGAAACCGCTCTAAAAAGGCAAAAAATGTTGATTATTTCGGATCTGAAGAGTCCGTCATGGGATTTAAACTGCTCGTTGCATTCCTCGCCTCGTTCCGGTGAAAATGATGCCGAGTTCGAGGTATTTTGGGAGACTTGAATTTTTTGGAAAAAATATTTCTCTTATTAACCCCTTATGAAATTTTCGACCAAAATTCGAATTTTCACAACCGTGTTTTTTGCGTTCAATGGATTGTTTCCGACCTAAGAAGCTGCCCGATAACGAATATGAAGTTTTCGGGTTCATAATAGAGAAATATATGGCCCGTTAAAGATTGCGACCCTAAAACAGCTAGAAACCGCTCTAAAAACGGCAAAAAATGTTGATTATTTCGGATCTGAAGAGTCCGTCATGGGATTTAAACTGCTCGTTGCATTCCTCGCCTCGTTCCGGTGAAAATGATGCCGAGTTCGAGGTATTTTGGGAGACTTGAATTTTTTGGAAAAAATATTTCTCTTATTAACCCCTTATGAAATTTTCGACCAAAATCGAATTTTCACAACCGTGTTTTTTGAGTTCAATGGATTGTTTCCGACCTAAGAAGCTGCCCGATAACGAATATGAAGTTTCGGGTTCATAATGAGAAATATATGGCCCGTTAAAGATTGCGACCTAAAAACAGCTAGAAACCGCTCTAAAAAGGCAAAAAATGTTGATTATTTCGGATCTGAAGAGTCCGTCATGGGATTTAAACTGCTCGTTGCATTCCTCGCCTCGTTCCGGTGAAAATGATGCCGAGTTCGAGGTATTTTGGGAGACTTGAATTTTTTGGAAAAAATATTTCTCTTATTAACCCCTTATGAAATTTTCGACCAAAAATCGAATTTTCACAACCGTGTTTTTTTGCGTTCAATGGATTGTTTCCGACCAAAGAAGCTGCCTGATAACGAATATGAAGTTTTCGGGTTCATAATAAGGAAGATATGGCCCGTTAAAGATTGCGACCTAAAAACCGCTCTAAAAACGGCAAAAAATGTTGATTATGTCGGATCTGAAGAGTCCCTCATGGGATTTAAACTGCTCGTTGCATTCCTCGCCTCGTTCCGGTGAAAATGATGCCGAGTTCGATGTATTTTGGGAGACTTGAATTTTTTGAAAAAATATTTCTCTTATTAACCCCTTATGAAATTTTCGACCAAAAATCGAATTTTCACAACCGTGTTTTTTTGCGTTCAATGGATTGTTTCCGACCTAAGAAGCTGCCCGATAACGAATATGAAGTTTTCGGGTTCATAATAAGGAAGATATGGCCCGTTAAAGATTGCGACCTAAAAACAGCTAGAAACCGCTCTAAAAAGGCAAAAAATGTTGATTATTTCGGATCTGAAGAGTCCGTCATGGGATTTAACCTGCTCGTTGCATTCCTCGCCTCGTTCCGGTGAAAATGATGCCGAGTTCGATGTATTTTGGGAGACTTGAATTTTTTCAAAAAATATTTCTCTTATTAACCCCTTATGAAATTTTCGACCAAAAATCGAATTTTCACAACCGTGTTTTTTGAGTTCAATGGATTGTTTCCGACCTAAGAAGCTGCCCGATAACGAATATGAAGTTTCCGGGTTCATAATAAGGAAGATATGGCCCGTTAAAGATTGCGACCTAAAAAACCGCTCTAAAAACGGCAAAAAATGTTGATTATGTCGGATCTGAAGAGTCCGTCATGGGATTTAAACTGCTCGTTGCATTCCTCGCCTCGTTCCGGTGAAAATGATGCCGAGTTCGATGTATTTTGGGAGACTTGAATTTTTTCAAAAAATATTTCTCTTATTAACCCCTTATGAAATTTTCGACCAAAAATCGAATTTTCACAACCGTGTTTTTTTGCGTTCAATGGATTGTTTCCGACCTAAGAAGCTGCCCTGATAACGAATATGAAGTTTTCGGGTTCATAATGAGGAAATATATGGCCCGTTAAAGATTGCGACCTAAAAACAGCTAGAAACCGCTCTAAAAAGGCAAAAAATGTTGATTATTCGGATCTGAAGAGTCCGTCATGGGATTTAAACTGCTCGTTGCATTCCTCGCCTCGTTCCGGTGAAAATGATGCCGAGTTCGAGGTATTTGGGAGACTTGAATTTTGGAAAAATATTTCTATAACCCCTATAATTTTCGACCACAAATCGATTTTCAAACGTGTTTTTTGTTCAATGGTTTATTTCCGATAGAGCTGCCGAACGAATGAAGTTTCGGTCAAATAGGAAGATTGCCCGTTAAAATTGCGACTAAAACACTCACAAGTCAAAAATGTTGTTATGTCGCTGAGTCGTCATGGGATTTACTGCTCGTGCACTCGCTCGTTCCGGTGAAAAGGATGCCAGTTCGAGGTATTTTGGAGAAACTGAAATTTGCAAAAAATTTCGATTTCCCTATGAAATTTCGAAAAATTTAAAGTGTTGGGGATTGCATAAAGATGGCACTAAATTGGTGCATTGGACCTACTTCGTCCGTTGCCCACAATAAACTGAACTGAATGTTCAACTTTTCAAAAAAAGTTCGTACAGAACTTACATAATCAGATAATCGTTTGCTTGGTGGCCCTTCGGATGACTCATTGCCTTTGTAGAAAGTGACTGTTGCGGCCATGGCAATATTTCCAAAGACAAATTTCTCGTTCCAACGTAAGGAAAGTCAACATCAACTAAACGAAAAACGCTCCAAACGCCGATCCATCACTACTTTAATTTTAAATTTAGAGGCATTTATGTTTGTCTGCACAACGCCAAAACTAATTTTTTTCGCATTGGCGATTTTGTAGAAATTTCCAGTTTGCCGTAAACAAAGCAGCTTTTTCAGTCAAAGATAAACAAACATAGCCGTTCATGCGGCGACTTTTGTATTCTAAATCATATTGTCAGAGGCTGCACAATTTCCAGCAGCTTCACCAAAATCAAAGCAACGCATTCACAAAATATGCCATGATTTGCGAATGCTTCACTTTGATTGCACTATAAACAGAAACGGAATACTTAGCTTGATTTTTTCTCCATTTTTAAGAAACTTTGAATTCGTGGATCGTGAAATGTGCAAAAGCGGCCTAAAGGGCAAATTCAGATTCAAGTCAGATATGGGTTTATGGATCCTTTTTTCTGCTCGCAGAATTGACAGCGACGGAATAATTAACTTGATTTCACACTAGCTCTCGCATCTATCTTTTGTACTTTTTGTAATTTTGAATCTGTGCGCCATTCACGAGGCCAAATCCTCGCATGCAAAAATATCTGGGCTACCGCTAGACGAATGTGATCGAGTTTGACGTAAATAATTATTTTGTGAACGTGGATTTCGAGACTTGCTGCTCCCAACATGTTTATCCCTTTCAGATTCATAACTCAATCACGTTGCATCTTTGTTTTTAGAGAGCAAAAGTTAGGATAACGAAGAGCGCTTGGCACCGAAACCTCACTAAATTGTCATATTATAGGTTAAAATTCCTATCACAGATAACCTCTGTGATCTGTGATGCAAGCTTACTCTATTCAACTCGCGGGATCCTATTCCTGGCCTTAGGATACAGGGAAATGTGCGAAATGTGCACCGTCTCCATCTCCTTGGTCAGGTTCTCCTTCAAATTCACCGGCTTAAACGTGGTACCAATGGTGACGGTCTTATTCACATTGAACATGTCCACACTTTGTCCATCCAACTTGGAAGGTTTCAATCCAGCAATATTGAGTGGCAAGTTCTTGGACTTTGCCTTCCGCTTCTTGGGCTTGATTTTTTTTCCTTTGCGTCGATAATACAACACTTCACCGGCTAGTGTGATCATGGCTAAAGCCAGACCGAAGAGTGTGGCTATAAACACTCCACCTGAAATGAAAAAAAAATGTACGGAAAAAATGAGTACTTGCATATAGAAATGTTTTTCGGGCTTTGAAGCCGTGGTCCATGGGAATTTCTTCCTGACGTTTCGTCCACAACTGCGGTGGACATTATCAAAGGCGATGAGGCAGTGGGCGAAGTGATCTCCCGTGCTTTCCGACTAAGACTGGTTCATCTTCTGGATTCTTTGTCGTATTTATGCGACTTCTTCCTGAAGCACCTCAACTCAATCAACTCAAAAACACAGTTCACTATGGAAGTGGAGAAGGATGGGCGACTGCCATTTTTAGATGTCTTGGTAGCCAGAAAAACCAACGGAAAGCTGGCCCACAGGGTGTACAGAAAACCGACACATACCGACCGGTACCTGCACAGTGGATCAAACCATCATCCCAGTCAAAAGAGAGGAGTCATTAAAACCCTCACCGAAAGAGCCAGAAGAATTTGCGAACCATATGAGTTAGAAAGAGAATTGAAACACCTAGAAAGAGCCTTTGGTTGGAATGGATACAGCAAGAACGAGTTTAATAGAGCAATTCGACCAAGAAACAGTGGAGGTCGTCCTGAGGAAACAGATACGCATGATGAGCGTCGTAATACATACATACATGGAGTCACGGACAGGATCGGCAGGATACTGGGGAAACACAGAGTGAAAACAGTCTTTAAACCAACTCGAACAATCCAACAGACTTTGAGATCGGCCAAGGACAGAACGGGATCCTTTATCGGCACCAGGAGTCTACAGGGTTCCATGCAGTTGTGGCAGAGCATATATCGGCACCACAAAACGTAGTGTAAACACGAGGATCACTGAGCATAAAAGAAGTTGCAGATTAGGACAAACAGAAAAATCAGCAGTAGCGGAACACGCACTTCTAGACGGCCACCAAATACGTTTCGATGAAGTGGACATTTTGCACCAATCTCAACGGTATTATCCGAGACTAACCAGAGAGGCCATTGAGATCTTCAAACATGACAACAATTTTAACAGGAAAGAAGAAGTCACGGTCCTTAATCCAGATTGGAAACGCGTTTTGCGGCAAACACGTGTACGCCAAAACCATTGAAGCGCCTCCCACTCCTCACGCATGAGCTCACACGGCCGGACCGCATAAATACCACAAAGAATCCAGTAGTTCAACCCATCAAGAGGGCAGGAAAGAGAAAGGCCCCTGGACATGATGGAATATCAAATGAGGTTCTCAAGAAAATCCCAAAAACAACAATTGAGGACCTCACCACAGTGGCAAATGCAATCCTGGACCTTCAACACTTCCCAACCACATGGAAGAAGGCAATAGTTGTATTGGTGCCCAAAAAGAGAGCAAGCCGGAAGCTGCTTACGTCTTACAGGCCCATCAGCTTACTACCTATGATGGGCAAGATTATGGAAAGATGTATCCTGACCCACATCCAGGACACAATAGAAGACAAGAAGGTGCTGCTAGATGAGCAACATGGATTCAGGCCGGGTCATAGCACCACCACACTCACAACCCGGCTCACAGCAAGGATCCAGCAAAGGTTAAACCGCCGAGATGGTCTAGGAGCCGTCTTCCTAGACATGTCAAAGGCGTTTGACAAGGTTTGGCACCAGGCCCTACTAGCCAAGATGATCAAAGCAGGCTTTCCGGGACACCAAACCAAGCTCATCAGCAGTTACCTATCTGGACGCAGCTTCCAGGTCAAAATAGATGGTCAGCTCTCAGCCAGCAAACCGGTGATGTCAGGAGTCCCCCAAGGATCAGTGTTGGGCCCTACCCTCTTCAACATCTACATGGCAGACTTCCCCACCACCAAGACAACAGAGTGCTACATCTACGCAGATGATGTAGCACTCACAGGCACAGGGAAAGTCGCCCACATGAAGGAGAGAATCCAAAGACATCTCGTCCAGGTCCAGAAATGGAGCAGGAAATGGAAAATGGAGTTCAATCCGGTGAAGACACAGACTATATACTTCACCACGAAACGACTCCAGAACCCGCCAGGCCAGCTGGAGCTTGAAGGACAGCGGCTACCATGGAAGTCCAAGACAACCTATCTTGGACTTATCTATGACAAGCGACTGGTCTGGCACGAACAGATCACAGCCACCATATCAAAGGCAAGATACCTGCTCCAGGCCTACTATCCGCTGCTGACAGGTAAGCTCTTCCTAAGAACAAAGGTCAGAGCTTACAAACAGCTAATCAGACCTGTACTGACCTATGGATCACCAGCGTGGTCCACGGCCAGCACCAGCCAGAAACTCAAGCTGGCAAGGATCCAGAACAGGATACTGAGGACAGCAGCCAAGGCCCCGTACTTCGTGAGGAACACAACCCTCCAAAGGGACCTGAAGACAGAAGACCTGCTGGGCAACATCCAGGGCTTAACATCAAAGTTCCTGGATAGGGCCCGGCAAAGCAAGAATCCCACAGTCAGGGATTCTTGCGCCAAGAAGTTCCATTGTGACCGCAGACAGCTCCCTGCGGACACAGTTTAAGAAGCAGACGAGGACCACACGCGATGACCAGTTCCAGCACCACAACGAGGACCATGGACTAGCATAAGTTAGTTAGGAAGCACGAGATGATGAAAATAAATATGTTCCTAATGCTATTAATATAGCAATGCAGTAGTTGAAACCAGTCTTAGTCGGAAAGCACGGAGATCACTTCGCCCACTGCCTCATCGCCTTTGATAATGTCCACCGCAGTTGTGGACGAAACGTCAGGAAGAAATTCCCATGGACCACGGCTTCAAAGCCCGAAAAACATTTCTATATGTGATTTGACCGGCAGTGAAAGCCTTCATAGTCTGATAATGAGTACTTGATTCGATTTTGAATTAAAACTCATGAATGTGTATCAGAAAAATACGATTAATTATAGCAAATTTAGTACTAAGTGATTCAGGATGATTCTTTGCGTTAACCAAACTCAATTCATAAAAAAACTGAGAGGATTTTCACTCACCTAAACTCTCCAAAGTTATTCCTTCGTTGTCGTCAGTACTTGGGCAGTCTCCTTTTGCGGAATCGTTCCAATATTTGGCTTGAAGTTGTTCGAAAAATCGATCTTTTTGCAAATCCAAAATCCTGAAACCAAAAAATTTAACAATTTTGTTAAAGATATAAATAGAAACCATGAAAGAATACACACATAAAGTTGCAACAAAAAAAGTACTGTTAAAAGTCACATAAACTTCTTCTACTACTTACACTTTACTTAAGTCGTCCTGCAAATGGCTGCCTTGCTGAACAGCAACAGCATACGGTTTTTCAGCAAAAACTTCCCCAACTTCAGTGAGGTTGCAATTTTTGCTGATTTCATACTTGATTTCGCTGGAGTCGTGAATGAACGCAAAATCAGCATCTGCAGGTTTAAAAAGTACAAAAGATGTGAAATATAAAATCAACAATGTGGTGGTTCTTCAGACCTAAATGCTCATTGGTAATTCTAAATCCCTCCGATGCATTTGCCACAGGATTTGAATCGTTGATGGCCAGTAAAATGTGCCCATACTGTTCTCTGATTGGATAATCCCAAACTCTATAGCGGGTGTCGTCTGTGGATGCGTTCAGCGTTAACTCTTTCCACATTCTATCAGGAAAAAAAAAGTGTAAAGAAGCTGGAAATTTTCTTCAATGTATGCCTTCTTACCTGTACAGAGTGTCTTCGGCAAACTTCATATTGATGAAGTACATGTGGGTTTCAGAATCCTGGACAACCGTGTAGTTGATCCGGGACTGTCTAGCGAGTTGTTCCAAGGACTGAACTGGTGCCTGAAATTTCAAAACATTTTTCTTATCACATTTTTAATGAAGAATTGCGTTCGTTTTCGTCAGTCAGTTTCTCCTCCTGTGGCACTTAATCAGGGATTTTCTGAGCAGGTTTACATACACTAAGAAAATTCTGTTTTAAAACTTGTTACCTGCATTCTTTCGACTGTTAAAAAAGCAGCCAAGTTCGCAGTGAAAGTGGCCAGCATTAAAACGACGAACAGCCAATAGGCGGCCACTAATGTTCTTCCAGAAAGAGCTTTTGGAGCCTCGCCACCCCCTTGAGGCGTAAAAGAAGTGAGCGCGAACCAAAAGCTCTCTTTCAAGGTAAACTCCCTGAAAAAAATGTTAAACAAGACTTTATGAATTTGAAACTTAAACACAGGATACAACGTAAATTTTGCGAAAAATAATATAAAAAAGCTTGAATATAAGGAAAAAACTTATATTAATGAGAACAATCTTCCTGAACATTACCTGCATGGATATGGATAGGCTTTTCGATTATTCCTGGCACTATATGGGGAATATTTGTCTAGAAACCATATCATGAAACCAGTAACGATCAGAGCCCCGACAATACTGAGCCAAACTTCCAGCTTCAGAACGGTCATGAATTTGAACAAAGAGGTCTTCCGGACTGGCTTCCGCATTACTAAAAGACAATTAATTAAAAATCAGTAAGCAATTAGGCTTGGGAGTGGCTCAAAAACATCCTACCTATAGTAATGCCTGTTTGTTCGTAATATGGAGCCACAAAGTCGATGACTTCTTCCTTATCGGCCGTCATAATTACCGCCGTAATGGCGATATCAGTTTCCTAAATAACGCAAAAAATTACACAGAAAACGCATTTAGCTTATAAACTTCTTACCCCAACAGCCAAATCTCCTACTATGCCATCCCAAGTGCCATTCACTTTTTCCCCAAAAGTACCAGTTGCCGGTTCCACAAACACATAGTCAAAGTTCATGACTTCCGAAATTTTTTGAACAAAATCAGCGCAATATCCGGTCCAGTAGAATTCGCCAGTTTGCGGATCCTGAGCCTTAAACGACCAAGGAATTGCCTGAAAAACACAAAACAAAAACCGTTTGTGCATGGGGCATTTACATTTGAAACACTTGGTACAATAGCCAATTGACCAGATCTCGTCAGTTTCTAGTTTAGTTTCGCCCGTATTTCTTTCATTACAAAGTTGCTATTTCCTCAAAATTCTGTAAAAATTTTTATAAATTAATAACATTTTTCCATGTAACTTACATGAGTAATTCCTATTCTGTAAAAAGCCCTAATAGGATCAATTTGCTTTCCAGGTTCGGGAGTGAGTTTTCCGTTTGCATACTGCGCAATTGTCTGAAATAATTATAGAAACTTTAGTGAAAGTTAAAGACATCAATAAAATAATAAATAAATTCAATAAAAAAAAACAGACATAAATGCAGCGCAATTATTGATATGGACCGCTAATTAATCATTGAAATGAAACGGTATATTTGGCTATTTTTATCGTTTTTTAATTAACAAATTATTGGTAAATAACACCAGCTTGTGGTTTATGCTTGAGAGCCTTCCAATTACCTTCCAAATTAATTGACTTGTTTTTAATATTATTTCGAGAAATTAGCAGCAAAAATATGTAAAAATGTGTTCGATTTCTGTACAAGTTGATTCAAGAGGTTATTCAGAAGGGGGTTTTAAAATCTTAATTTTTTTGGAAGAGTAAAAATCGAACTTAAACTTTTACTTTGCTTATGGTTGTCTTCTCAGAAATATCCATAAAATAGTCCTCTCCTCCTGAATCACCCTGTATAATGCGCAGTCATTTCACTACTGAAGAAAACCCAACAAAGTAAAAATCTTCTGTCCTAATCCTCACCTGAAAACTCCCATTAATCAACTTCTCCACATTTCCTCTGACGGCAACTTTTACGCTTCGATCAGTCAGGCTCAGCACATTGGAATTATCGGCTACTATCGAATCCAACATGTCATCCAAACGCTCTTTGGTGTCTTCGGAAAAACTCGCTTTTTCACACTGAAACTCCTCTTCCGGAAACTCCAGACTTTCCTCTGCAGCCATTTTGGCCAGTCGGCTTAAGCCCCAAGCCAGCCAATAGAGAAACTGCTCATTAAGGATGAAATTCGACGGACATCGACTCTGAATGGAAAGATCCAAACAAAGCTCAGACTTCATGTACATGAGCGAAGGCGTTTGGTTTTGGAACACGCTGTTGTCGAAGATTCTTGTTTCAAAGTCGGTGAAAACGAAGTTCCAACGATCTGAGAGCGCTAGAAGGCCCTCATTCAATGCCTAAGAACATTAACTACGTCCTTAAAACCACCCATTAACCTGACTAGAATTTAAGGTACCTGCGAAACAAGTTTGTTCATGTTCTTTGCGGATGCAACAATGGCAAAGCTATGAGGAATTGGACGAATGCTTTCAATTTTACTGGCGGTGGATCGATTCAAGGCATCAGCCATCACCATTCTTAGGCGCACCGAGTCCAACCAGTAATACAACGATTGGTCGATATCTGAAACCCCCAATAAAACCAACCAAGTGTCCTCAAGTCTCTCCAAAAACTCACATTCCTCTTTATCAAAAATCACCACAACATCCGTCGAATTCCTGCTATCTAGATAGGAATCCAGCAAGACCAGGAATGGAGCTACGGAAACATCAACGTGCAAATATGGCAGGCTCATGTTGCTGGTCAGATCCTGAGCCACTTCGTTTCCAGACCAGGCAAAGTCAAGGATGAGGTTGAAGCCTTTGGACAGCGCGTCACAGATCTGCTTATAGTGGCTGCTTTCATCTTCATTCAACAGCACAAGAAGAAAGGAAATGTCCTGATCTTTGTTCACCTTTAGAAAGGCGTTTTCAAAGTACTTCACCTCGGCTGCTTGGTCTGGTTGATAAAGCGTCACTGAAAAGAAAAAGACAAGTGTTGAAAGTATGTGCTCCAGTCAGAAATCTGAACTTTCCTTGCAATGGATGTAAATTATACCAAGTATTTTAAAAGTCTCTTAGTAGGGAGGGTCTGAAGAATTTTTTTAGAAACTTTTTCCACATTTTTCGACACACCGGAATTTTATAATCAACTTGGGTTGAGGAACTGAACAAATGTCACTACAATATAAACAAATCAAACATTCAAAACAGTAAAAAGTATAATAAATGGATTTTTCTTCGTAGAGCTGGAGAATCTTCTGCGTTCAGAGGCCATCAAGTATCTATTCTTCCAGCAGAGAGCGTGAATTATGCAAAACTGTCTGTTGGATGCTTCTTGCCTCTTCAGTTTTTCTTGTTGTTACAGCGTGTTGGTCTCTTTGAGTTGTCGTTTTTATCTTTTCCCGGTTTGTTAAAGGCCTAATTATTAAAAAGCAAGTCCCCTGACCGCATTTTCCCCATTAGTCAGAGCTGCAATTCCGTTACTGGCCAAGTTACTGGCCAAGTTTTTCACCATTTTGTTGCTGATTCCATTGGGTCCGAAAGATTTTCTTGCACTTGTTTTCGCTTGGGTGGTAATTCAGCCTACCGTTTACAGATCTGAAGAGGGTTTTTTCTCTTCGTGATGTTTAATTTATCACATTTTTTAACTTTTCTATTCCAGCAATCAAGAGGTTCGTGGGCTAATTATAAATTAGTTTCCAATTTCATGTTCAATTAGGAAGAGAAAAGGTCTCTAGATATTTTCGTGCGCCACAGCTCGTTTTCGTGTAAAAAAAATAAAAGTCGAACCCTTGCATTAAATGCCTTAGTTGCCAAATGCTCATAAAATACGATATTTTCAAGTAAAAAAATCATACGCTACCGATTTTTTGCAAAATAAAAATTCGCTTCCATTTTTGTGACCAATTAGGAAGAGAAAGGGCCTCTTGATATTTTTCGTGCCACCCCCGTTTTCGAGTAAAAAAATAAAAGTCGAAGCGAAGCAGTATTCGAGCTGCGCAGTGCTCAATGGTATTTCCGGCTCAATGGTATTTCCGGTTCCAAATATTGTTTTTCATTACATTGCCATTAAATTTTTCTCTGATTTTAAGAGTGTCCGTCCTCTTTTCATGTTTTGTCATGTTTGATTTATAACATTATTAAGTTTTCACTTTTAGTTTAGGCACAATTTGAATTTTACCCACGCAAAAAATCACTTCTGTTTTATTGCAAAATTCAACCAATTTAAATTCACTCATCGAACATAAACTGAAAGAAAACTTTCCCAATAATTTTTTTGAAAAACTCCTGACATAGTTGCGGTTCAATTCTCTCCAATTGAATGCGGTTTCAATTAAAACTTTGCACAATAAAAAAGTGTTTCTGTTCTGAAAAAACGCACATTTTCACTGAATGTAAATAGAGACAGCAGAGGGAAAGTTTCACTTTTAATACGAAACCGGTAATGCTGATTCACAGGAGAAAATTAAGAAAATATTTAGTTACGTGAGTTGACTGTTTGTCAATGTAAAGGCTTAATTATCAGTTCAGTCTCAAAAAGCCCGATCAAATTTGATTTTTCTACGTTGAAAGCGCAGCAGGTGCAACTATTACGCGAACGATTTACCTGGCAGGTCAAAAAGTGAATGGAAAACCTTGCAGGTTGATTGAATGCAACAAGTGACCTAAAGTGTACTATTTGGCTTTTTATACTTTGTCGTTTTGTAAAGGTCTCTTTAATCACTGCTAAATGACCCCCAGCAGACCGAGAGAAATTTCCCCAGAAAATGAATTAACACTTTTTTTTTAATTTGCTTTTCTCCGTATACTGGTTTTGCCTATGTAGTTTCAATAGGAGTGGAAGAAGCCATTTGAAACTGACTAGAAACTAAAGAGCTTAAATGCACATCGATTGCAGGAATTTGCCATTGCGGCAATAAATTCACAATTATAAAAAAAAGGCATTAGAAATTGTCCAAATTCACTGCTCCCAATCAACAACTATTTAATATTTTCAATGTCCCCGGTAGATACAGTGAAAAAGCTATTTACACTGCAACGACAAAACAAAGACAGCGCATTTATTTAAGTCGGATAAATTAAAATAAAATCACTAAGAATCGGGTCTGGTCAGTGCGGTGGTCGATAGAGATGAGCTGCGCTATCGACTTTGCTATGAGGAAATTTTCACTTTTCCCAGCGAATATTTTCAGTTTAATCGGCTTTTTGAGGCAATTTTGACTGGATTTGATTTGCGTTTGAAAATGTATTGTATATTTATTGAAAATTAATATACAAGGTATTCACATGATCAAAAGGAAACAGCTAACATACTTGGGCTAAAAAAAGGAAAATGTGAAGAAAGAATCTATTATTTTGAATCTTGTGGCACTAAAAGTAATCTTGGTCAGTTTTTCAGACAGCGTTTCAGAAACGGTCATTTTTTGAACTTTTTTCATCCAGTTTCAGTGGAGAATTATGTATTTATTCAGCACATGTTTACATTATTGGCGTGTTAATCAACATTTTTTAATGAAACACAATGAGATTGTATTCATCCTTCCGATTATCAAAATTTTGTCTGTGCATAAACCATGAGTATTTTACAAAGAGCGCAAAAATGTCGAGACAGGATTAATGCGTCCATTAAGAAAAAGAGAAGTGATTTTTGTGCCAAAACACTCAACAATTTCATACTTGACCAAAGAGGACGGACGCAAAATATGAGTTTTCTATACGTCACTAAAAAGAATTCCAGCTAGCAAGTAAAAAATTCTGGTAAAGTTTCGACCAAGAAGCTCAAGAATTTTCTGCTGATTATAGGAACAAATCCATGTCAAGTTTTATTAAAAGAACTTATGAGCATCAATATCAGATCGTCTTCGTTTGTGGCAAAGAATATCACAGTGCCATTTTGATTGTGTACTGATGCGACACTCTTGTCCATTAGAATCGATATCGAATTGACCATGGTCCATTCCTTTTTGCGCCATTTCACTGAAACTATCAGGCAGCAAGTGCATTGTGAATTCTGCGGTTATTTCAAATTCTGCCCCCCGTCTATTAAAATGTTAAACGCAATAATTTCACGTTTTGGTCAGCTTGCCACTATCTCCTTGTATAATATGTTCGACTGTCAGCTTTTCTAAAAGTACGCAGTTTTTTCGACATTGCAAGATAAAGCTGTTTAATAATAATCAACTTGTTTTAAAATTTAAAAAAAAACGGCTAATCTCTATTCTCATATGTTAATGATTCCAAAATAATTTGTTTTAGTGCGAACTCGCGTTTACTTTTACAGTGACTGGTTTTGTTTCGTGATATTAATGCGGTTTCTTTTGGTAAGTCATGTTTTAATTGGTGTTGGTTAATCAGATGCCCATCTGAGGTAGATAATTGTTTTTATGTAATGTTGGTACACATTCCAATGCACACATTTTCTTTTTTCGATTTTTTTCGTTAGATTTTGATGCTGATGCACCTTTGATGTATTGGTTTAATCCGAAGTCTATTGAGAAACTATATAACAAAAACCATTAAAAAACCGAGCAATTAATGCAATAGATAACAGAAATAAACTAATCTGATTTCGAAAACAAATACACGATAAATCTGCGCTAATTTAATGGAGCATGCCTAAACAGCTTGCTTAAAAGTACCTTAGCAATAATTTAACCGGTACAGAAACTGAGTATAATTTAATAAAGTCAGTGAAATAAAGCTTTGTAATATTGCAATAAAAACAGTTTTATTTTAACACAATGACCGACGGTTTTCTGATATCGCAAGTGGAACAGCCGTCTGGCTAATGAAAATTATGTGCCATTATCTCAACACGTTGCTACTTGATAAGCAAATGAATATTGCAACGGCTTTTTTAAGTGACAAAATGCACAATAAAATAAATGGCACGCTAATTGGAACATTTCCTATAACAAATCGGAAATTTAATTTAAGTGGCAATTAAAAAAAACGATAAGAGATTTGCTTGGAAAATTGAACGAAAAAAAAATGCTCGAGGAATAGTGAAAGGAACAATTTCTGCTCAAAATTGGTCTTTTAAAATGTTTTTGAAGCTCACTGCTTTCAATCAAATTTTTTTAAAAATCTCACCAGTTTTTAACCAATCTGGCTTGAACCTGATCAGTTTTTCGGGTTTTTGAGTCGTCGTAAAACAGAATTTTTTCCTGACGTTTCGCAGGTACCATTTGCTTTCAGGTACCATTTGCTTTCATCTTCAGACTGGTGCTGAATTCCTATAAGATCTGAATCGATCAACTATTCAAGCATTGTTTTCTCGTTGTTTCACGGAAAGAAATTTCACAGATTTTTTAATCTGAATTAATTGTTTAATAATTGTTGTAGAAATTCCTAATTGCGCATAAATAACGACGAACAATGTGTTGCAGATACACGAAACTTCGTGACAAATGGAGCAAAACCCCCATTACAAAACCCAGATCATGGACAGATAATAATGCGAAATAGTTCAAATAATCTAGAAGAATGTATTTCAAATTTGGTAAGTATTCAGTAGAATATTCTGAAAATTAATTAAATAAATGTTTGCTTCAGAAAAATATATATATATGTAAATCAGAACGATGAAAACATCAGGACATATTTATGCAGGAATGGTCTTTTCCCTAAGAACGTTCATAAATTGCCATAACAAAACGTGTTTTCATTTTTCAAATCGCAAGATTTCTTTAGAGTCATTCACTATAATCTGATTCTGTCATTAAATTTAAATAATTAATCGATTATACATTCTTAAAAGGAGTGTTTTGTTTATTCAGACTGCCACATCAATATTATCGTATCAAATTCATCATATCACATAAAACGTTTAATTTTAAAGCATAATAAAAAATAATGGTAAAAAGTATGTGTTTTTGCAGATGGAAATCAAGCCAATTCGCATCGTAACGATGCAATAAAAGTATCAACTTTAATAATTTATCCACGATTCTATCAGATTTATTGAGGTTTAAGGTCACTGCTCTCAAACATTTAAAAAATATATTTCATTATTATCGCTAAAAATATACAGTCACGATACAAAAAAAACTTTATTACTGGTATAATAAATGAAAACGGTATTGAACTGTATACAGACAAGGCCAAAGCGGACGCATTTGCCAGACATTTTCAACATGCCTTCACAACCTCCACTAACCCTAACTTTGACGACCAAAATTTTTACGCAATAAAAGATTGATACGAGACCTACTTCACAAACGAAACAAACAACGCACATCAACTAATTACTGAAGCAGAATACGACGAAGCACTCGCACACATTAAAAACACGGCGCCGGGAAAAGGCAAGCTACTGAAATATCTTACCCCACAAACACACACACACATACTGAACCTATTCAACAACTGTATTGAAACTAACACGATACCAGATACCTGGAAAACAGGAATAATAATACCAATTTTCTGAAACCGGACTAGACAATACACAAACACAAAACTACAGACCCCACTACTCCCTGTACTGAGTAAAATTTTTGAAACTATAATAAAAAATAGACTGCAACAATCAGTTGGACAACACATACCACAATACCAATTCGGATTTAAACCTAAACACTCAACTGTTCACCCACTTTTTATACTAACCAACAACATACAAACAACTCACCTCACGAACAAGAAAACAGCATGTCTCTTCATGGACATCAATAAGGCCTTTGACAGTGTCTGGCATAAAGGACTTTTATATAAACTTTACCAGCTTAAAACCCCCAAATACATAATTGACGCAGTCAGAAACCTACTCACAAACAGACACCTGGAAGTACGCATAGACAACACCCTCTCCTTTGCTTTCTCCCCTGAACAAGGACTCCCACACGGATCCCCGCTGTCACCCCTTCTTTACAATATATATTGCCACGACATATACAATCACAGTCTCCACAAAGACCCATTGACAAATCTGCTTACATACTACAATACGCCGACGACGCTGCATTGATCGAGCACGACAAACTACAGTAAAAGCAGTACAAAAACTTCAAACACTAACAGACAATACAATTGCTTGGTTCTACAAATGGAGACTTACACCAAACGCCACGAAAAACCAACTACTTTTACCAAACCACCAAATTAAAGACGACTCTCCATCAATAACAACAGACGGAAACAGAATTAGACCAAAACAAGAGGCAAAATATCTAGGAATGACACTGGACCAAAAACTAAAATTTACAAAACACGCACAGAACGTAAGAACAAAAATCATTCAACGGACAAAACACTTCCGATCACTGACGTACAAAGACAAAGGAATTAGTACAAAGACCGCCACAAAAATTTACCAATCAATATGTAGACCTCTGCTTGACTACGGACATATACTGACAGCGAATGCATCTGGGAAAACTAAACAACACATTCAAACAACAGAACAGATTGCCCTGAGATCAATAACGAAAATAAGACATCCTCAAAACCAACTACTCTACGAACGAACAAAAATAATGCGAATAACAGAAAGACAACTCCAATTGCAAACGAAATGGAAAAACAATCCCCAGAACTGGACCCTACTGAATCCCCTTTGCCTCACGAGACAAACGAGACAATCCCGCTTCCGTTTCCCAACAACAACACTACTTGAACACTTCCAACACGACTGAACCAACCTGCTTGACGATGAAAAGACATGACATAGAAGAGATAATTTTTTTTTGCTTGGTAATAATTTTAAGTTTACTGTTAAGATAGTTTAAGTTAGAAAATTAATCCAATACATGTATATACAGAGTTTTATATAATTTAAGAATCACAAACATACTTAGAAACGGTTTCAGATAATAGACACAAACAACGCAAATATAAAATGATCAAACATTATTATTTTCCATAAAAACCCGATTTTTACAGTTCTATCTCGAATTTTCAATCGTAATTAGCTCTAAAACCGCTCAAGATATCTAAATGAATGAAGATACCTTTTTTGCAGAAAAATGTTCGAGCTTTCATACCAAGATTGACAAATATTGGAAAAAACTCCAAGAAAAAATTGTGGTCGTTTTTCATTTGCATATTGAGGCAAATGGCGTTGAAACCTGTCCAGTTTTATAGCGTAATTTTCAATCGTTAATTTCTTGGAAACAACTCAAGATATCGAAATGAACGAAGATGGCCTTTTTGCAGAAAAAAGCTATATAGTTTATTCATTTCAGTTTCTGCAGCAGTTTTCAAGCTTTTTCCGATGGAAAAATGCGCATATTCATTCACCGTGCTGGAATCAGCAGAGTTTCATATTTTAAGATAAAACTTAAAAAAAAACTTAAAATATACCAGTAAGAAGCCATTCAAGAAGTTGAACTGCTAGTCAAGCCATTCAAGTAAATTTGATCAAAAGAACCAAAAAAAATGAATCAACAACAACAACAAAAATTAGCCTGTTTTGATGATGATTGATAAGTCCAACGTTTCGGTCTGCAGGTACCTGCGGCCACCCGAAACCTTGTGAACATTGAACTTTTTCAAGGCAATAGAAGTCTGAGTAGTTTGGCCATCTAAATTAGCGTTAATGGGTTACTTTGGGAAAAAAATCTTCCTCAACAACTTAAATGCGTTAATTAATTTACCATTCCCAATAAAACACTCGGATTAATTTTCTACCTTAAAAACAACAAGTTTTTAACAATTTCCGGTGATTTCCTAGTGCGCCGAAACAATCCGTTAAACATTACAGTAATTATGGAAAATATAGACCATTTCAACCGGCCGTAGATAATCGCCTAAAGTGCATACAAGGTTGCGAAAACTGCTTGGAAAGAAACTGAAATATTAATTAAAAATTAAGAAACAACAATGGCTAATCTAATGGCAAGGTTGCCATTGATTAATGTGGTTTGGGTTAGTGGAGTTTGAAAACGACACTAAACCCCTATTCAATTGAGTAGATGTTGATGTTCAATCAATTTAAAACTTTTTGTTTAATTTTCAGGCTCCTTAACGCTGCTGCTTTACTGTTTGGCTCTTCTACAAAAACCGCCCCTAACCTGGTCATTGGACTGCGAAAAAATCTTCACTTACTACGAGGAATACGGCCAGAATTCGTTCAACGTTACCTGCAATGGAATCACCAAAGGCTACGAGCATATTCTCGAAAACATCACCATCAACAACGAAATTTCCTTAACTGTGAGCAATTCGCAGCTAGATGGAATTACCTCGAATATTTTCCAAAACGTGCGCAATATTAAGATTTTGAACCTCTTCAACTCCACTGTGGTCTTTGATGGAAAGTTGGCAATTTTCGAGAAGCTTGAGAAGTTGGAGACGCTGATAATCCAAGATGTGCCCTTTCAAATCGGAAATGCCACCCTTCAAGGGCTAGACAACTTGAAGCGACTGGAGCTGAGCAACAATGGAATTAGTACAATCAACCAAGACGGTCTCAGCCACCTAACCAACCTAGAACGCCTATCCTTAACGGACAACTATGTGAAAACGATTGCGGATCTTCAACTGTGCGACCTCAGGAAGTTGAAATACCTCAACCTGAGGCGAAACTTGCTAAAAAACCTTACAACATTTTACTTCGTCTGCTCCAAACAACTAGAAATGAATGCCAACAGCGTGACTCTTCAGCCAAATAAACCCCCCTTATCGTACATCAGTATTAGACCTACAACTTATGACTTAGTAGAATTAGATTTAAGCTTCAACCAAATAGTAAATTTAGGAAATTCCCTAGAAAATCTTCAGAAACTCAGAGCCTTAAACATTGGCTTTAACAACATGGTTAGCGTAAGCAGCCTCAGCTTGAAACAGCTTTTCATGCTTCAGAAACTCAACTTCACGCATAACCAGCTGAGGACCTTCGATACCAAAACACTTTCCAGCAAGACGCAATTGAGTCAAGTGGATTTATCCCATAACAGTTTGGAGGCATTTGCACTTTCCGGCCCCACTCAACTGCAGTACTTGGATTTGGGACACAACAAGCTAACAGCGGTTTTGATTGGAAATTTATCCGGATTAACCACACTAAACTTGGCCTGCAACCAACTGGAAACCCTCACCAATGACTCGCTCCATGATGTTCCTAAATTAGCCCTCCTGGACCTGGCTGGCAACCATTTGAACTTGAGCCAAAACAGAGCGATGTTTGCAAATCTATCCACACTAAATTACCTATTTTTGAACAACAATTCGATCACTGAACTATCAGTAGCTACTCTCCAGGGGCTGAAAAGGCTTAGAACTCTGGATCTATCAGGGAACCGGCTAAGCCATCTACAGCTCGACAGTTTCGCCGATCTGGCAAACTTGGAAACTTTGAATTTATCGAAAAACTCCATCGAGTCCCTTTCATACCCAGTGATGAAGCCCTTGGAAAGCCTGAGGACCCTGGATGTGGGCTCCAATAAACTACTGCACATAGAATACGATGTGATTCTATCAAACTTGCCAAGACTCAGCAATATAAACATCAAATCCAACCAGTTAACGTGTGAAGACTTGGGGAAAATGATCAATTTCTTGAAGCAAAAGCACATTGTCTACACGAGCAGCGAACATTTGGAAAATCTCAACCAGAACGTGGCTGGCATCCCGTGCAAGCCCGAAGTGAAAAACATGCTGATTGCGGTGGAAGCGAAGCCCAGAGGAAACAGTGTTTTGAATAGTTTTGGAATTTTTCTAGTGGTTAGTTTTAGTGCTGTGCTAACTGGCATAGCGACCTACAGATTTTATATTTACTTGAAGAGAAGACGGTATAGGGCTGATGAGTTTGAATTAGTGCTCGAATAAAGCAAACCTCTTCTTAAAAAATACATTTAAGAAACGTTGAATTATGTCATTTTTCACTTACCTTTGCAAAACACCATTAACAATGATAACGAACTTGAACTTGTACTCGAAATCGGAATTCGAGAATTAGAATAACTCTTAATTCTCCCTTAAAGTACTGAACGGTTTAGGTCCAATTTAGCGCAGAAACATTGGACAAAAAAGGAGTGAAAAAAAGAGTGACACACTTTTTTTTATCAATTAAATCAATTTGAAACTACTTACCAATCTTGAACTGTTGGCCTCGGGCACTCAGAACGCATGCAACGGCTCCTAACAGCCCCAACACATGCATTGTGCATGTCAAATAATTCGGCCACTAAATCAAAGCTCTAAATAGAGCATTCGTGTGTGCTCTAAGTGGCGAGTCACCTGCATTTGTGGACATCATGAAAATTTCAACCGATTTTCCTTCGGTAAGATACCTGCGAATCACGGAATCCTGAATTATTAATTTTAAAAGCTCATTGACGTAGGTTAACGTAACAGTGTAATCCAAAGGCATCCAACAATCCACGAAAAAATTACCACCAACTAGTCACTTTGGTTCTTCCACCCGTATAGAGCAGCGGCTCTTCTGAGCAACTTTCGCTGGCAATCAATGCTCAATTAAATCCTTTCTTAGTGTAGAGGAAAAGTGATAATATGACCCACAGGAGCACTAAATAAATTAATTAACATAAATGCAGGTTGTTCAAACTGAAGCTAAACCGCTGCCACTGTCCAAATATAAAACCACATATCCTTACCATGAGTTCATTAAATTTGACTTGTCCATTAAAGCCGATGGGTATTTACAGAGTATTGGTTTTGATAGCCGTTCCTAACGTATGATTTATGATTTTCAAATAACCGTTCGCGGTCTATCATTAACGCGTGCCAGTTGACCGATAATGAAAGAAAATTTTTGGATCAATATGAAGACAAACAATAAAACAAAAAAACCCAATCTGAATAGTCGTTACTTGTCAGATCAAAGCTGAAATACATTGGTTTATAGTAATAATAATATGTAATAAATATATAAGTAGACTCTTCTCACTCTGCTTTCGTAACTTAGTTTTTACAACTTACTTTAGCCGGGTAAAAACAATTTTGAAGCAAACACTTATACAACAGAAAACAACTAGTCTGGAACCTGGGGAATGCTAAAGCGAAAGTTAATAATTTTTTGGCTCCCAACTGCTCGAGGTTAGTGAAAGTATTGGTAGTGCTTTCCGCCCTTTTTGGCCCCCTTTTTTCCATAGCTACCGCCATCGGAATGGTGATGTTTAGTAGATTTGGCGCTCTTGTATCCTTTCCTATCCCCTCGGTTATGACCTCTATGCTTTTGGTCGCTCTTTCCATGCTTCTTTTCCGATTTAACATTCTGGGAATAAACGATAGTAAGAAATTGCCAAATTACACATGCATAGAAAGCTGCATTCTGTGCATTCCACTGGCAGAAGCTTCAACGAGATCTAAGAATCCTTCACCTGCATATTTGCTTTAAAGTTCATTAAGGCCTGTTCTATTTCATCACCCCCAGCAGATCTACATTAGCTTTTTGGCTTGGGTACGTACCTTTTTGGTTCCGCCTGACTTTTTCGAAACCGACTGCTTATCAAACTTGGTGCCTTTCTTCCCGAAGATCTCGTAACTGCCGGTCTTCTGGCCTTTGTTAAAGAAGCTGTTGTGGCGCATCAGTTCATCTTTGTGAAACTTGTCCTTGTAGCCCTAGAAATAGCGGTATTTTTTTAAAGAAACTCGCACATTAAGCATCGTAAAACCTTCTTGTAGTTTCCCTTGTGCCGGTTGGAGGCTTCTTCATACTTGGCTCCATGCGCACTCTCCCCGCCGCTTTTGTGGAACGATTCATGCTTATCAGCATGATAATGCTTGTGATTCTTCCCGGCCTGTTCTTCATCTTCCACTCCATGTAATTCGTGTCCATCCGAGCCATATCTTCCCGATTCTCGGTCATGTTTGCCTGAGTGGTAGGAAGAATCGCCACCGCCACCTTCTTCATAGGTATCACCTTAAATTTTTCATTATTTAATAACAGTTTTCATTGTAAAATCCTCAATTTGCAAAGTGGGTTTTCGTCAAAAATCTTACACATTCTGCCCTATACTTCTTTGCCAGATATAAAAACACTCTTTTGCTAAATGCAAACTATGCTTTTCCAAACCCAACATTTACGTTGAAACTGGTGAGTTCTTCAGGTTTTTAGGCCGTTGTAAAAAACACTTTCTTCCTGATGTTTGGCAAGCATTAGTGGCTTGCATACTCAGAGATGTTTAAGTCTCCTGAGGCACGCTTCTGAAGATGTAAGCCACTCGTGCGTGCGAAACGTCAGGAAGAAATGATTTTCCACAACGCTCATGAATCTAACATTAATGTTTATGTTTGAATAGGTCGGCCATACTGGTCGCCATCCAGGAAGTGGCAGAAAGCGCACCGTCAGAACCGCCAAAAACCGGGAGGTCGTCCGAGAACGTGCCAGGCGAAATCCGAGGGTCTCCATGAGAAAAATCGCGCGTGAGACTGGTATCAATCGGGAATCAATTCGCCGAATAGCCAAAGCGGATCTCCATCTGCAGCCCTACAAGCTTCAAAAAGTTGACCTCCTCCTCACCGACGACAACAAGAGTGTACGGCTTGAAAGTCGCCAATGATTCCTTCGTCGCCACGCTCCCCTTCAATCGGACAACATCCTCTTCACAGATGATAACCAGAACGATAAAAGCAGGTCCGGCACATCGGCCATCATCAAAATCGCGAAAATTCCGCGGCCTTTATGGTTTGGGGCGGAATTTACGCCAGCGCCAGGACCCCTATCGTTTTCGTGGAACAGGGGGTCAAAATCAACAAGGACATCTACCGCCGTGACACCTTCGACCTTCCGTGGACCCAGCAGCACTTTGGACTCAGTTTCGCCCCACAAGGAAAAAGCGACTCTCGAACTGGTGCCGGACTCATTTTCCGGATTTCATCTCGTCGGCGGAATGGCCGCCCTACTCGCCAGATCTCAATCCGATGGACTACAGTGTGTGGTATGTTTTGGAGACCAGGGCCTGTGCCACACGCCACAAAACTTTGGAGTCGCTGCTTCGAGAATGGGACCGATTGTCGTCAGATAAGGTGCGTGGCGAGGCAGAAAATTTACGGAAGCATTTCCTGCAAGGAGGCCAATTATGGACGCACTACTTATGAACTGCCCAACTGAACCCTGTAGTGCCAAATTCATAAATAAATTCGCTTTCAGATGATAATCGAGCATCAAATAGCAAATCGTTAGAGTGAGGCCAAAATACCGTTTTTTTTTTGTAATTTGGGATCTGCATATGCAAAAATTGCTTTTAAGTGTACAGGGTGTCTCATAAAAGCGCTATCTCCATCAAATTTGGTTTTTTAAATGGTACACCGAATTCGTTCCTGAATGCTGCATTAAATTTGCAATTGTTAACTGGTAATTTAAATTTTCTTGATACTTGCAAGGGGTATTTTGAAAATTAGTTTCTCACTAACGGTAAGAGGTAGCAGCCTGATTCTTTCTTCGGCTGTTAGACGAAGAAATTGACTTGTTTGTTCATACTTTAGACTTGCATTAGCTGCTCAGATGTATTTTCTACAAATAATCAAAGTTTAAATACTTCAAGTGACTAAAATTAGTTTAGAGTTTTCGTTCGCGACTGCCCAAAAGCCCGAAAACTCACCAGTTTCAATTAATGACCGCGAAAGCCTACCTCTTCTGATCAACATTTCCGATGTGTGATTTTTAAATTTTTATATACAATGTTTCTTCTTTAGAAACTCAACTTATATCTATCGCATTAGTAATTTTATCGTCCACTCCTAAATGAAATACACAACAATAATTCTACAAACTTACATAGAATCGATTAGAAACTTTGACGATTAATAAAACACTCACATAGGCGTCAATCGAACAAATAATTAAACAATGACTGACCTTGTGAAAAGTGTTTTAATTAATGAACTTTAAAAATATTCCAATTTTCTCTTTGTTGAATGGAGAATTCAATTTTTGTTTTCAAACTTTATCAGATCATACCTGCTACATGTTTTCCACCTTTTTTCGATCCCGATTCCTGCGAATGGTGGTCCGAATGTTTCTCATCGTGATGTGACCGACCAGGATGGGCAGACGACAGGACGATTAACGTAGAAGAAATACCCACAAGCTGCAAAAAATTTAGACGATTACCAATCGTCTAAAAAATCGTTGTTTCTTATTTTTTGTTCACTGCCCTGCCTTAAAATATTTTCGTGTTATTGGGAAAGTTATTCTTATTTTGTCTCCGAGGATCGATAGATTGAAAGCGCTTGACTGACACGGTTTTAGACTTTTAGCATTTTTTCTCCGTTTTACAGAAAACTGGATTTTTTTCCTCGCAATTTAAATCAGAAACACAGAAATTCAGTTTTTCGCTTTTTGCCATCAAGCACACCGAATAGGTTTTTTTGTGCACTTGCCTCATAGTCTCCATACCATAGATAAGCGGCGAAATACGGTTTTAAGTCAAATCTGGTAAAGAGACCAAGCAAAATCACAGGATTAGCGAAACAGGCGTTGCCAAAGAGAATTTTGCCAACAAACCTGCTAAATTAAGCAAATGGTCACGTTACATTACTTATTGGGACACATTTGCTTGTACACATAGCGATTTTTCGCGAATCATGCAAAATTTCAATTGGTTAATGTCGCTTTGCGACAGAATTTGACGAAAACCGAAATAAATTGAGCGATCTGGACCACGAAAACACGATGTGGTAGCCAAAATACTCAAAATCACAATTAAGTTATTTTTCTAAATGATTTCAGATCTGGAAATTATACAGGAAACTTTCATAATAATCTCTGAGTATTATAAATTGTAAAAAGGAAGTTACGGACAGCTAGTGGATGGTTCTTGTTTTGTTAAATACGCAAAAGAAGATGACTTCTCCGACAATAAAGCAAATCATAATTTAAGCAACAAACGGTTCGGTTTCTTCTTCATATCATATATCAACTCGCGTTCAAAAAGTGTTTACAGCAACGGAAGACTGCATTTAGAAAAATTCGGAGCCAAAACAGGCATTGGGGACGTGTTGAGCAACTGAACTTGGTCTATTAAAAAATGTATTATTATTAAATGAGCTTTTTTCAAATTTTTGCGAAAATCCAAAGAAAATTAGACCAACTACTTACTTAATGGTGCATGAAAATTGGTAATAATCAAACAAGCAATAGTGCCTGAGGCAGAATTTCGAATGAACTTGGTCAATTTGGAACATATCTACAGTTGTTTGGCCCCAGAAAGCTGCAAAGATTACAATCGAAAAACTAAGTTAAAGCTCCAAATTCAACAAAAAACACACACAGCAAATACTGAGAGGCAATTTAAAAGCTTCTTAGAAGGTGTAATAATAAACAGTGAACCTGACCGAAGCAAAACAACATCACTTGAGGCGAAATCGACAAGAACCATTCGAGGAAGTCGGCATGAAAATGTACAGGGGACAAATTCAGCGAAAAAATGGTGTGAGAAACGAACCAAAGATAAACTCTTTAAGTATCACAAAGAAAAAACTCACCAAAAACACAGCGATTTTCATAGTGTTAAAATCGTGAAGTTTCGCGGCACACACTGGTACTGAGCGCGCTTGATAGGTAGGGGGACCAGGTAGGTAAAAGAAGTCGGTTTTTTTGTTTAGGTTCACGGTGGGGGCCCGGGGGGCCAACGGAAGACACGGACAGGTGCAGCATCCGCTCAAGAATGAGATTCCAACAGAGCGCGGACCTGTTTCTTCAGCTACTTTCATTCCGAAACGGTCATAGGTTGCGGTTACCAGCTCATCCATTATGATTGAAAATATTGCCTACCTAAAACCCATTAATCGTCTATAAACTGACTAAGTACGACCAATGGAACCTAAGACTAAATGCTGAGGAGTAGATACAAAGAAGTCCATGGGTGCAAAAAAATGGTTTTCCTCTAACAATCCACCTGTTTGATCTGGTAGTTTTGACTTTAACCTTTGACATGGCATGGACATTCTGAAGGCTATCTGGTTCGTTTACTTGATCAACCACATATTACGCCTGTTCCATGAGACATTGACCTTAGAATGTGGTTTCAACTGGCATAGTCCACCACAGGTTTTTTTCTCAAACCCATTTACATTGTTCACTGTAGTGGGAATTTAGACAATTTTTTATGGACTTCTATATACGTTTAATTGGATTGCACACTTTCACTTTCTTCTTCCGGAAACATACAACATGCGGTTAATATTGAACAGAGCAAGCAATAGGATTTTAAGGAAATCAGTCAAGGTTTGAAAAACGTTTAAATATCCCGAGGCGTGTAAATCTCAGGCACCTATAGCACCAATAAGGTTTAAGGCCCATTAGCTCTCATCAGCTCGAGTTAGCCTGAAATTAACACTCCCGAAACAGGCACTTTGTTCCGGCCATTTTACGTCAACATAAAATACATCTCGAGATCGGCACCTTCTTACATCAGACACATTTCTGTTTCATATTATTGCGGTCTCGAAGTTATCGAAACGACTTTTGGAAACAGACTTTTATTGTTTTTAATAGTTATTGTATATTAATTCACACTCGTTACTTTTATTTTATTAACCTTCCAAACCTTTATTCAATAGCTTAAAAGCCCTGAGAACTATTTTATGGTTTTCTCCTTTGTGTTTAAAAAGTACCCCAAAATATACTCATAAAACGCTCTAATAAAGGGGATATTTCCATTTGTTGAGATTTTTTTGCATTTTCCAGATTTGCTTAGATTCATTGCATTCCAATAGACTGAAGTATAAGATTTTAAACCCATGCAGAAATATGGGCCCTTAAATATTGACCCATTTTAATATATATTTGATATTTTTGCTGCTAACTTTGTAACGGCAGCGAATTTCTAATAAAACTTTATTGGGGAAAAATTACTCTCGAAAATTTCAATAGATATTTTCAATCGTTTCCCAGATATCAGCGAAAATGTTCTCAAATTCTCCAAAAATGGGTTTATCTCTTTACAGCGTAACTTTCTTGGACGCGTCTGTTTTAAACCGCACAGTTAAGTATAAAAATATAACAAAGTATAATGACAAATATCTGACGAGAATCACAATATAAAACACATTTTACGAGTATAAACGACTTGAAAACCGAAAAAAGCAATGACGGGATGGAAAATTCAAATGCAAAACATCCAATCGAATAGAAACTGGTGAGTGTTTGCAGACTTGAAGGTCGTCGCGGAAAATAACATCTCCCTGACAACCGAACACACCTCTGAAGATGCAAACCACTCGTGCTTGTGAAACGTCGGGAAGAAATGTTTTTACGACGACCTAAAAGCTCGAAAAACTCATCAGTTTTCGTTTGCAAAATCAAATTCAAGGAACTACAGCGAAAAATTAACTCTTTTGATAATTGGGAAACGTTCAATCACATCTGCAAACAGTAAACCATTCCGTAGAAAATGTGACAATTTGCTCGGTTTATTTATCAATTCATCGGCCAGTTCGACATAGCAGCAGAACTAACTATGTACAAAGCAGCTAATCAGATCACTTTATTAAAGTCAGGGAAAAAAAGCATAATGCAATTATTATCTAACGATCGGTTCATACTTTTGCGCTTTATTTGTTCGAATATCTCCGGATTTGGAATAAATTAATTGTCATAGACTAGGAGATTTTGGGTGCTTGATTAACCCGCTGGGAGGAAATTGATGGTTTTTCAAAAAAATCTCTTAGATCAGTTCGGAAAAACCGCAACTGCCTGAAATTGTCGAGGCCTTAAACGGCTCTGGGGGTAATTTTGAATTTGCATGCAAAAATAAATGACTGCAACTCAAAAGTTTATAACAAAGTATTTAAATAAATCCATTATTGAATTATGCCTGGTCTATAGCAAAATGACTTAACATTCAGCAAAAAGTGGACTTTTTCACGGCCCAGTCAATTCCAATCTTCGCTTCAGTTCGTTGCAGATTTAAGAAATTTCGATTATTCAAAAATTAGCAGAACAAGACTTTCTTGGTTACGTGCCCCGAGTGGTGGGACTTGTATATAACTCAATTCGTGGGTGTCAAATGCAATTTTTGTGTTTTGTCTATCCACGAAGATGCTTCTGCATAGAAGAAGCATAGTTCTTGAGGTTAGTGACCTTCTTTTGGAGTGCACCTAGTTTTTCATTTTTTCTTTTCGTTCCTGCCTGCACGATTGGATTTAACTTTTTCTTCTTTTGGTGGTAACACGGTGTTGTAGATTCTATTTTCTGATTCTATCTATATAACTGTAGCAAAACGGTAAGCGTAAGAGAGGTTTTTCATCAAAGTGTTAAAAACACTGTTTTTCCGTTTCCTGTAGGGCTTAACGTGCATAATCGAGCGAAATAATCAAAGTAGATTCTAAAGCCATTACTTTGCATGCAGTACAATGATCTAGTAGCACTAATTATCTCTTTACTCGAGTGAAAGCGTGAATAATTTAGCATTTCCTCAACAGATTGCCAATCTCCCAAACAAAGAAACCAGTTTAGGACGAAGACTCATTTTGAACTAATCCTTAATCAGACTAACTGAAAAATTAACCCAAAACTAATGACTCTTGGATGGAAGAAACCCAGTTAGACTAACCCCCTTAACGCAACGTACCAAACTAACGACACTACCAAACTAGGCCTAATTTTCCCACTAAACCCCTGTTTCCGCATGAAGGGCCTCCTCGGTCACTAACTGTTTAAAAGGAAATTTTACTCCCCAGGTGTGTTTAGTGCTCATAGTGGCACAAGCCGCCTCGTCAGCCGACTACGACTACAAACCGACGAAAAAAGACCATTACTCCGGGTATTCCGACAAGCAAAAAGAGCCCGACTACATCAAGCTGTTCGAGGAAAGCCAGCCGTCTGCTTCCAATAACAACGAGAAAAAGTCCAACTACTATGGCTTCGTAAATCCTGCTGAGTTCGAGGCCTTCTTCAGTTCACCTCTTCGTAAGTAGCAGTTGAAGCGCCAATTTATGACCTTAATTGGGCACTTGCAGAAGGATTTGGTGAGCAAAGCGGCAAAGAGTCAAAATCGCCGGAATCATACGCAGCTTCGCCCAAAGCGGAATCGGATCCTTTCGAAGGGTTTGATGATGACGAGAAAGAGGAAGCTTCCGAAGATAATCCTTTGCACAAGGACTATTTCGAGGAAAGCAAAAAGGCGCGCAAGGCTGAAGAAGACGATGTCAACCCTGGCCCGTACTACGATAGCCATCAAATCCCCATTCCCGATGTTTACGGCAATGAAGAGCGCGCCCAGAGCAAAGACGACGTGGAAACCATCCCTCCGTCCTTGCAGGGCAAGCATAAGAAGAAGAAAGTCAAGGTGAGTACAAAATTAGCCCCAGAGACAAGCAGAGTAAAACGGGACAAATGCAGGCCTCCAGCAGCGCTCCAGACTACGAAATCTTCCACGGCTATGGAACGTACGAGCCATTGACCAAATCCGAGGGCAAAGCCGAGCAATCCAAGCTCAACCCCCTAACCTACTATGGAATTAAGAACATCGACTACAACACCGGAAAGTCTTCATCTTCAGTGTCTCAACATCCAGCAGCCAGCTACATTTCAAGCCTCAAGGTGCCAACTTCCACGCTCAGCCCTTATGAGCAGTACGGCTTCGAACCTGCCGCTTCCAACTACGAAGCTTTGCAGTCAAAGTACTTCGAATCGGTCGCCACCACTCGAAGCCCCTTGAAAAACTCTGAAAGCGCTCACCTAAACGGAGAAGACCAGGATGGGAGGACTGCGTCCTCTAACCAGGCTGAAAGCACCCAAAACAAAGGTCAGTGCTCAAAGCTCACTACCAAACAGTTTTAATTGCTCAATCTCTTGCAGACTGCAGGAAAATCGAAGGACCAGAAAACGCCGACGGCATGAACTGCTTTGTCTGTGAAAACGCCGTGAACAAAGCCAAATACACTCAGTGCTCGTACACATCCAGCGAACAGCCCGTTAACCAATACGCTGGAAGCTCCATCCGTTACTCAACCCCAGTAAAAGCGCCAGCAAGCTTCCTGAGGAACAAGAGAAGCTCAGAAAAGGACAGCTACAAAGACGACCCCTACTACATAGTGTCGGAACGCAACCGAAAATACTTCGAGGACTACGAAAAAGACCACGAAGCCGCTCAGAGTGAACGGGAAAAGGACTACAACTACGAACCCTTCGGCCCAGAAGAATACGAAAGCTACTCAGAGTCGCAAAGCTCCGAACTGCTCAAACAGCCTGGAGCGTGCACCAAAGTCGACCGCGATGGAATGACCTGCACCGTATGTAAAGATCCGAAAACTGGGGGCAACTTCGAGCAGTGCTCATACACATCGGCCCCCAAAGGGCAAACATACGCCTACGTAGCCGAGAAGAAGTACGACAGCGACAACGACGACAACCCAGAAGAATCAAAAGTGGTCACGAAAGCCAATGAAGGAGGCGAAGAAGAGAGCGAAGAAGACCCGCAGAAAGGCTCCTCATCAGCGCCGGTTCCTCAAAGCGCTGAAGCACCAGAGGAGAAATTCTCATCAGCAACTAAAAGCAAAATCGAAAAAGACGCGCTCCCTGAACTGGCAGTCGCCGCTTCAGAAATCTCCAGCCAGATTGTCAAAAGCCCCATTCCCGAACTGGTCGTGGCGGCGTCAGCCACCAAGAGCCAGATAAGACCAAGCCCTGAAAAATCCCTAGCTGGATCAGCGGCGAAGCGCGCAAATGGCCCCATTCCAGAACTAACCGCAGCTGGCACCACCATCGACGCCACTGGAGGCGCTGAAACTGAAGAAGACGATGACGAGTCATCCAACGAGGAAGAATCTGAGGACGCCGAAACAAAGAAGAAAGAGAAACAAGCAGAGGAGGATCTTTATGGGCCCTCGTACTTCAACTATGGGGAACTGAAGAAGGACAAGAAATTGGTTGACGATGACCCCTACGATGTACCTGAGCACTTTGCAGAGAGCATAAACAAGGAGAAGGCTTCAGACAATGATGACTACAACTTTGACGAGTACCACTACAAACTCTTCCCCGAGCTGAATAATGAGAATGCCGAGTCGAGAACTGAGGAGCAGGTAACTGAGCCCACTGAGCAAAAACAGCACGACGTTGAAGAGGTACCAAGTTCCTTTAAACCTTCCGCACATTTTACACCAATTTCATTCAGGTTCTAGCCGAATTCGCCAAGAAGGACCGCTCCAACTGTAAAAAGGCCGAGAAGAATGGCATGACCTGCTTCCTTTGCGTTGACCAGAACAAAGTTCAACACGAAGAATGCATGTACATTGCCGAAAGCAAGCCCAAGCCCTCTCACATCGCTTATCACGAAGTGCAACGACTAAAGGACCCTAAAGGCGAACACCAGCCCTTTGCCCTAGACGAATCGGAGAATGAAGAAGAGTCCAAGAAGGTCGAAACCATTGCTTCCACCCCCCAGTCTGTTGCAGACCTGCTGCAACCACAGGCTTCCGAAACCAGCAAGAGGAAGAAGTTCTTTAAAAAAGTGATCACCAATCCTCAAGCTTTGTCTAATGTTGAGCTAACCGCTGCTGCTTCAGACATCCAAGAATCAGTGGTAGTACCATTCGAAAAGGAAAAGAAAAGGTGAACTATTTAACTAGAACCATCTGGCTCCAATGCCTTTTTTAATGCAATTTGTATTTTCAGATACGTGAAGCAGACCATCAAGGACTCGAGGGCATCGGGAAGCGCCCCTGATTCAGAAAGACTACAGGAGGACGAAGGCGCCAAGAAGCAGGACGCTGAAGAACCAGAGGCGCCGAAAGAAATCGACGTTGATGACGAAGAAGGAGCCTACAGCCACGAAACCAAACCAGTTTTCAGTAAACTGTATGGAACCACCTTGCCCAGGTATATGGTAGAAAAGACAGAGTTTGAAAAAGATTTTGATGCCGCGTCTGGCTTTGCTTAAGTCCCATTTTAATTCTAAACTAAAGCCGAATGTTGCAAATGATTTCGGGCGAACTGGGAGATTTTAAGGTTGTATTTTTCTGAACGATTCAGGTTGAATGGCGGCAATTATTTATTATCTCAACTGGACAATGGGCAATGGTTAAGTTTAATATCGTAGGGTAACGATGGGCAAATGGTAAAATCGTCAATGGAGAGTGACAATGCTTTGCCATTTGACTGTTCAAATTAACTTAGTAATTTGCATTAGAAACTGTTATTGGCACAACTAAATATAGCCTTTAAATCTCGAGCGACAAATCGTCAGCAGGAAGATCAAATTGTACCTTTCTTCTAATCCCCTACTATTTAATCCAGTTTTGGAGTGTGATATGCAAATTTTTTGACATCCTTTGTTAAAAAAAAAAACGTTGTTGTAAAATGTTTCCAACTATGTAGTTCCTAAGCCCTATTATGTTACGTTGTTGTTTGTTATGACTGTTAAAAATAAAGTTAATTTAAAAACTGCACTGGGTTTAATTCAGGGTGCATTGCACATAGGAAATCCATAAAAAGCGATTGAAAGCTATCTAGAGACGAAAGCAATTTATTAATATTTTGCCGCAGTTTTTTCCTCATTAAAATTTTGTAATTACATGCGACTTGCCAATGACCAGTAACTAGGCTAAATTGCGGAACGTTGACTTCTATAATCATCGATTGCGGTGAGAGGACGCAATTCATGACAATCGCATATCCAGTTTCTTAACTTCAGGTGTATAACTGGACTGATTTTTTTCCGAGAGCAATTTAATAAGCAAACGTCGATAATTGAATTGCAAAAACCCACAAGAAACCAAATAAAGAAAAGAAAAACCGGCGATGGTTTTGCTCGAATAGTCTTTGTGGCCAGTTTAGAAATGCAACAACAAAACAAACGGATCCGATATCTAATAGGGGAATTTTATAATAAAATCTTTGCATAATCATTGTTCAATTTTGCTTAAGAATGCTCGAAAAAAGTCGGGCATCGTTGCAAGATTAGTGTCTAATGGCTGTCACGCTCTTATTCGACGAATTGGATTTCAAATGTTGGAATATTTGCTTCAACTTTCCTAATTGTTGAAATAGTTTTAAATTGCGCATTATTTTGAAAATAGTTTGTTGACTGATTAGTCAGAAACATTGACCATTTCAGCAACGGTCGATTTTTTGAAGAATTATTACGTCAAGGTACTGAAAAGGCCTTGAATTCTAAACTTGCGTGCATAGAAATCGGCCCACTGTAAACTTTTGACTTTAACTATTTTTTTTTAACTATTCACCAGATCAAAAAAGGAAATATGCTGTTTGAAAAACAATTTAATATGCTTTAATGTGAGTATAAATTTATCAAGAAGGCTTGTCGTTTATATGCGGAGTAATCGGTAAACCAATGAAACGTGCTTATGTGGTGATTGTAACGAAAATAAAAAATTGTCAAATATTAAAATTATTGCGTTTGCAACGGAAATTTGCATATTAATTCGTTTTTCATAATCTCAGTAGTGTTTAAGTGTGTTAGTTCAATGCATACTACACCACAAAAAGCCGGCCAAGTTATTGCTTTAATCGAAAATGGACTTAGTCAGCGAGCTGTTGCTAGACAATTGGATATGACACGCGCAGCGGTTCGAAGAGTGTGCAAACGTTATGAGGAGACTGGATCCTTTCATAGGCGACCTGGAACAGGCAGAATGCGATTTACAACCGCTCGTGATGACCGCTTTATTGTGTCAACAACATTAAGAAATCGTCACCTTAATGCCGTTCAAGTGCAACGACAGCTCCGTGAGGTGCGAGGAATGGCTATTAGTCAGTGGACAGTAAGACGAAGACTGCAGGAAAATAACCTGACCCCTAAAACACCTGCGATTGGTCCAAAACTTACTCCAGCTCATCGGCAAGCACGCCTGCGTTTTGCACGGGATCATCTGAATTGGACGTTGGAACAATGGGGATCTGTTCTGTTCTCAGATGAGACCAGAATATGCCTCCATGGTAGCGACCGAAGAAGGAAAGTGCACCGAAGATCAAGAGAACGATTTGCAGATTGCTGCTTTGAAGAGCGGAGTGCTTATGGAGGTGGTTCCTGTATGATCTGGGGTGCAATTTCTATAGGAGCACGAACCGACCCTGAGTTCATTCGTAGGGGCGACCGTGTTCACGGAAGAAGAGGTTTAACGACTGTTAGATATATCGAGGAGATTTTAGCAATTCATGTGGTACCTTACGTCGACTACATTGGAGACAAATTTATCTTTATGCATGACAATGCCAGGCCGCACACCGCAAGAATCGTGCAAGATTACATTGCAGAAGTCGGTTTTCGCGTTATAGAGTGGCCAGCATACCGTCCTGACCTAAACCCGATCGAACAATTATGGGATGAGCTAAAACGAAGAATTCGAGCTAGACTTCATACCCCAAACTCGATCCCAGAGCTTATTGTTGCTGTAGAAGAAGAGTGGTTTAACATCCCTCAAGAAACAATAGCAAACTTGATTAGATCGATGCCTAATCGTATGAGAGAAGTTATTAGGGAAAGAGGAGGTCATACCCATTATTAAAAAATTAAGTGTTAAGTTTTAAAGTGTCAATAACCTTATTTATGTTAATAATAAAAAATCTTAATTTGTTTAATGCATTAATTTCTCTATGTTAAACATAGGATACTCACAATAATTTATCCTCACACTAAAGCATATTAAATTGTCATTCAAACAGCATATTTCTTTTTTTTGATCTGATGACTAGTTTTAAAAAAATATATAATTAAAGTCAAAAGTTTACTGTGGGCCGATTTCTATGCACGCAAGTGTATATCATTTTCAACAAACGGAAGCAAGTAATTCAGTAAATTTATTGAGAAACGCACTAGAAGCTTCAGATCCGAAATAATCGAAAGTCTGGGGCGGTTGTTTGCGACTTTTGCGAGGGCACGATCTGTAACCGACGATATCTCCCTTAGTATAAATCCAAACAATTTATATATGCATATTCGGGACCTTTTTTTAAAAAAATTACTGAAGTCAAAAAACACATAAGTTAAATTTCGATTTTTGGCCGAAAATTTCCAAGAGGTGGAGAACAATTTTATGACAAAATATCAACTTTCTCAAAATTTATCAAATTCTTCATTCCTTTCACAAAAAAAAGTGAGAAATGCATCAAACTCATTAAAAACTCCGCTAGAATCCTCAGATCCGAAATAATAGCGATTTTCAGCCGGTCTTGTGCGATTTTTAAGCGATCACTGTCTTTAACCGACGATAATGTCCTTATTATAAATCCAAACCCTTTATATATGCATATTCGGGTGCTTTTTAGGTCGGAAACAATTTATTAAACTCACAAAGCACGCATGTAAATTTTTTTTACCGAAAATCGTCGGTCAATTCGTCGAGTCGAAGTCAATTTTGTGAAAAATCATCCGGTGTCTCAAAATTCCTCAAATTCTCCATTCTTTTAACCAAAAGAAAGCGACAATACGATCGTGATTAATCCGAAATAATCGTGATTTCCATCCGATCTTAAGCGATTTTTGAGCTCTTACGATCTTTAAGCGACGATATTTTCCTTATTATAAACCCTAACATGTCGTCTATGCATACTGAAGAGCTCTTTCGGTCGGAAATAATCCAGTGAGTGCAAAAAACACGCATATAAAATTTTAATTTTTGACCGAAAATTTCGAAGGGGTCAATTTTTTGAAAAAACCTCAAGTAAAATTCCTCAAATTTTCTATTCTTTTCACCGAAAGAAAGCGAGGAATGCAACCGACTCATTGAAAACTCTACTAGAATCCTCAGATCCAAAATAATGACGATTTTCATCCGATCTTATGCGTCTTTTTTTCCAAGTTAGATATTCAAAATACGTATTCGAGTGGTGCGTACTCGTGCTACTAAATACCATTAGGGCAAAATTGCCATCGATTTTCACTTCCACTGCCTAAAAAATCCATATCTACGGATTTTCATTGTTCTGCGATATCGGGTGAAAATAAAATTCAAAAAAACAATTTTAAATTTAAAAGGAAAACTGTTTGAAAAATTCGCACAAAAACACTGACTTAATTATTTGATTAACCATCAGTCAAAGCATAAACTATCTGTCCCTGCCTATTATCATTGATTAAAATACAAAATTTAATTACCATTTTGACAAAACTTTATTAATCACATATAATAATATTTTATGGTTATTATTTAGTGGTTTTTCTGCACACTCGGTATTGCAGAACAATGAAAATCGGTAGAGCTGGACGTAGGAAGAAAGATATCCTCGGGTAAAAACCGCTCAAAAATCGCATAAGATCGGATAAAAATCTCGATTATTTCGGATCTGACCATTCTAGTGGAGTTTTCAATGAGTTTGTCACATTCCTCGCTTTCTTTTGGCGAAAGGAATGGAGAATTTGAGAAATTTTCATACACTTGAAATTTTTTCACAAAACTGACTTCCACTGCTTGGAAATGTTCGCAGGAAAATCTAAATTTCAGATCTCACCGTTTCTCTACAATAGATACTGCCATGACATATACAATTACAACTTACCAGACAAAAATCAAATCGACAGATCGCCATACATATTACAATACGCAGACGACACGGCACTTATTGTACATGACAAAACTACTGAGAGAGCAGCGCAAAGACTCCAAACACTAACAAACAACACAATGACATGGTTTTATAAATGGAGACTAACACTAAACGCGGCAAAAAATCAACTTCTGCTCACAAACCACAGACTCAACGCTGACTCCCCTACAATAACTGCAGCCGGCCAAACGACACAACCAAAAAACGACGTAAAATACCTTGGAATCACAATTGACCACAAACTTAAATTCACTAAACACATACGAAACATCAGGGCAGAAACAATAAAGAGAACAAAACACTTCCGATCACTAACCTACAAAGACAGAGGAATTAGCACAAACACCGCCACCAAAATATATAAAGCTATTTGTAGACCCTTGCTAGACTATGGACATATACTCATGACCAACGGAACAGAAAGGACAAAACGTTATATACAAACAACAGAACAAATTGCACTAAGACTAATAACACGAATAAGACACCCCCAAAATCCACTACACAACCCTTCCACCCAACTACTATACGAAGGCACAAACATGACAAAGATTTCGGAAAGACTCATACATCTGCAGACAAAATGGACAAACAACCCCTACAACTGGACCATACTGAATCCCCTTTGTCTTACAAGACCAACCAGACAATCCCGCTTCCGTTTCCCTACATCAACGCTACTCGAACACTTACAAACGCAACTGACTACTGGACAATAAAATAATTTTTTCTTGTCATTGGAATTGGAAAGTTTATTAATAAGATTGTTAACGTAGAATAAGAGAATTTTCATATTTACTTTTTATTCAGATTAAGACTACATGTATTAAACAAAGGCAGAAAGACCGATAGGTCGATAGCCTTTTTTTTTAGAAATAAAGATGTTTACTACTACTCTAAATTTCACATGTGTGTTTTGTGAGTTCAATACATTTTTTCCTACCTAAAAAGATACAGACTATGCATATGTAAACTGGATGGGTTTATAATAAGGAAGTTATTGTCGGTTAAAGATCGGGACAGCACAAAAATCGTATAAGATCGGACAAAAATCGCGATTATTTTGGAACTGATGTTTTAAATGAGTTTGTTGTGTTTCTCGCAGTCGTTTGTTGAAATAGTGAAGAATTTGACGAATTTTGAGCACTAGAAATCCAAATTTCCAACCTTTGGGTTAGTTTCAATAAATAAAAGTTTTGAAATACGTTCAGCGATATAAAAGGTTCTGGAATGTTACCTTTGTTCGCCCTCAGGTCCTCCACTCATAATAAAACTAATTAACACAGTTTTAAGACAAATAAAACACTTCACAGACAGCAGAGAATGGGACGCCAGCAAAACGTCAAGAACTGACATAACCCTTTTTCGTCCTCCCTTGAGATAATTTGAGAAAACCCATATAAAACTTTAGAGAATTGCAATAACGTATATAACTAACCTTCAGATTCATCCTAGAATCCTATGCTGCTAATAATTACTAATAATAATTTTAATTAGCAAGCTGCAATCAATACTAGTCTCTCCATCTATGCGAAAGAGGCTAAACCCTACTACCTGAGTCGAAGTCTTCCACTAGCGGCCACAGATAGAGCTTCGCACTTGAATCCCATCTTACACACTCTCTTGGACGAGCCTTTTCCAAAAAAACTTTTTAAAAACCACTCTTGCTTACTGACTGAGTTGAACCGATGTGAAAATATTCAACAAACCGTATTTTAAGCACCTTTTATACACAAATACAAACAAAACCTAGACATTTAGTGACATTCGCCATTTGTCCCGAGCAAATCGGCAATCTCCGGACCACTTCGGAGGCCCTTTGGCTTCAAAACAAATGCCGGCCGCTGAACTTGCCGGCTGATACTGAATTGTATTAAGGCCAGTTTGACGCCTGGCGCGTTGTGTGTAGGACGTTGTTCTGGTCCTTCGAGCGACGCCGTGAATTGAACTTTGAATTACTAAAAAACTATGGTGAATTTTGTGAAACCCCATCAGGTTTAGTGACGGGTGAATCGATTCGATCACTTTGGATGATTCTGGCGTGTTGGAACAATGGCTGGAACCAAGGGATGTTTGATTGTTGCCAGCATCTTAGGTGAATCTTTTGCTGCTTAATGTGTTTCAGATGCCTATTTATCAGTGTGATTGAGTCAAAATGTTTTATTACCAGGGGTGTTTCCTGGTTTGGTCATGCACAGATTTTTATAAGGGGAATTGTAATTAGAAGAAAAAATTTTCAGGCGATTTTAGGCAAAATATGCGTCAAAGAAACGATTTGTTTACAGTCGGTTGTTATGAATGTGTCAAAATGTTCAATATGACATACGTCAAATTTGCACATGGTTGTCAAGGTTGCCACATATATTCCCCCATGAAGTCCATGAATCGCGCAAAGGCACTCAATATAAACAGAGTGATTCATAGGCGTCGTTCCCGATATACAGGGTGTGGAAATTAGAAATTGCATTTCATTTTTCGGTAATTTTTAAGCCCCTGGCCTGCGCCTTTAACAATGTGCTCACCCACCTGACAATATTTGTTTTAAAAACTTTTCTTCGTTGTTTCCTGTGTAAAAGTGCGTTTTTCGACCACTTTTCCCGCATTGAAATTCACTACTTTTCACTCAAAAAATCAATACTTGTCATAACATGTCGCCAAAGTAGCAAATCTCCACAGTTTTGGGGGTCATGGCTGCTTCACATTATAAAAACTAACAGAGACTGAAGAAATTAAACGAAAATCTACAGAACTGGTCAACGAAAAAATCAAGTACAAAGAAAACGTAGATTTGGCAAACGCGCGAGAATTTCTGAACTGAGTCACAGTGACAACGGTTTGACAGAGCGGGGACATCATGACCTTTCTTATGGAAAAAGAGTGAAAAGTGGTCGAAAATCGCATTTTCCCTAGAAAAACCACTAAGAAATGTTGTGAGTGGAGGAAGTTTATATAAGATGAGCACATTGTTAATGGCGCAGCCCGGGGGCTGATGTTCTTAAAAATTACCCATTTTTAATTGCAACTCGTCCATATTTTGAGATATTCATTTCGAAGTTGGGACATTAGTGACGCTCTGAGTTGTAAGAGTGTACCAGTGTCCAGTCCCTTTTTAGTTCCACCAAATTGCTATGTAACTTTGCCAGTATCAGATCGAAAATAACGGTCAAATGAGTTTAAGGAATTTTCATGAAAAATAAAAAAATGAGATTTGCATAAACGCAAATTTGAAATGATGTAAAATGCCAAAATGAATCACTTTGAATTTCATCCTAAGGAGTTTACGAGACCAAGAAGAAACTTTGTCGAGTCAAAGGGACTACTGACAGAAGGATGGAAAAATTGCAACCTTAATCTTAAAAGATCGTATTTTGCCGGGTTGCTTGAAGCGATTTTCCTTTATGGGAATAAATTGTTCATTTTGTGACCGATTTCAAGCCTCTTGAACCGAATTAATTTTTTTCCTAAACTATACACAAAGTTGGAGCTACTAAAGTGCCCCATGCTGATTGAGAAATAATCCTATTAACTCAAGTACTAACTGTACAATTGCTTCGAACAACCTTTCAAGCCGCCCAGTACTTTAGCCTGATTTAAATCATTGGCTACGAGTTGTTTCAATAGCGATCGCACAAACAGATCAATGCAGACCAGTACCTGGGCGAGCAGGCAAAAAGACCGAACCGTTTTCTACATCAATTTGTTTGTCTGCCAAGCTAAAATGCTAATGAATGACCGCCAGTATTTATTTTTTCCCTCTACATTCTACGGCTGGTAAATTCTTCCGCGGGCCTTTTCTCTATAGGAAAACGGAATGCCGTTTCTAACGAAGTTATAATGAGAACCACCATAAAGGTCAACCAGGCATTTTGCAGATATTGCTCAATATACAGCGCGTATCAAGATGAAAAACTTTCAAAAGACCAGGTTGGTACGAGTATTTGTTCTAATATTTTATGGTGCCCATGGAATCACGTTGTTGTACACTCTTCGCAGCATTACTGGGATGACATTTTTTTGTGAAAAAAATTTCGAAAAGTACATTTTTAATATCAAAAATAGACAAAATTTGAAGCAAAGATGGGAATTTTTTTTCTCGAATGCTCAAGTATGTCAATAGGCTACCAATCAGACATGGGACCATTTCAAAATCAGGCTCAAGAACAAAGTTGAAATTCGATTTTCAACTTCTAGAAATTTTGGAAAACATTTTCCAATATTTTTCTCGTACTCTCCAAGTGATCCCCTATAACCCCTTAAAGGAAACGACGCCAATTTTGAATCACCCTGTATAAAATACAATCGACCAGATATTTGAAGAAGACTTAATAATTGCGGATTTTGCAGGATTTGGTTTGATCAGTTGCCGAGAAGATAAATTGCTGCTTACGAAAAGCCCCAAAGACGTTTCGGCTGTTGAGGGCACATCAGTAACCCTACCCTGCAAAGCGACACCTGACGATGGAGCCGTGTACCTCTGGACACGGGATGGTGAGTTCATTATCAATTTAAACATGGATTTTTCCCCCAAAAAACACCCTGCTACCTGCTCTTTAGACGATAAACTAATACTGTGTCTGCTGCATTTTAATTTTTTCCAACTCCGTTTAATTACCGAGTTGGATGCCATTAATTCCGGGCAATTAAAAGTTGAAAATGGGCGCCAGCTGATGATTTATCGTCGTAAATCAAATAAGACTTAAGGATTACGGATCGGTCTGCCCAGAGTAAAGCTAGAGTTTTTTGAAAAAAAAAAACAGCATTTAACCTGCTCTTTCTGTTTACAGGCGTTACATTGGAGAACACTACGCGACGTTTCATGCAAGGCAGCAACTTGCACATCACCAGGGTGGACAGGGAACGTGATGCCGGCCCATTAGTTTGTCAAGTTCAACACATCACGGGAAAATATAAGACCGTCCACAGTCCACCAGTTTCCATCCTCATTGAATGTAAGTGTTTTGTGACTTTATTTCGCGGTGCATCCGAAACTCTTTTTTGATGGAACAATATGTCTAAAGTTGGCTGGCTTTTACGACTTTCAGCTTCCATAAAACAGCTTTTATTATATAAACCGAGTTATTATCGAATGGAGAAAATGCGGACGAAAGGAAGCTGGGAGGAGTAATTAAGTTGCAACCATCCCATCGTGAGGCTTTCTTTATTTTTCTAGACGGCGAACAGGTTTATTAGTTTTGGGAAAATACATTTATGACCGTAGGTAATAACTGGGGGATTGTATACAGGGTGATTCAGGTTTAATCTTGATAATTTCGGGAATCAATAAAACAGAATAATAAAGAGTTTTCTAAGAATAATAAAGAGGACATATAATTTTCGGAGTAGGGGGAAATTTTTTGCTTTCGGCAGTAAATTTTTCCTTACAAAATCCAGTTATTTGAATTTTCGGACGCTAAAAAAATCATCTTAATACAATAATGTCCCTACATGATTACAATAATTGCTCAAACTGCATTCCTCCAGCCTCAATGTATTAAACGCAGCAGTTATTTGAACGGGATTATGTTTCATTTTATCACAAGCGTTTTTAATCCTCTGAATCAATTCCTCACGGGTATTTCATAAACGATTGAACTTAAATGTCCTCAAACAGAATAATCCAAAGGTTTCAGATCGGGGGAGCGTGACGGCCAAGTCACTGGTCCTTCGCAAGAAACACTTTTGAAACAGACCTGGGAACATGTGCTGCACATTGATACAAATAATTGGGTTTCCATCGCTTTCTGTAACGTTTCACGTGACCACATTGTCCCGAACTTCCTTGAATATCACAAAAACAAGGCAAAACGGGAAAAAATAACAAGAGACAAAAAATGAATTCAGTGAATGACCAAAAATACCGCCAAAAGACGCCAGGAACCTCACCAAAATGCCTTCACTGCACTTTTTCTCCAACAACTAACGGTGAAAATCTCATCGCTTTCACGCAATCAAAGTGGCAAAATAAACGAATAAAAACTGAAACAATGAAACCTTCCAATTCCGAAGTCTTCAATTCAAGTCAAAATCAATAGGGATTTTCCTTCGTCTACGTCAATCTAGTGCACTTTCCATTTAAAGCGACTTTTCGAAAAAACCATTCGCTGTGCGAGTCAAAGAAGCATTTATCGAGTTGGCAATCCGTGAAACAACCCCCTAAAATCGGGGGGACTGCCGGCCACTAACCCCTCCGGAACGGCCCTCATAAACAAGCGACTTATCTGGGGGGTGGAGAGGTTTTGTGTTCCGCCACTGGGTTTTACGACTTGGGTGCAGGTTTCCAGCCAGTGTGGGACCTCGCAACATTTGCCTTTTGGTGTTTTGGTGTCCGATGCAAAAACTTTACAATTGATTTTTGCACGGAAAATGGAAGGCGGTTTTAATAAAACCGCCTTCTCCACTGGACGGTGAACAGAAACTACCATTTCCAGGCAAGTTTCTTGTGTTTCTTCAACTTTCGCCTTGTCATTACATTAAAGTTTGTGCAAAGTTTCTCCGAATAGTTTCCCCGACACAGTTGGGAAACTTTTCCTGACAATAGACGTGTTACGCGCGTACTACATCAACATTCAGCACATGTCAATTGATAGCATACGTACAGCCCCGTCTAAAATTGCCTTCTCATTATTGGGCTGGAGCACGTGCTCCAAAAGGGGTATTTTCGGATTCTTCCCCCGAGTATGCCGCGGACATTATCAATTCGTCATATGCTCGAAAAAATGTCTTCATTTTCTGCCGTCATTTCTCTGGAGGTGTTTAGGGAAAATAGTTAAATAAATTGACTCTTATCAAAAACTGAGATATTTGCAAAAAACTAGATCAGAAATTATGCAACAATGTTGTTGTTCAAAGGTAATCCGCCTCATTAACATTACGTAAATACGTGCCGTCTCGCTCGTTGGACAAGTAATAGAAAAAGAACGACAATTATTATTGCGTCGTTGCCAACAAGCTTGGGACACACTATGCATGCGATTTCAGATGAAGAAGTAAATCAAGAGCGCTTCTTGTATGCTGCGAGATTATTTTAATTTAAAAATAGTTTTATGGCACCTTTTCTGTCTACTAACCCATGGATGATGGAAAATCGAGAAAAAGGACACAATACATGGTGTCCTTGTAACAAGGGCAATTGAATGATGTCCTTTGCGCGTTGCTGTTGGTAACGGGTCGATGCGGCGCTCGTAAAATTTTACGGTCTCTGGAGTGGCGCGACGCTCAGATTGGACGCCGCCACGTCTGCCTCTCCATCGGTCGTAAAAATCAGGGACGTCGGCACATTGCAAAAATCCCACAAATGTTTTTTTTTTCGGGAAATCTTCAATATTGACATAATCGTATTGAAATTGATGAAAAACTGGAAGCGCGTTTGATTGTGCTCGACTTCATTCAGCAGGTTCGCCTGCAGAGTCATTTGGCAAATGGAATTCAATCCCGATAAAAATCTGTCTGCATTGTTGTATAAAGGGCTCAGACACCAGCTGCATTCGTTTTGAAACGATTTTTCGCGCTGGTTCAGCAGGTCGAGATGCATCTAGTTGGAAAGCGATTTTCTAATAGGATTAAATTTGAAAAAAAAAACGACGAAGACCGGGACAGCTGGTTTTTTTTTGGTTGAATTTCGAGTCCGTTAATTATGGCAAAGTAACATCCGCTGATCCGCCCAATGTTGCAATTTAATACGGCCATAAAACGGTCATGGGCCGCAGACCGAACCCGATGGGTCGTTTTTGCACGCGAACCGAATTTTAAAGCACCAGCTTTGCCGGTTTTATTTTCGCCAATCTTCTACCATCTCATTCTCGCGTTAACGACCTTTTTGATCGCCGATATTCAGATTCCGATCACCGATTTCGTCCCCAAATATCGGGAAAATTGTCCAGCTAGAAACGATGTTCGCGGCCTTCTGTGCAAACCCGGGCCTGCTTGAAACAACTGAAGTTGACAGTTTTTTTTTGCCTCTCCCCAATGACAAGTTTTGAAATTTATTCGACATCCAGCTGACGGCCGATTGTCTTTTGTTCGTCCAAAAAAGCCAGACTGCGATTTGGATTTGAAATATTCGCCTCGTTTGACGTTCAAATGTCTGGTCTGGTTTTTGTCTGTTGGAATTTTATCCATGGGCTTGCTAATTTTCTAAATATTCAACTTGAATGTCCAGCTCCAACAATCGCAGAGGGTTTTTTTCATCTCCAATTATAAGAATGGTTGGCCGAATCGGGCAGGGAATTTTTTACGGAAAAATATTTTCAAACCTTTTTTTTTTTGATTTTCGAATTTTTCGGTATTGAAAATCAATAAAAAATGTTTTCAGTTTGTGTGGAAAATTATTAGTCCAGATTTTCAAAACCGCTCTTATTCTTTAGTGCATATTTAGATAACCGTTTGAGATCCAAAGCTCTCATTGGCACTGCAAGATAGAGCATAAAAGTACGTATTTTCTTGTATAAAATATAAACTTAAAAATGTTTTTAGTTTTTTCGGAAAATGGCCAAGTGCATAATTAGTCCAAATTCTCAAAAAACCGCTCTTAATCTTTGGCTCATATTTAGACAACCGTTTGAGGCCCAAAGTTCTCATTAGCACTGCCGGATAGAGCATTGAAGTACGCATTTTTTCGTAAAATATATTGACTCAAAAATGTTTTTAGTTATTTCGGAAAATGGCAAAGTGCATAATTAGTCAAAATTCTCAAAAACCGCTCTTATCCTTTGGTCCATATTTAGAGAACCGTTTGAGGTCCAAAGCTCTCTTTGGCACTGTCAGATAGAGCATAAAAGTACGCATTTTCTTGTATAAAATATGAAGTTAAAAATATTTTTAGTTTTATCGGAAAATGTCAAAGTGCATAATAAGTCCAAATTCTCAAGAACCGCTCTTAATCTTTGGCACATATGTAGACAAACCGTTTGAGGCCCAAAGTTCTCATTAGCACTGCCGGATAGAGCATTGAAGTACGCATTTTTTCGTAAAATATATTGACTCTAAAATGTTTTTAGTTTTTCGGAAAATGGCAAAGTGCATAATTAGTCCAAATTCTCAAAAACCGCTCTTATCCTTTGGTCCATATTGAGAGAACCGTTTGAGGTCTAACGCTCTCTTGGGCACTGCCAGATAGAGCATAAAAGTACGCATTTTCTTGTATGAATTAGTCCAAATTCTCAAAAACCGCTCTTATTCTTTGGCTCATATTTAGACAACCGTTTGAGCCCACAGTTCTCATTCGCACTGCCGGATAGAGCAATGAAGTACGCATTTTTTCGTAACAAATTTATCTGACTCGAAAATGTTTTTAGTTTTTTCGGAAAATGGCAAAGTGCATAATGAGTCCAAAATTCTCAAAAACCGCTCTATCCTTTGGTCCATATTTAGAGAAACCGTTTTGAGATCCAAAGCTCTCTTTGGCACTGTCAGATAGAGCATAAAAGTACGCATTTTCTTGTATAAAATATGAAGTTAAAAATATTTTTAGTTTTATCGGAAAATGTCAAAGTGCATAATAAGTCCAAATTCTCAAGAACCGCTCTTAATCTTTTGGCACATATGTAGACTACCGTTTGAGGCCCAAAGTTCTCATTAGCACTGCCGGATTAGAGCATTAGAAGTACGCATTTTTTCGTAAAATATATTGACTCTAAAATGTTTTTAGTTTTTTCGGAAAATGGCAAAGTGCATAATTAGTCAAAATTCTCAAAAACCGCTCTTATCCTTTGGTCCATATTGAGAGAACCGTTTTGAGGTCTAACGCTCTCTTGGGCACTGCCAGATAGAGCATAAAAGTACGCATTTTCTTGTATAAAATATGAACTTAAAAATATTTTTAGTTTTATCGGAAAATGGCAAAGTGCATAATTAGTCCAAATTCTCAAAAACCGCTCTTATCCTTTGGTCCATATTTAGAGAACCGTTTGAGGTCCAAAGCTCTCTTTGGCACTGCCAGATAGAGCATAAAAGTATGCATTTTCTTGTATAAAATATGAACTTAAAAATATTTTTAGTTTTATCGGAAAATGGCAAAGTGCATAATTAGTCCAAATTCTCAAAAACCGCTCTTAATCTTTGGCTCATATTTAGACAACCGGTTTGAGGCCCAAAGTTCTCATTAGCACTGCGGGATAGAGCAATAAAGTACGCATTTTTTCGCAAAATATATTGACTCGAAAAGTATTTTCTTTTTTCGGAAAATGGCAAAGTGCATATAGTACAAATTCTCAAAAACCGCTCTTATCCTTTGGTTGATATTTAAAGAACTGTTTGAGATCCAACGCTCTCTTTGGCACTGCCAGATAGAGCACAAACGTACGCATTTTCTTGTATAAAATATGAACTTAAAAATATTTTTAGTTTTATCCGAAAATGGCAAAGTGCATAATTAGTCCAAATTCTCAAAAACCGCTCTTAATCTTTGGCTCATATTTGGACAACCGTTTGAGGCCCAAAGTTATCATTAGCACTGTCGGATAGAGCATTGAAGGACGCATTTTTTCGTAAAATTTATTGACTCGAAAATGTTTTTAATTTTTTTGGAAAATGGCAAAGTGCATAATTAGTCCAAATTCTCAAAAACCGCTCTTATCCTTTGGTCCATATTTAGAGAACCGTTTGAGGCCCAAAGTTCTCATTAGCACTGCCGGATAGAGCATTGAAGTACGCATTTTTTCATAAAATATATTGACTCTAAAATGTTTTTAGTTTTTTCGGAAAATGGCGAAGTGCATAATTAGTCCAAATTCTCAAAAACCGCTCTTAATCTTTGGCTCATATTTGGACAACCGTTTGAGGCCCAAAGTTATCATTAGCACTGTCGGATAGAGCATTGAAGGACGCATTTTTTCGTAAAATTTATTGACTCGAAAATGTTTTTAATTTTTTTGGAAAATGGCAAAGTGCATAATTAGTCCAAATTCTCAAAAACCGCTCTTATCCTTTGGTCCATATTTAGAGAACCGTTTGAGGCCCAAAGTTCTCATTAGCACTGCCGGATAGAGCATTGAAGTACGCATTTTTTCATAAAATATATTGACTCTAAAATGTTTTTAGTTTTTTCGGAAAATGGCGAAGTGCATAATTAGTCCAAATTCTCAAAAACCGCTCTTAATCTTTGGCTCATATTTAGACAACCGTTTGAGGCCCAAAGTTCTCATTAGCACTGCCGGATAGAGCAATAAAGTACGCATTTTTTCGTAAAATATATTGACTCGAAAATGTTTTTAGGTTTTTCGGAAAATGGCAAAGTGCATAATTAGTCCAAATTCTCAAAAACAACTCTTATTCTTTGGCCCATATTTAGAGAACTGTTTCAGGCCCAAAGCTCTCATTGACATTACCGGATAGAGCATAAAAGTTCGCATTTTCTTGTATAAAGGATGAACTTAAAAGTGTTTTTAGTTTTTGCGGAAAATGGCAAAGGGCATAAATAGTCGAATTATATAAAACCGCTCTTAATCTTTGACCCATATTTAGAGAACACTTTGAGGCCCAAAGCTCCCATTCGCACTGCTGAATAGAGCATTGAAGTACGCATTTTCGTGTATGAAACATTGATTTGTGACAAAGTGCATAATTTGTCCAAATTTTCGCGTAAAACATCAATTAAAAAATATTTTTAGCATTGGGACAATGACAAAATCAGGATTACTCATAAATTTCGAAATCCCTCCTAAGTTTCGGCTGATAATTTCCGAACAATTGGAACTGCAAAGCTCTGAATAGAAAATAAATTCGAAGTGTTTTTCTGGCTCGAAACGTTCACACCTGGATGAAAAGTCAAGATTATAACTTTGTTGTGAAGTAAATTAAAACTGAAGATAAATTATTGGCACTTTTTTGGACACGCTGGGAGTCAAACATTCGAAATTTACTCCACCCAAATGCAGCGCAATATTCATGTAAATGAAGACAATACGGGCCCTTTTTTTGTTGCAACTAAACCGTAATTTACGCGTAAACCCTGAGCAAGCGACATAAACTGTAGCATATTCTATTGCCCAAAAAAATCGAACGGCCATAAAACCCGAACACAGGGAGGTGCGATATCTTTACAGTGCCATATAAAAATGTGTTTACGACATTGTGTAGTATAATGGGGCACCTTTTGACAACACGAAGAGATAAAAAGAAGAAAATCTAATATTGACAAAACGCCGCGGACCCGATATTTACAGGACGCGTAGATAAACCGACTTTGCCTTATCGAAAAACTGAAAGAGAAAAAACGTGAATAAACGCTTTTCCAGTTCTATTAATTTAGATATCGATTGCAGACGAACATAAAAGAAATAATCCTGCCGAACACAATGAACAGGAGGGTCCGAGTTCTAACGCAACAGTAAAAGCATGACTCACAAGGATTATGAGGTGGTTTATTACCCAAATGTTCCGGGAGCCCTCACGGAGTTTTGCGCGATTTTTCATCTAATTCCACTGATGAGAAATCGCAGAAATAAACAAACCTTTCAGACCGGAGGAAAAAACGGAGCATAAGGGCCCATCTGTTAAATAGGACGTATGGCATTCATATAATAACATTCACCCCTCTGATGAAAGGTAGCTCAAGGTGGAAGGGGTGGATTCGTGTCGCAGGAATCAGCCAAGAGAACGGTTTTTTTTCGGTCTGCCCCTGTACACTATACAGGAAAATGTACTTCGTCGATGGGAGAATGTGAGTAAGCGGCCTAATCGAGACATGGGGGGCACCCTTATTGTTCAGGGGCACTTACGTATTGTATTTTTCAAGCCACTTGCAAGCATATCTTCGTCGAGTCGATTCACCAACACTACTTGATGGTAATAGGAAATTCAGCACAGGGCAAACAGAGGAAAATAGTGAAGTTTCTCAACTTCGCAAAGAGATTTTTGTCAATCAACAGAGCAGGAGACTCAAACAACTTTTGCAAGATGTTTTAAAACGCTAAAATGATCACGGTTTTTTCATTATAATCCCTGTTTTTGTTAAGGAAGGTTAAGTTTGGAGCCTTTTAAGAACCACAATAAACAGTCCACAGTTCATTTTTTTTGTTAGAAAAATTGTCACTCTAATAAACTAACTCTCTCAGCTTGATTTAACTACCGTCCAAAAGTAAAAAAATGCAAAATTTCGTAAAGTTCGGCATGCGCCTAGTTGGATAAAAAAAATTTTTTTTTGGATCTCAACACCAAAAGTTTACAGCTAAACTAAAAAGGTCCAAACAGTTTTTGAATTTCTAGGCCATCTCTTCTATTTATAGGGAGGACTCAAAAAATCAACTTTTTGGCCTTGCAGACATATCTTTTCGGCTCTTGGATCAATTTTCACTCAATTTGGATCTTGAGCTCATGTTGAAGCTAAAACATTAAGCATAAACAATTTAAGAGGAAAATTCGATATACAGGGTTGCATGAAAAATTACCCAAATACGAATTTCCCCCGAAAACTGTGATTCTGCAAGATTTTCAACTAAGTGAAGTTCACTTTCTCAATTTTTTCCTCAAGTCGATTGCAAGTCTCAAGTTGAGGCTTTGATTTTGCTGATCAGCCAAAAGAATAAAATTGTCACTTCAATACCAAAAAGTTGATTTTTTTAAGACCACTCTGTAAATAAACGAGATGGGCGAAAAATTCAAAAATTTTTTCGAGATACGAGGTCTACCTTAATCTGTGGTTTGAAATACAAAAAAGTTTTTTTTGTCCAGCTGAGAGCCTGTGGAACTTCACCACTATTTTTTTGCAAAAAATTGCACTAAAAAACGCTTCAAACAGAAATCAAATTGCTCTCAGCAATCAAAATTGATCAATTTCAAAAATTAGTCGAAATTTTTCCGTGTATCGTCGATGAATTAATTTTACGCCTTATTTAAATAAAAGACTTGCAAGACTCTTGCTGCAGGACCAAGACCAAATATTGTGGTCCTTCGAGTGGGATCGACACAAATCTGGACGAATCAAAGCAAAATAAACAGACTAGTGTTAATTGATAGTAAATGTAATTAAAACTACTGAAAGTGATTCAACCAGACAATCTATTCCCATATTCTGAACAGCTTCACATCGAAGTTTACCCGAATGGCGGGTTTCAAAGCCGGCATAATGCAGATTGAGACTTTCGAAAGTCGTCAGGAGGATTGTTTCCGACGGGCACGTCCGGAATTTTTCGCAAAATCCTAGACAGCCGGAAACTTTCCGAGTAGTTTTGATTTGAACAACAATAAAAGGCGAACGTTCCTAATTGCCCTGTAACTAAACCTTTAGTCTTCTGTTGTTGATGGATTCGAATTGCGTCGCTTCGTTTTTTGATGTTCCAAAATGGCAAAAACCCCATAATTTCCCTCAACTAACCGACGATTACAATAATTACTTGTGCATAATAATGGATTTTCATTGCGATCCAATCGAAACTATTCCGGTTGAAAGGTGCCAGACAGTCTGCGAAATGGAACAATCTGGAAATTTATGGAATCGTAAACATTGTGCAGACACCAATTGAAATTTAACATTGCCCGACGTCAGCTAACGGCCATCAAACACGTAACGACTGGAACGACCTTTTAACATTGAAAAGTGCACTTTTTTCCAATTTATTTATGGCCCGCATCTAAATAGTCGATATTGGCTAAACACACCCTGTATGGTGCACAACTTCCTTTCGAGATCGTAAAAGTTGTGTTGTATCTGTTTAACGGCAAAAGCACTTTAGATAACGCAATCCGATAGGTTTTATTAAGATACCGTTTGCTCTGAACCAATCACCATAAACTTTCTCCAACTTACTTTACGAGTTTTCCTCCCGGTGAGCTATCTGCGCTTTTCGCAGCTTTTCTCCATTCTCCCTACTGGTAATGGCTCTCTGGCGTCGATAAATTGGTTTCAGCTCTAACAGTTGCTTAATAAAAAAAAACCAGGGAAGTGTTTATGGCTTAGACACGAAATGCAAAGTTTGCTAAGTTTATCTACCGAAAAAGGGCATAGGTACAATCGAATGGAATAAATCGAATTATTTGATAAACTTTTAAAAAATCCTACTGTGAAATTTAGGCAGGACAAGGATCCAAAGCGTTTCATAAAATTATGGAGAGTCGTTTAGCGAGAGAATAATCGACGTTTTGAAATGGCCGTCGCAATATCCCGATCTGAATCCCATCGATCATCTTGGGAAGCACTTGCATAGGCAGATTTACACTAACAAGTACTCAATAACAAGTGATTTGTTTGGCGCACTCCATTAAAATCCCTATGGATGTTTTTTCTGACTTTAATCATGTTTTGAAACAATCCAAAACTTTTCTTGTCAGGAAATGTAAAGTTTGGCCAAAAAAGCTGTAAACCAAATTGGTTTTTGCGTCATTTTTTGACCTAATGGTATGAGGATCATCGCCTATTCCATTTTCGACAACTATTTCTTATTATATTTTTTCGGAATTTTTCGGAAACGCCTCAAAAATGTTTTTAGTTTCTTCGGAAAATGACCAAGTCCTACTATACCATACTAGACTATACAAACTATACAAACTACACACACCAACATATCTACTACACACCATAAAGAACTTACTAGAAAACAGACAACTACAAGTACGAATTGACAAAACACTGTGATTTTCTTTTTCCCCTGAACAAGGGCTCCCTCAAGGATCCCCGCTCTCACCGTTTCTCTACAATATATACTGCCATGACATATACAATTACAACTTACCAGACAAAAATCAAATCGACAGATCGGCATACATATTACAATACGCAGACGACACGGCACTTATAGTACATGACAAAACTACTGAGAGAGCAGCTCAAAGACTCCAAACACTAACAAACAACACAATGACATGGTTTTATAAATGGAGACTAACACCAAACGCGTCAAAAAACCAACTTCTGCTCACAAACCACAGACTCAACGCTGACTCCCCTACAATAACTGCAGACGGCCAAACGACACAACCAAAAAACGACGTAAAATACCTTGGAATCACAATTGACCACAAACTTAAATTCACTAAACACATACGAAACATCAGGGCAGAAACAATAAAGAGAACAAAACACTTCCGATCACTAACCTACAAAGACAGAGGAATTAGCACAAACACCGCCACCAAAATATATAAAGCTATTTGTAGACCCTTGCTAGACTTTGGACATATACTCATGACCAACGGAACAGAAAGGACAAAACGTTATACACAAACAACAGAACAAATTGCACTAAGACTAATAACACGAATAAGACACCCCCAAAACCCACTACACGACCCCTCCACCCAACTACTATACGAACGCACAAACATGACAAAGACTTCGGAAAGACTCATACATCTACAGACAAAATGGACAAACAACCCCTACAACTGGACCATACTGAATCCCCTTTGTCTTACAAGACCAACCAGACAATCCCGCTTCCGTTTCCCTACATTAACGCTACTCGAACACTTACAAACGCTACGGACTAGTGGACAATAAAATAATTTCTTCTTGCCACTGAAATCTTATTTATTTATTAGTATTGTTAACCTAGAATAAGAGAATTTTCATATTTGTTTTTTATTTAGATTAAGACTGCATGTATTAAACAAGGGCAGAAATACCGATAGGTCGATAGCCTTTTTTAGAAATAAAGATGTTTACTACTACTGACCAAGTCCATAAATGCTCCAAATTTTCAAAAACGCTCTTATTCTTTAGCGCGTATTTAGAGAACCGTTTGAGGCCCAAAACTATCTTTGGCAGTGCCGGATAGAGTATTCTAGTCTGCATTTTTTTGCATGAAACACTGGCTTACAAATATTTTTAGTTTTTCCGGAAAATGACAAATTAGTCCAAATTCTCAGAACCGCTCTAAGTGTTAGTAACAAACGAGATTTTAATAATATCTGGATTATAAATTTCAATTTTTTAATCGTCGTAAACCAGAGTAGAGTTAGGTAAAACTGGTAAACTCAAGTGGACGGTAACGAGTAACGACTGGGCAAAAGGAAGCGCTCACAAGGCTCTGGATGGCATTAAACTGCTCGACGTTTGAACTCGTAAATTATCCCAAGCCTTTGATTTTTATTAAAATGAAGCCTGGGAAATATTCTTCGTTTATGGCGGCTCTAAAAGGCATTCCTGATGCAAAGGCAACCGTGAAATTATTCTAGGCGAAACGGATACGCGGGAAATTACCACGAAATGAATTAGGCGTATTGTGCTTGAGGGCTTTCGGTCTTATTTGCGCGTTTTGTTCACGTGAAACCCCAAAAATAACACTAAATTTAACACATTTCCTAGCATTTAGAGACGATTTGGAGACACGGGTTATCAGCTGAAATTATGCAGTTTTTCTAGTGTTGGAAGGACATTCCGTTTGCCCACCTGAAGTGTAAATAAATCGAGTGCATTTTCCGACCGAGTGCATTTTTCCAAGTAAAATAAAAGTAGGCAAATCCTCCCATGTATGTACACCATAAAGCTGCGTTCCTCTGGAGAAGTGCGAGAAGAAAAATATTTATCTTGACTGCGTGGTGGCATAAACAGGATCAGTCAACGGCTCGTCAATCGAAACCGAAAAAACCTTCTACAGTGATGTTTGTTTACAAATAGGGTGTTAAAACATATGAACCATCCGGGCCCTTTTCCCGCAGTTATCACTGATCAGATGTGCCGTACTTAAACGTACTAAAACACACTAAAATGTACTGAAACGTATTAAGCGCAAACCTTCCACTAATCAACTTAACCCAGTTTTGCGTTCTACCAGCAATGAAGTTTAGGCCGAAAACAAGTTTAGCAAGAATCGAAGGGAGAGATCCTGGGGAAAATCGCGCGATCTCCGATGGTTGGCGAGGAATTGCGAAAGAACATGGCAAAGATAATGGAAAATAATAAATAAAAGGCACGCACTCAGCTTACAGATGCTGCTCCCGAAAATCAAGACGTCAGGCGGCTTTTCCCTAGTTTGATCGAATCTACGAGCGAAAGAAACAGCCGGAATTAGCTAGTTTCTCTTTTAGATGCCATCATCAATGAGACAAAGTGTTACTTTTTATTATGGGACGTGACAAAAACCTTACAAAAATTTAGTATTTTCTTTGAATTTATGCAACGTTTCCGACCTGAAAGTGCATCTTCAGGCCTTCATGGGACAGTTGACGTCCACACGCTGACATTGACAAGCCACGTCATACCGTTAGAGAAAATGTGTCAACCTTGTGACACTGACATACGTTTAACATTAAATTTTCATCTCGCTCGGTGGACACGTAATAGAAAGGCACGCAATTAGTGCGTCACTGCCAAAAAGCTTGGGACAGACTGTCCGTGATTACGTAGATGTCAATGTACTGTGTGTTGAATTAATCAAATAGTAGGTCTCTTTTTGGCATCAGTTAACTCCTATTTGTTCTCTCGTTCTCCCCTTCTCGTCACTCGAGCCTCCGATAAGGGTATTGCATCCCTCTTTGATATCAATAATCGCATATACCACTTCTCTCTCTTTACCAAAGTGAATTCAACTATCGCGGTGTATAAATAATTCCAGACATTTATAAAAGTTAAAAAAATTTATTCAAAGTTATTTAAAATTGCATTCTTATTCCTGTTACGTATTTTGGATATATAGTTATTTGGAGATATTCAAAATTGAGAAATGCACCATCGGACCCAAAAAAAACGACCAGAAAACCCAATTTCCACTCCCGCCGTTAGCAAATTTCCTCAGATAAGCACCTGAGTTAAAAAAAAAAAGCCAAAAATGTTTGAGGAAATTATTTAAAAAACAAAAAATAAATGCATCGGCCGGGAATCGAACCCGGGCCGCCCGCGTGGCAGGCGAGCATTCTACCACTGAACCACCGATGCTTATTTACCAAATTGTATTCCGCTTATTTCCACAACGATCGTTGCCCTGGCACGTACTTGCACGTATCAAGTGCGTTATTAGAACCTAAAATGTACATTATGTCTGTCAAAGTTTCGGTTTCTTTTAAATTTCCCTTAAATTACACTAAAGATAGAGCAGTTTCGATGAAAAAATGCGGATCGTCCATAAATTTGCAGAAAAAACACTTGCGAACTTTCATAATAATCGAATAATGCACGTCAATCTTAGACAAGGAAACAGATGTTTTGACGATACGCCACTGGAAGCAGCTGTGTACCTCATTGTTACCCGTCCCCTCTCTTTCCTTGTCTAAGATGTCAATAGTCAAATCCACAGGTCACAGAGGTTCTGTTTCACTCTGTCATCTGTAGTCAGATCCCAGGTGATTAGAAATTAAACACAATGCCATGTTGCCACGTATTTTACCCATGCATAATAAGTTACATTGTACGTGCACTATACGAGAAGGAAAACTCCCTTTAAGTAAATGGCATGTTCTCTAAAGAAATATTTTTGATTTAGTTTAATTTTTTCGAGTATTGGATTAGTTTAGTGAAAATTCAGTTTTCTTTTCCACATTACTTTATCGCGGTTTCCGTGAAAAATCATAAATATTACTTAAAGATGACCAATTAAAATTTAAGCTTCCAATACTTACACAAAAGTATACTTCTGTACAGTCTGGCAACGCTGCACAAAATTTATCGTAAATATACAGATTTTATTAAAGTTAGTAAATGTTTTCTACCATGTTTCTATCGACAATCCACTTTTTTTCACTGAAACTACTTTATTTTAAGTGCACTTTAAGGGAAAATTAAAAATGGCGCCAATCTCCGAAAGACAAAGTACAGGAGCACCGTACATTGCAACGCTGCAATTTCCTATTTTTCCAGAAAATCTTAAATTAATAATTTTGAAAAAATTTAGATTTAGTTTCTCCTGAATGGAACAGTAGAAAAAAAATTAAATTGTAATAAAAAGCGCTAAAAAGTATTGTTTCCGCCCGGGATCGAACCGGGGACCTTCCGCGTGTTAGGCGGATGTGATAACCACTACACCACGGAAACCGATGAAAATTGCTGCAATATAGTTGCGTTTTCTGATAAAGCCAATAACGTTTCAATTTAATCTTTTGGCGCAGTCATTGCAGGATAACATAGAATTTCCTCATTCTTCTAATTGCTGTCGAACAACCCAATAGCAATAAAGCCCGATCGATGAGTGGTCTAGCGTGCGGCAATAAAATCCGATGAAGAAAGGAAGTTTTTCAGCGCGCTGTAGTGTATTTTAATGCCCGATCAGGAATTTAATTACCATTCCCAGACCGAAAACGTTATAAACCAAAGACAGTAGCTGGTTGTGCATGTTGCACGTGTCGGTTTCGGTGATAAATCTAAACAGATCCCGAACGCCTATCGCGTTTCAAAGCGCGGCAACAGTTAAAAATAAGACAATAAAATTAGGCCTTTGTTTGGATTTTACGACTTTTAACGCAAAAGCTTTAAAGGAAGTTTAGACTTGGGCCTTTGATTTATGAGGAAAAACATTGGGCTGCCATCCTCATATGCATCAAAGTGAACTAGATTTTGAAAAAATCAACCAAATGCTTTCAGTTTTTTCCAATTTCTACCTACAAATTCAGGAGTTTTTTTTTGTTTATCAACCTGCAATACAGTAGCACTCCTTTAATCCGAACTTGCCCTAAGAGTGCGAGTCGAGGCAGATTCATCGCTTCAAAAAATGTGTCCTCGAATGTCAGGAGGATGAGAAATTTTAAGGAAAAGAGCAATTTTTTTATAATCAAACCTACGATAACAGAAATGTTAAAACGAGCGCTGGGGGGCTTGATAAATTTAAAAACGATATGGAATTAGACAACTTTTCACAGGCGAAAAATTATCCATTAACGAGGAAGCTGTAGGACAAAAGGGGCCGTTTTTGGCAATTCCTTTCTCAAAAGACACTTGCTGATCAAGTAGAGAAATGATGTCAAATTAGTTAGGCAGATCTGGAAAGCCTCCTTCTTTTGGAAATTAATAGTTATCGATGGTTTACCAAGGACCCAGAAGACTTTTTCAGATGAGAAACAAAGCGATTAAGTTACATTACAGAAAATGTCTCTTAAAACAGATTGTTGCTCCCCAATTGTTCCCAAAGTGGGGAAATATATGAAGAGTTCAAAAAAAAATATGTAAAAGATGTTATGATTGAACTGGCTAAGACTTGGAAAAATGTGCGGCCTGAACTTATACAGTGTGTCCAGTATAAAATGATGTACATGGGGATATTGGAAACCGTTAGAGTTACAGGGTGGATCAAATGGGGAAAAAGTTGCGCAATCAAGTGCCTATAAATAATCTGTCATCAACTTCTTTGTTGATGACAAATTGAAAAAAAGAAAAAAGTGCATTTTAAAAAATCCTTTATATCGTGTTTATTATAAAACATACAATGACGAAATTTTCAGGATGGGGGTAAGAAATGAGCGTGAATTTGAAAATATAGTAAAAAATAATCTAGGCCCACTATGTTCAATGAGGCCGAAGTCAACTTTTGTATTTCTTATGGGCGCCATATTGAATTTCTGCATTTTTAAATTCCCCTTTAAATATGCTCTTCAACCATGTATAACATGTTTATGTTCGGTCAAGATAAATAATTAAAATTAAATAAATTAAGATTTTATGGTAGTAGGCATTGATATTTCTCTTCAATTTCCCCATAGTGAAGTTCGTTGTCTGTTTTAATTACCTAGGTAACTGTCAAAGTAGAATTTATTGTCAGTGTCAAGTGTTTGTAATTAATTGTGTGTTTCAAAATGAATCACTTCAAATTATGAAAAATACGATATGTTGGAGTGTTTTATTCTCTGTCATCGAAATGAAGCGAAAGCTGAAGAAATGTGTATTTAAATAAATATCCAGAAAGGCGACAACCTGGTAGAACTATGTTTAGGCGTCTGAAAGACAACCTTGTAGCTTATGGGAGTTTTGCTAAGGTAAAGAAAAACAAACTTCCAGATGAAAATAAAGAAAATTTGGTAATGCAAAGCGTGGTTGAGACACCTCGTACGTCTTTACGTCAAATTGAAGCCACAAAGGTGTTGCGCGGTCAACGGCGAATAGTATTTTAAAGCGTCATAAATATCACCCCTATCGTGAACGGCCCTGCCAGGGACTCCAGAATGGCGATGCGATTAGAAGAATGGCATTTTGGCAGTGGTTTATTCAAAGAAATAACGAGATACCAAACTTTTCCTTAAAAGTCCTTTGGTCAGATGAGAGCCAATTTACTAAATGTGGACTATTTAATCGTAAAAATACCGTTTTTACGGCTAGTTCGTCAAGTTAGGCACCAAGAGGTTTGGATTTAACGTCTGGTTAGGTATTGTGGGTACCCACGTGATTGAACCTTTTTTTTCAAATGAGAACTTAAATTCCGAGAGATATTTGAACCTCTTACAAACTAACGTAGCGGAAGCACTTATGGATGTTCCAGTAGCTACCCTGCAAAACTTGTATTTCCAACAAGACGGCGCGCCGCCACATAATGGACGTATTATCACAGAATTTTAAATCACGAATTTCCCAACAAGTGGATAGCCAACCTGGGACCAGTAAGATGGCCTGCGAGATCCCCTGACATAACACCGCTTGATTTTTTTGCATGGGGTTTCCTCAAAAATGTGGTATACTGTAGGTCATACGAAACCGAAGAGGAGCTGAGACACGCTGTTATAGAAGCTGTTAACAGAATTACCCCAGAAATGATCAGAAAATCCTGTGAAGCAGTAATGAGACGATGTATGTTGTGCGTGCGAGTAAATGGTGCCTTATTTGAACACCTACTTTAATCTTAAAATGTTACTTGTTCTTTTACAGTGTTCGATGTATGATCAATAATAATTTAAAGTAATAATTAATAGAAATATCAATGCCTACTACCATTAAATCTTAATTTTGTTAATTTTAATTATTTATCTTGACCGAACATAAACATGTTATACATGGTTGAAGAGCATATTTAAAGGGGAATTTAAAAATGCAGAAATTCAATATGGCGCCCATAAGAAATACAAAAGTTGACTTCGGCCTCATTGAACATAGTGGGCCTAGATTATTTTTTACTATATTTTCAAATTCACGCTCATTTCTTACCCCCATCCTGAAAATTTCGTCATTGTATGTTTTATAATAAACACGATATAAAGGATTTTTTAAAATGCACTTTTTTCTTTTTTTCAATTTGTCATCAACAAAGAAGTTGATGACAGATTATTTATAGGCACTTGATTGCGCAACTTTTTCCCCATTTGATCCACCCTGTAACTCTAACGGTTTCCAATATCCCCATGTACATCATTTTATACTGGACACACTGTATATGCAGAGTTAAAAAAATTTATCTAAAAGATGTTATGATTGAACTGGCTAAGACTTGGGAAAATGTGCGGCCTGAACTTATATAGAAGTCATGGAGTAAACTCATTGAGCAACAGATTGATGGTTGTGATGAGGAAGACCTTCTTCCATTGTCTGCGTGGAAGCATAAGCAAATATTCAAAGGCATATTTTTTTTTTACATCGACTTTTACATGATTCACACAAATGTATTATTTATGTATAAAAATTAAGCCATTTTCTGTACACAGTTATCCTTTTAATGTATGCATTCTTTTACAATTTAGCTAATAAAATTTGCAGTAAAAATAAAGAAATTTTAATTACACAAACAGCAAAAAAATTTCATTAATCCGAATTGCGAAAATTTCGGTTAAAAAGTGGCGCTTCGCGCAAGTTTCCACAATACTTTGGAGTCACATTGCATTCGCTGTTGATTACTTACGAGCAAACCGTTCTGTACGATATAAATGAGGAAAAAATCACGTTTTCCGCCAGGATCGGACGCTTATGAACCCGATGTGAATAACCCATCATATTTACCATAATTATGCATAAGTGAACGACAGTCGGTGCACCTTCAAACGATTCCTGCGCAAACATTCCCTCGTTATTTTCGAGATATCGACGACTTCAAAGCCGGCACGGAAACGCGGCTATTAATGTTTTGTTTTCCCAAGTGCAGAAAAAACAATGGAGCTTAGGTATTTATATGTATCTTGGATGATTGATTACGGTCTGAGCCAGATGTAAATTTCCTACTGAGAAAGATCAAAAGATGCAAAAAAACATTCTTGTTTTGTAGGTCAACAGAGTTTTCTACTCAATCGATTGCTATTCAAATTTTAGCTTGTTTTGGGGTATTTCATTGACCTGCAGCTCGATCCTTAAACTTTATTGTGAGGCTAAAGTTACAGACTGTGAACAATTAAATTGGGAAAATAAATCACTTTCTTCAGTTTCGTTAATAACTTCTTCGTTATTCTTAAGATTAAGACATACGTTAATAACATGAAATTTCCATCTCGCTCGCTGCACCAGTAATAGAAAAAGAACGACAGTTATTGCGTCACTGCCATGAACTTTGGGACCGACTATATATACGTTCTCTTTAATGCATTTTTTACGATGCCAACCAAACGGATACCAGAACATTCACTTTACATTTGCGCCCTATCATTCAGTTGCATTTTATGACCGTGTGACGTAATGCACTCAAGCTGCACTAGGTCATAAATGTCAGCAGGCGGAAATTACGACCTAACGGAATTGAGGGTAAGATCACGGTGGGGTGCATTTCCGACCAATCTCAGGACCGCAACAATCACCCCTCTGTCATTCATCCAGAATACCGAACAAGAGGGGTCATTCACTCATTAAACATTTTTACCAGGCCATTGTACTTTTTACTTTTCATTTAGTACTGTTTTTTGTTTGGTGGTTGATTAGTTGGCAAATGCAAAACAGGCATTAAAAGAATTTGAAACGCCTAAAGAAACTCACTAAGAAAATGCAAAGGAAAAAGAGGAGTTATTCTTGAAGATACGTCGGGCCAGAAGAAAAACAAATATTTTAGCTTCTACTTTTACATTGAATTTATTTATTGAAAATGCCCCGACATAATTTGATTTCGAATGAAAAAAACAAAAATTTAAATGCTGCATTTATTAAAAGGATTAAAAAATGTATTGAAGCCAGTGTATTGTGGGTTATAACAACCCTGAGGTTTTTTGATTTGCATTTTTTACTTAAGTTAATTTTACAAAAATTGATATTACAATGAATTAATTGTTTGTTCTAACATGTCCATTATATCTATATATGTATGTGATTCCCCCCAAGTCCCTTCATGTCTGTCAAACCGTCAAACACCAGCCAAGCGCCTCAATGTGGCAACGTTGGGAGGCGCGAACAGCCAGAGGAAATTGATTATGAACAATTATTATGAAACAATAATTTTCAAACACTTTACTGAGTTTAAAAAGTAGTTTAAATTAGTTCTTAACGATGTTAAATAAATGCTGTACGGTTTGCTCAAGTTTTCAATTTACCAACAAGAAACTTACGCTTATTTCACTTGAGATTTTTCCATTATCTTCGCTCTGAAGAATCAAAGAGTAGTCAATTTGAAGCTTTTGTGAGGTAAATAAGGAAACTGTGAGCACAATTTAACAGGCAAATGACCGAAAAATCCTAAACTGTTTTGATGAGTTATAACTAGAGCGGACTAAAAAGCACTAAAATTGTCGATAACAGCGCTTAAAAAGTAAATTGATTTCTCGCAAAAAAAGCATTAAAATGCACAAAATTCTTTCGGTGAGGCAAAAAATATATTTTTTTAAAATGTTTTTGATGAATGGATGGTGTTTCCACATTAAGAAATTTGATAGAAAATCGTGTCGAAAGAGGAAGGGCTCATTTGATACTCGTTGACCTACAGAAGGCATACGATACAGTGCCATTAAACAAGTTATAGCTTTGCATCAGAAACAGTGGTATTGATAAAACCTAAATTAAGTTCAGTAAAGCCAGGAATTTCAGGTGACCAACTGCCTAAGACAAGGCTGCTCTTTAGCATAGCTCTATGGGTATTAGTTGAAATATATATCTCGAAGAATTCTTGGAAGCGGAAATGTTGCAGGATGAGCGCGTGTATCAACCTTATATTGTTTATATTCGCGGATGACCAAGCTATTGTAGTAGAAGATGAGGACGATGCCAACTACGTGTTTCGCAAACTTCAAGAGAGCTATGGAGACTGACGCCTCACCATGAACATTAAAAAGACCCAATATATGGTAGTAGGAGAATTCGGGTAGTTTTGATGCAAAAAGAGAAATTTGAATATCAGACACTTAGGTGCAAGATTAGGGCAACATTTCGTGGTTTTCGTCCCGTTCTTGCTTATTTCTCGGGAACAGATTGAGCCAAAGCACTCATTTTTACATCACTGCAGAGAGAACTAAATGGCCTTTTTAAAAAGTGCAGCATAGCTTGGCAAATGTTGCCAGTTTTGTCAGAAAAAGTCTAAATTTCAAGAACTTTTAGTTTGGCTGTTTAAATTTGAGTTGCAAAATCGACTCCAACATGACGCTGCCTTTTTCGACGTTTTTCAGGAACCGTTTGAGCCACAGAGTTCGTTTTGATATCGTTGGAAAGAGAATTGGAAACTCGATTGAGTCATGAAAACGCGAGTGAGGAAATTCGGGTAGTTTTGATGCAAAAAGAGAAATTTGAATATCAGACATTTAGGTGCAAGATTAGGGCAAAATTTCGTGGTTTTCGTCCCGTTTTTGCTTATTTCTCGGGAACAGATTGAGCCAAAGCGCTCATTTTTACATCACTGCAGAGAGAACTAAATGGCCTTTTTAGAAAGTGCAGCATAGCTTGGGAAATGTTGCCAGTTTTGTCAGAAAAGTCTACATTTCAAGAACTTTTAGTTTTGGCTGTTTAAATTTGAGTTGCAAAATCTACTCAAACATGACGCTGCCTTTTTCGACGTTTCTCAGGAACCGTTTGAGCCACAGAGTTCGTTTTGATATCGTTGGGAAGAGAATTGGAAACTCGATCGAGTCATGAAAACGCGAGTGCGGTAATTCGGATATTTTTGATGCAAAAAGAGAAATTTGAATATCAGACATTTAGGGGCAAAATTTCGTGGTTTTCGTCCCGTTTTTGCTTATTTCTCGGGAACAGATTGAGCCGAAGCGCTCATTTTTACATCTCTGCAGAGAGAACTAAATGGCCTTTTTAGAAAGTGCAGCATAGCTTGGCAAATGTTGCCAGTTTTGTCAGAAAAATCTAAATTTCAAGAACTTTTAGTTTTTGGCTGTTTAAATTTGAGTTGCAAAATCGACTCAAACATGACGCTGCCTTTTTCGACGTTTCTCAGGAACCGTTTGAGCCACAGAGTTCGTTTTGATATCGTTGGAAAGAGAATTGTAAACTCGATTGAGCATGAAAACGCGAGTGAGGAAATTCGGGTAGTTTTGATGCAAAAAGAGAAATTTGAATATCAGACATTTAGGTGCAAGACTAAGGCAAAATTTCGTGGTTTTCGTCCCGTTTTTGCTTATTTCTCGGGAACAGATTGAGCCAAAGCGCTCACTTTTACATCACTGCAGAGAGAACTAAATGGCCTTTTTAGAACGTGCAGCATAGCTTGGGAAATGTTGCCAGTTTTATGAAGGCTGTTCTTCATTTAAGTACCTTGGAGTTACCCTCTCTTCCAACGGAAAAAGTGGCGGCGACTTCCCTAACAAGATGGCTCAAAGAAAGAGAGGAATTCGACAACGAAACTCATTACTTTGGAACTCAGCAATAACAAAAAAGACAAAAATTGGTATCAATAAAACGATCGTAGAAAGTATATGCACCGACGGAAAACTAAAAAAAAGCAAATAAGCGCAAAAAATTTCCGGACTCTAGAAATGGAGGAAATGTTATAAACATTTCTTTCATTTTCCTCACTTTCAGTTGCAGTCCTCACATGCTTTGCACTCACCATCCTGCATTACCTACTATTAAATTTAAATAGTCTTCATTAGCAGCATTTAATCTAGAAATGTTGAATCTAATTGAAAACTCATTAAGGAAATCTGAGTTTTTTAAATGTCGTAATGTTCGGATTTCAGTGGCCGAAGAAAAAAAAAACACCAAGGCCTCAAGTCAATCACTGGAATTGCGACTTGTTTAAACTTCCTTTCATCACCAGCAAGCGCTTTTGTTTGTGATTGTTGGCTATTTTTAGAGCGCGTTTACTCGGAATACGATAAACTGAAAATCCCGAAGCACTACCTCCCGGTTTATTTACACGAGATGGTGCATCTTATTGTAGATGAGCCGCGATACATGAATGATTAATTAGTGAAATGGGATTGTATACAAACGGTCCTGGATCAATGGTTTCGACAGATTGGCCACCGTTTTCCTCCTGCGGCGCTTCTACACTTTGGAACGATTTTCTTTTGCAATCAATTTCTTTGGCAAGTTGTCGATTTATTTAAATTTGCACGCTCGACTAATGGATGCATTAATAAATAAAAGAATGTCGCCTCGTTTGCTGCATTAATATGGAAGTTATGCGAAACTGATCTCTGGGAGCAAAAACTTTGGTATTCTCAAGTCCGTTACTGGTTACTTGAGGCGCCCGGATACAGGGCAACAACCATTTCACAAGAAATTCTGCTGCATTAATGAAGCAGAAGATGTAGGCATCGCTTCAAGGCCTTTTAGCGAAATATTAACAATTCCTGCACGAAAACTATGCAACTACAACTATCTAACTATGTAGAAAGGTATTTTCGAGTGAACAGATTTTTATTTAGAAAATCCGGTGCTAATTGTGTCCGATGCAATTTAACGTCCAAGAGAGTTCGGATCGGAAAAGAGCAAATACGAACATAAATAACGTTTACTTTAGCACATTCACATACAAAGAACCGGCTACTCACATGCATTTACCTTTAATGGATAGATGGATTTAGGACGCAGCGCATAAAGACGTATAAACACAGCGGTATCCGATTTCAAAGCAAAGTGTCTGATTTTTATTAAATGTATCGAAGTTACGTGCATTTAATGGACCGAAAGTTTCAATAAAAAAACTTGTTGAAATCTGGATTAAATTTCATTTGAAAGCATCCTGAGTCTACAGTTCATTAATAATGTACCGAGTGTCTGTAAGAGTAAGAGAGGAGGCCGTTAACAGCAACTTTCAAAGTGCATTTTGTCCTGTCCTTCAAAAGATATCCCTTACTAATCCGCATAGTTTGATAAAAAAAAATGTCGAATAAAAGTCTAGGTCTTTGCACTGTTGCTCCCTATCCGGGCACCCTGTATATTCATCAATTAGATTAATACATAAACAAATTGTTGTTCAATGACGGGACTTCAAAAGCTTCTAAAAGAGCGATGGAAAAGTGATACTCACGCAGAGGAACACAGAAACAAAGATACTGGTTGCAAAAACTGTTCCTAAATTGATCCCACTTACGTCCTGATTAAAGTATTTAAAAGAAACGTGATTCAAAAATCTGGAAAATCGCCCTTGCTTTATAAAAACAAAATAAAAACTCATTAATGGCCAACCTGTCGCGAACCAAATCAGATATGAATACTCCCAAAGAGCGAATAATAATTTATAATTTATTTTCTTTGGAAAGGAGCACAAAGGAAGCAAGGAAAAATATTTTTTCGCCTAAAGAAATTCAAAAATTACGTCCTGAAATAGCCTAATTGTAAATTTGAAGTACTGTGCAATTGAAAAAGTAATCAACAAAATTTCTTAATTAAATAATTCCAATGTTGTGGGGAAAAAATAATTAAAATCCTAAAATAGCTCTTTGCTCGCCATAAAGGGTTTAAACGTGCAAAATTTGGCTGTTGTTTTGACTAAATTCTCGTCTCCAAATTAACGATTGCAACGAAAACCCAATTTAGTGCATTTGAGTTTAATATGCGTGTTCTTGTAGATCATACAAGCGCCAGTGGCTCTGCATGTGTGCGCTTCGTTGCTGATTTAGAGACGAAAAAAGCTTTCAGTTTATCAGCGGGAAAAGCAGAGAACTCCAATTAGTGTCTCATTTATTTCCAGTCCTGTTGGAAACACAATTTTGAAATGTCGCCAGTAATTATAAATTAAATTGAAAAATAAACAAAAGGAGAAGATTGACATGAATTGGCTTGGTGCAATTGACGAAGATTAAGGAAATTTATAACTCTAATAAACTCGAACGAATTTGCCTCAAATTTTGGATTTGGTTGGTTGAGGCTTTGCTTCTAGAGAAAGATCTAAATTTACACTGAATCTTAAATGGAGGCTTTTCTATTGATTGCTGAAGTTTGCATCCCGGTATCTAGCCTGGATGTGGAGGAATGACCGATAACGAGAGACAGTGCAAAATTGGACAAATAGCGTAAAACTTCGAAAGATGTCTGAATTTATTAAAAATCAACCACTGGGCGAAAAAGAACTAAATTCACAGCGGACCTTAAATGAAGGCTTTTCTATTGATTGCTAAAGATCACATCCCTAAATCTAGCCTGGATGTGGAGGATTCAGCCATAACGAGAGACAATGCAAAAACGGACAGATGACACAAATCTTCGGAAGATTCTTAACTTTATAAAAACTGAACCACTTGGCCGAAAAGAAGTAAATTCACAACAGTTCTTAAATAAAGCTTCTTCTATTCATTGCTGAAGTCCGCACTCCGATATCATGTCCTATATTTTGAGGAATGAGCAATAACGGAGTAATTGCAAAAATGGACAAATGCCGCAAATCTTCGGAAGATTCCTGAATTTATTAAAAATCAACCACCTGGGCGAAGGCGAACTAAATTCACAGCGGACCTTAAATGAAGGCTTTCTATTGACTGCTGAAGATCACATCCCTAAATCTAGCCTGGATGTGAAGGAATGAGCCATGACGGGAGACAATGCAAAAACGGACAAATGACACAAATCTTCGAAAGATTCCTAACTTTATAAAAACTGACCCACTTGGCCGAAAAGAACTAAATTCACAACAATTCTTAAATAAAGCTTCTTCTATTCATTTATGAAGTCCGGACTCCGAAATCTGTCCTACATGTTGAGGAATGAGCAATAACGAGAGACATTGCAAAAATGGACAAATGCCGCAAATCTTCGGAAGATTCCGGAATTTATCAAAAATCAACCACTGGGCGAAGGAGAACCAATTCACTACGGACCTTAAATGAAGGCTTTTCTATTGATTGCTGGAGATCACATCCCTAAACCTAGCCTGGATGTGGAGGAATGAGCCATAACGGGAGACAATGCAAAAACATACAAATGACACAAATCTTCGGAAGACTCCTAACTTTATAAAAACTGAACCACTTGGCCGAAAAGAACTAATTCAGCAACAATTCTTAAATAAGCTTCTTCTATTCATTTCTGAAGTCCGCACTTCCATATCTGTCTTATATTTTGAGGAATGAGCATTAACGGAAGTCATTGCAAAAATGGACAAATGCCGCAAATCTTCGGAAGATTCCTGAATTTATTAAAAATCAACCACCGGGCGAAGACGAACTAAATTTCAGCGGACCTTAAATGAAGGCTTTTCTATTGATTGCTAAAGATCACATCCCTAAATTAGCCTGGATGTGGACGATTGAGCCATCACGGGAGACAATGCAAAAACGGACAAATGACACAAATCTTCGAAAGATTCCTAACTTTATAAAAACTGACCCACTTGGCCGAAAAGAACTAAATTCGCAACAATTCTTAAATAAAGCTTCTTCTATTCATTTAGGAAGTCCGCACTTCCGAAACCTGTCCTACATGTTGAGGAATGAGCAATAACGAGAGACATTGCAAAAATGGACAAATGCCGCAAATCTTCGGAAGATTCCGGAATTTATCAAAAATCAACCACTGGGCGAAGGAGAACTAAATTCACTACGGACCTTAAATGAAGGCTTTTCTATTGATTGCTGGAGATCACATCCCTAAACCTAGCCTGGATGTGGAGGAATGAGCCATAACGGGAGACAATGCAAAAACATACAAATGACACAAATCTTCGGAAGACTCCTAACTTTATAAAAACTGAACCACTTGGCCGAAATTCACAACAATTCTTAAATAAAGCTTCTTCTATTCATTTCTGAAGTCCGCACTTCCATATCTGTCCTATATTTTGAGGAATGAGCATTAACGGAAGTCATTGCAAAAATGGACAAATGCCGCAAATCTTTGGAAGATTCCTGAATTTATTAAAAATCAACCACCGGGCGAAGGCGAACTAAATTCACAGCGGACCTTAAATGAAGGCTTTTCTATTGACTACTGAAGATCACATCCCTAAATCTAACCTGGATGTGGAGGATTGAGCCATCACGGGAGACAATGCAAAATAGGACAAATGACTCAAATCTTCGAAAGATTCCTAACTTTATAAAAACTGAACCACTTGGCAGAAAAGAACTAAATTCACAACGATTCTTAAATAAAGCTTCTTCTATTCATTTCTGAAGTCCGCACTCCGATACCTGTCCTATATGTTGAGGAATGAGCAATAACGGGAGACGTTGCAAAAATGGACAAATGCCGCAAATCTTCGGAAGATTCCTGAATTTATTAAAAATCAACCACTGGGCGAAGGCGAACTAAATTCACAGCGGACCTTAAATGAAGGCTTTTCTATTGATTGCTGAAGATCACATCCCTAAATCTAGCCTGGATGTGGAGGAATGAGCCATAACGGGAGACAATGCAAAAACTGGACAAATGACACAAATCTTCGAAAGATTCCTAACTTTATAAAAACTGAACCACTTGGCCGAAAAGAACTAAATTCACAACGAATTCTTAAATAAAGCTTCTTCTATTCATTTCTGAAGTCCGCACTCCGATACCTGTCCTATATGTTGAGGAATGAGCAATAACGGGAGACATTGCAAAAATGGACAAATGCCGCAAATCTTTCGGAAGATTCCTGAATTTATTAAAAATCAACCACTGGGCGAAAAAGAACTAAATTCACAGCGGACCTTAAATGAAGGCTTTTCTATTGATTGCTAAAGATCACATCCCTAAATCTAGCCTGGATGTGGAGGATTCAGCCATAACGAGAGACAATGCAAAAACGGACAGATGACACAAATCTTCGGAAGATTCTTAACTTTATAAAAACTGAACCACTTGGCCGAAAAGAAGTAAATTCACAACAAGTCTTAAATAAAGCTTCTTCTATTCATTGCCGAAGTCCGCACTTCGATATCTGTCCTATATTTTGAGGAATGAGCAATAACGGAAGACATTGCAAAAATGGACAAATGCCGCAAATCTTCGGAAGATTCCTGAATTTATTAAAAATCAACCACTGGGCGAAGGCGAACTAAATTCACTAGCGGACCTTAAATGAAGGCTTTTCTATTGATTGCTGGAGATCACATCCCTAAACCTAGCCTGGATGTGGAGGAATGAGCCATAACGGGAGACAATGCAAAAACGGACAAATGACACAAATCTTCGAAAGACTTCCTAACTTTATAAAAACTGAACCACTTGGCCGAAAAGAACTAAATTCACAACGATTCTTAAATAAAGCTTCTTCTATTCATTTCTGAAGTCCGCACTTCCGATACCTGTCCTATATGTTGAGGAATGAGCAATAACGGGAGACATTGCAAAAATGGACAAATGCCGCAAATCTTTGGAAGATTCCTGAATTTATTAAAAATCAACCACCGGGCGAAGGCGAACTAAATTCACAGCGGACCTTACATGAAGGCTTTTCTATTGACTGCTGAAGATCACATCCCTAAATCTAGCCTGGATGTGAAGGAATGAGCCATGACGGGAGACAATGCAAAAACGGACAAATGACACAAATCTTCGAAAGATTCCTAACTTTATAAAAACTGACCCACTTGGCCGAAAAGAACTAAATTCACAACGATTCTTAAATAAGCTTCTTCTATTCATTTCTGAAGTCCGCACTCCGATACCTGTCCTATATGTTGAGGAATGAGCAATAACGGGAGACATTGCAAAAATGGACAAATGCCGCAAATCTTCGGAAGATTCCTGAATTTATTAAAAATCAACCACTGGGCGAAGGCGAACTAAATTCACAGCGGACCTTAAATGAAGGCTTTTCTATTGACTTGCTGAAGATCACATCCCTAAATCTAGCCTGGATGTGGAGGAATGAGCCATAACGGGAGACAATGCAAAAACGGACAAATGACACAAATCTTCGAAAGATTCCTAACTTTATAAAAACTGAACCACTTGGCCGAAAAGAACTAAATTCACAACGATTCTTAAATAAAGCTTCTTCTATTCATTTCTGAAGTCCGCACTCCGATACCTGTCCTATGTTGAGGAATGAGCAATAACGGGAGACATTGCAAAAAATGGACAAATGTCGCAAATCTTTGGAAGATTCCTGAATTTATTAAAAATCAACCACCGGGCGAAGGCGAACTAAATTCACAGCGGACCTTCACATGAAGGCTTTTCTATTGACTGCTGAAGATCACATCCCTAAATCTAGCCTGGATGTGAAGGAATGAGCCATAACGGGAGACAATGCAAAAACAGGACAAATGACACAAATCTTCGGAAGACTCCTAACTTTATAAAAACTGAACCACTTGGCCGAAAAGAACTAAATTCACAACAATTCTTAAATAAAGCTTCTTCTATTCATTTCTGAAGTCCGCACTCCGATACCTGTCCTATATGTTGAGGAATGAGCAATAACGGGAGACATTGCAAAAATGGACAAATGCCGCAAATCTTTGGAAGATTCCTGAATTTATTAAAATCAACCACCGGGCGAAGGCGAACTAAATTCACAGCGGACCTTACATGAAGGCTTTTCTATTGACTGCTGAAGATCACATCCCTAAACCTAGCCTGGATGTGGAAGGAATGAGCCATAACGGGAGACAATGCAAAAACAGGACAAATGACACAAATCTTCGAAGATTCCTAACTTTATAAAAACTGAACCACTTGGCCGAAAAGAACTAAATTCACAACAATTCTTAAATAAAGCTTCTTCTATTCATTTCTGAAGTCCGCACTCCGATACCTGTCCTATATGTTGAGGAATGAGCAATAACGGAGACATTGCAAAAATGGACAAATGCCGCAAATCTTCGGAAGATTCCTGAATTTATTAAAAATCAACCACTGGGCGAAGGCGAACTAAATTCACAGCGGACCTTAAATGAAGGCTTTTCTATTGATTGCTGGAAGATCACATCCCTAAACTCTAGCCTGGATGTGGAGGAATGAGCCATAACGGGAGACAATGCAAAAACAGGACAAATGACACAAATCTTCGAAGACTCCTAACTTTATAAAAACTGAACCACTTGGCCGAAAAGAACTAAATTCACAACGATTCTTAAATAAAGCTTCTTCTATTCATTTCTGAAGTCCGCACTCCGATACCTGTCCTATATGTTGAGGAATGACCAATAACGGGAGACATTGCAAAAATGGACAAATGTCCGCAAATCTTCGGAAGATTCCTGAATTTATTAAAAATCAACCACCGGGCGAAGGCGAACTAAATTCACAGCGGACCTTACATGAAGGCTTTTCTATTGACTGCTGAAGATCACATCCCGTAAATCTAGCCTGGATGTGAAGGAATGAGCCATGACGGGAGACAATGCAAAAAAGGACAAATGACACAAATCTTCGAAAGATTCCTAACTTTATAAAAACTGAACCACTTGGCAGAAAAGAACTAAATTCACAACGATTCTTAAATAAAGCTTCTTCTATTCATTTCTGAAGTCCGCACTCCGATACCTGTCCTATATGTTGAGGAATGAGCAATAACGGGAGACGTTGCAAAAATGGACAAATGCCGCAAATCTTCGGAAGATTCCTGAATTTATTAAAAATCAACCACTGGGCGAAGGCGAACTAAATTCACAGCGGACCTTAAGTGAAGGTTTTTCTATTGATTGCTGAAGATCACATCCGTAAATCTAGCCTGGATGTGAGAGATCAGCCATAACGGGAGACAATGCAAAAACGGACAAATGACACAAATCTTCGAAATATTCCTATCTTTATAAAAACTGAACCACTTGACCGAAAAGAACAAAATTAACAACAAATCTTAAAAAAAGCGTCTTGTATTCATTTCTGCAGCCCGCACCCCGATACCCATCCAGTATGATAAAGAATGAGCAATAACGTGAGACATTAAAAAAACAGACAAATGAGGCAAACCTTCTGAAGATTCCTGACTATTAAAAATCAAAAATGGACAAATACTGTTTAAAATGCCATGAAGCTTTGTTACTGCGAATATTCTCGCGGACTGGACATTTTCTGTTGTTCTCCCCCAATATTCTCGCGGGACTAACATTTTCTGGGAGTTTATTTTCGAATTTTCGGGATTTTGGAACACTGCATTTCTGTCAATGAACAATTTGGAGATTTCCAAAAAAATCTCCACCGTGACAGTGAACCAATCACTGCCGTGACCAGGATTCGAACCTGGGTTACTACGGCCACAACGTAGGGTCCTAACCACTAGACGATCACGGCTATTGGAGATACTTAACTATCTCCAATTTTCGAATAAACTAGATCACTTTCACCTGCGAACTAGCTGGCATGCTTGATTAGGCGATTGGCCCGTAAAGCGTCCAAAATAATCACCAAGCCGACAACCGTGAATGACTCCATAAAAATTAAGTCCCAAATCGGCGGTTCTTCGACCGGGCGCGACCATCAGAGAGCCCACGACAAAGATTATCAGCAACAAATTAGGATTGCAAAGCCGTTATCGCGGTCGCGAATACCAGGGACATTTATTATTCCAGCAGGAGAATTCGCATCAAAAGCGGCAAACTCGAGTAACCTCGTAAATAAGTCAAGATCTGGAAGTGGCGACACAAGACAGTTCAAAAAACTCATTAAAACACGGATCCCTATTTGTGGGATAAGCAACATTAACGCCGAAGACTTTGGTAGTGTTTGCACACCCTAATTTAATGAACTCCAACTTGAGGAAATCATCAAAGCTGCCACCTTTCTTCTTTTGAATTGAAGAAGTTGAATGAGCAGCAGACAATGAAGAACAAAGGACAGTTCTCCTATTAATCAAGCACACCAAGCGCTGATATTTATTACACCTATTGCGAATTGAAAAGTAGGTTTTTGTTCACATCAAGAAGTACCATCAGACTTACTTTGATGCTATAATGAGGTTATTTTAATGAAAAATTCCCCTTAAACCCCATTAAAACTGTAGAAACTATCTAAATCAGGCGGGCAACAACAACAACAAGAACATGAACAGACGATTTTCTACGCCTGTTTAACGAGATCAAACATTGCAGCCCAAAAGCGTTATTACAAACATCTAAAATAAAGAAACGTCGTAAAATTGACAGAGTGCAGAAGCTGTTAACACCTACTAAAATAGTCATAAACGGTTTCCAACCTGCACCACCAGAGAATTAGCTAAGTGAAGAAGCTCAGACCGGTAAACACTGATGTGTGTAAAACATGAGCCTCGGAGAGAAAAAGAAACGTCTCAGTTGACGACTGTTTTGGAATTTTACATAATTCCAATCTAACTGTCTTTTGGTCCCCAATAAGTCTCCAGCGGATAGCTGTTTCCCCCTTTTGAATTTGCATTTGACCTAAAAAACGGAATCACTCTTTTCATCAACAATTCGACACACGATCCGGATTTTCTTTTGAATTGGACGATTTTTTATACCCGACTTGGAAGAATGGGAAATGCACAATCCACATACCGTCTGTATAATGGGAATATAATACAACAATAATCATATACAGAGTGAGTGCTCCTCAACAACATCACAAGCCAAATAAATAGGAAATTTGGATTCCAAGATCTAAAAAAACCACAAATTTTTGGTAATAGTAAAACTGATTAAGAGTCTATTAAAAAGGAACCAAAAATGTATTTGAACTTTCACACTTACATCAGACTGCACATATTTTTAAACACACACTACACACATTATTAATGTATGAGGCAATTTTTGCTCTAGATAATCTAGATTTTTCCAAATCAATTCCAATCAATTGAAGGAATTGATGAAAATCATCAATGAAGAGAAAAATTGCAAACCATCCGAAGAAATAAAATAAGCGAGAAAATCCTGGAAGAAGCTGCTCAATAATTTTTTCAATGAAACCAGTAAGCGAAACAATCAAATCTCTCCAAATGCCCCAAACACCGTAAATTTTCACAATGGGAAGCTCCTTAGGTCGAAACCAGCCAAAAAAACTCGAATGCGAAATTTAAATTTTTTGCCGAAAATTTCATAAAAGAGGTCGATGTTTTCGAAAAAAAATCAAATTGCTCCAAATGCCACAAGCACCGTAAATTTACGTAACTGGGAAGCTCCTTAGGTTGAAACCAGCCAAAAAACTCGAATGCGAAATTTAATTTTTTTTGCCGAAAATTCCATAAAAGAGGTCGATGTTTTCGAAAAAAAAATAAAATTTCTCAAAATGCCCCAAACACCGTAAATTTACACAATGGGAAGCTCCTTAGGTCGAAACCAGCCAAAAAAACTCGAATGCGAAATTAAAATTTTTTTGCCGAAAATTTCATAAAAGAGGTCGACGTTTTCGAAAAAAAATCAAATTGCTCCAAATGCCACAAGTACCGTAAATTTACGTAACTGGGAAGCTCCTTAGGTTGAAACCAGCCAAAAAACTCGAATGCGAAATTTAATTTTTTTTGCCGAAAATTCCATAAAAGAGGTCGATGTTTTCGAAAAAAAATAAAATTTCTCAAAATGCCCCAAACACCGTAAATTTACACAATGGGAAGCTCCTTAGGTCGAAACCAGCCAAAAAAACTCGAATGCGAAATTAAAATTTTTTTGCCGAAAATTTCATAAAAGAGGTCGACGTTTTCGAAAAAAAATCAAATTGCTCAAATGCCACAAGACCGTAAATTTACGTAACTGGGAAGCTCCTTAGGTTGAAACCAGCCAAAAAACTCGAATGCGAAATTTAATTTTTTTGCCGAAAATTCCATAAAAGAGGTCGATGTTTTCGAAAAAAAAATAAAATTTCTCAAAATGCCCCAAACACCGTAAATTCACACGATGGGAAGCTCCTTAGGTCGAAACCACCAAAAAAACTCGAATGCGAAATTAAAATTTTTTTGCCGAAAATTTCATAAAAGAGGTCGACGTTTTCGAAAAAAAATCAAATTGCTCCAAATGCCACAAGTACCGTAAATTTACGTAACTGGGAAGCTCCTTAGGTTGAAACCAGCCAAAAAACTCAAATGCGAAATTTATTTTTTTTTTGCCGAAAACTTCATAAAAGAGGTCGATGTTTTCAAAAAAAAATAAAATTTCTCAAAATGCCCCCAAACACCGTAAATTTACACAATGGGAAGCTCCTTAGGTCGAAACCAGCCAAAAAAACTCGAATGCGAAATTAAAATTTTTTTGCCGAAAATTTCATAAAAGAGGTCGACGTTTTCGAAAAAAAATCAAATTGCTCCAAATGCCACAAGTACCGTAAATTTACGTAACTGGGAAGCTCCTTAGGTTGAAACCAGCCAAAAAACTCGAATGCGAAATTTATTTTTTTTTTGCCGAAAACTTCATAAAAGAGGTCGATGTTTTCAAAAAAAAATAAAATTTCTCAAAATGCCCCAAACACCGTAAATTTACACAATGGGAAGATCCTTATGTCGAAACCAGCCAAAAAACTCGAATGCGAAATTTAAATTTTTTTGCCGAAAATTTCATGAGGTTGATGTTTTCGAAAAAAAATCAAATTGCTCCAAATGCCACAAGAACCGTAAATTTACGTAACTGGGAAGCTCCTTAGGTTGAAACCAGCCAAAAAAGTCGAATGCGAAAATTTTTTTTTTTGCCGAAAACTTCATAAAAGAATTCGATGTTTTCAAAAAAAAATAAAATTTCTGGAAGCTCCTTAGGTCGAAACCAGCCAAAAAAACTCGAATGCGAAATTAAAATTTTTTTGCCGAAAATTTCATAAAAGAGGTCGATGTTTTCGAAAAAAAATCAAATTGCTCCAAATGCCACAAGAACCGTAAATTTACGTAACTGGGAAGCTCCTTAGGTTGAAACCAGCCAAAAAAATCGAATGCGAAATATAATTTTTTTTGCCGAAAATTTCACAAAAGAGGTCGATGTTTTCGAAAAAAATAAAATTTCTCAAAATGCCCCAAACACCGTAAATTTACACAATGGGAAGCTCTTTAGGTCGAAACCAGACAAAAAACTCGAATGCGAAATTTAAATTTTTTGCCGAAAATTTCATAAAAGAGGTCGATGTTTTCGAAAAAAAATAAAATTTCTCAAAATGCCCCAAACACCGTAAATTTACACAATGGGAAGCTCCTTAGGTTGAAACCAGCCAAAAAACTCGAATGCGAAATTTATTTTTTTTCCGAAACTTTCAATAAAGAGGGTCGATGTTTTCAAAAAAAAATAAAAATTTCTCAAATGCCCCCAAAACACCGTAAATTTACACAATGGGAAGCTCTTAGGTCGAAATCAGACAAAAAACTCGAATGAGAAATTTAATTTTTTTTGCCGAAAATTTCACAAAAGAAGTCGACTCGTGTTCGAAAAAAAATAAAATTTCTCAAAATGCCCCAAACACCGTAAATTTACACAGAGGGAAGCTCCTTAGGTCGAAACCAGACAAATCTGAATGCGAAATTTAAATTTTTTTGCCGAAAAATTTCATAAAGAGGTCGACGTTTCGAAAAAAATAAAATTGCTCCAAATGCCCCAACAAGTACCGTAAATTTACGTACAATGGGAAGCTGCCTTAGGTTCGAAACCAGACAAACATCTCGAATGCGAAATTTAATTTTTTTGCCGAAAATTTCATAAAAGAGGTCGATGTTTTCGAAAAAAAAATTAAAATTTCTCAAAATGCCCCAAACACCGTAAATTTACACAATGGGAAGCTCTTAGGTCGAAACCAGATAAAAAACTCGAATGCGAAATTTAATTTTTTTGCCGAAAATTCACATAAAAGAGGTCGATGTTTTCGAAAAAAAAAAAATTTCTCAAAATGCCCCCAACACACCGTAAATTTACACAATGGGAAGCTCCTTAGGTCGAAACCAGAACAAATCTCGAATGCGAAATTTAATTTTTTTTGCCGAAAATTCATAAAAGAGGTCGATGTTTTCGAAAAAAAATAAAATTTCTCAAAATGCCCCCAAACACCGTAAATTTACACAATGGGAAGCTCTTAGGTCGAAACCAGACAAAAAACTCGAATGAGAAATTTAATTTTTTTTGCCGAAAATTTCACAAAAGAGGTCGATGTTTTCGAAAAAAAATAAAATTTCTCAAAATGCCTCAAACACCGTAAATTCACACGATGGGAAGCTCCTTAGCTCGAAACCAGCCAACAAAAATCAAATGCAAAATTTTAATTTTTTTGCCGAAAAATCCATAAAAGAGGTCGATGTTTTCCAAAAAAAATCAAGTTTTTCAAAATGCCCCAAACACGGTAAATTTACATAATTGGGAATCTCCTTAGGTCGAACGCAGTCAAAAAACCCGCTTGTAGCATTTTTATTTTTTGCCGAAAATTTCATAAAAGCGCTCGATGTTTTCGAAAAAAAATCAAATTTCTCAAAATGCCCCAAACACGGTAAATTGACATAACTGGGAAGCTCGTTAGGTCGAAAGCAGTCGAAAAACTAGTTTTGCGCTCATTTAACTTGTTTTAAACACCAAGAAGTTCATAAGAACTCGTATTTTCAACGTTATACAGAGTGCTAAAATGAATGCGCTCCAAATGTTCACTGGATGCTCTATAGACATACAGTGTGTTTTAAAAATTCGCTGTTTGATCATCTGCAGCTTAAGACCCTTAAAAACCCGATAAAAACGTACAATTCACTCAGCTGTTTTCCCCATATTGGGGTATTTGGCAACCATTTAGGGGACAACCTTTATACAGAATGGGTGATTCTCCATGAAACCGAGAAAAACTTCAAAACAGCGGAGCTTCAGATTTTATTGCGCCCAAGTAGGCGAGCGCAAATTTGACAAAAATCACTTCCGCTGGTAATTTTTTAAACATTTCATTGTAAAATCGTTAAAAGGCAGAGTTGTACATTAATTGCGAGTGTTAAACATGAAAAACATGTTCCATTTCCATCTTTTAACATAACAATGATTATTAAATCGCAATTTACGGAAGTTGTAAACATCGAGAAAACGTCGGAAGAAACACGATGATGAAGTGTGACTCCCGTGACTAATGGAAAAATATCGCGCTCCATTGTACGAACGGAAGAGCCCTTGTCTCGGCTGAGTATTTTAAAATTGCACTGTGCTTTTTACAATACACGGTTAATTTTAATGATTCCATGCGTGAGAAGTTTCCCGAGAACGAAATTCATTAACAGGCTCAGAAATCAAGGCCTCATGATGACTATAAATATAAAAAAACCATCTACAACTTGTAGCATTTTATTCAATATTCCCGTCTTTTTCATCATTTATATTCCTCTTTCCGCTGTCGCAACTCGAAATAAATTCAAATTTATTAGTGGATTTTTTTAAACCGTTGTTTTATTTCATTGCAGTTATCGAAGACCCCACGGTGGTGCTTGTGAAACCCGATAACGCGACGAAAATCCGTTTTGGAGATACAGTGGTACTGGGCTGTCAGTTGGAAGCTTCGGGGGATGTAGAGTTTGATTGGTTCCAGTAAGTCCAACATTAGATCGAAAAATTTACATTAAGTAGCTTTCGGATAAGCAAATAAACACTGGCAGCATAACAGGGCCGGTTAAATACCCCTCTAAACCCAAACTAAATAAGCAAAACAAGGGTGGATTTTGGGTCGAAGGGGGTGTGCCACCCTCATGGGTTTTGTTCCGGCGGAGATATCGTTTACACCCCAATGTCGGGGTTAAATTTTCGGCTAAGAGTCTAACAGAATTATTCGATGGTCTGGCATTGTACACATTTTGCGAATGTTTCAAGTGTCTCTGTCCAGATCATCGCTTTCTGATTGAATCCACCCGGAAAGTTGATTGCCTTTTCGTGATTAAACATTGAGATTTGTTGTGTTAGACTCTCGTGTCTTTTGAGTAATTTGCATCTTTAATCGTCCGTTTATCTTGAGCCATTCGAGAGATATTCAGTTTTGATTACCGGTCACATTTCAGACGACTGGAAAAGGGCAAAACCCTATTGCGATCTGCAATTTTTTCGACCCAAAACGTCCTTTATTAAATAACCTTTCGATAAGATCCTGATGACCACACAGATATTTTCAACCATTTTCCAGTTATAACTGAAGAGCCACCAGAATTCAACAACATTCTGGTGTCTTTTCAATGGCTTTCGAGGTTTGAGATGTAGTTTCTAGTCTTACGGGATAATAAGATATTAAAATGGTTCTCGAGGCGTACGAAAGAAAAAAATCTGGCCACTGATTTGATATTCCGAACCCCGTTAGAGGAGCAAGCAACCAGAGCTTAAGAAAGTTACACTTACCTGACAATGTTCAACATTTATCTCAAAAATGCGGACATTTTCAGCAATGAAAAGCATTTATCGAAGGACGTCTCGGTCAGTACTGAGCGACATGTTGTGAAGGGGCGAGAATTGTTCTTAACGAAGATTCAAAGCTCTTCTAATGGAGTCTACAGATGTCAAGCACGAAATGCGGCTGGATCAAGGAAAAGCGTGACCCGTTTTGTGCTCGCTGTTGAAGGTAAATAATAAATCAATCGAAAAACTGGAAAGATTCTGACGAGTTAAGAAAAATGGACTTTTAGGCCAGTCACTACACATTGAAAGCATCCCAACTGACCAAACTGTGCGTAAAGGGAATACCGCCTTCTTTCACTGTGCCTATAAAGAAGCGATCAAGGTGCTGTGGTACTTCAATAAAAACCCTGAAGTTTTAAGCGACGATGAGAGGTAATTCTACTTGGGGCCATTTTAAGAGTTTGATATAATGTGGATATTTTTCAGAGTGACCATCCACCCAAATGGCACCTTGCAAATCAATAATGTGAGCCAATCGGACGCGGGTTTCTACATTTGTCGCCACATACAGAAATTTCCCATCTACAGTGCTGAACTGCACGTAGCATGTAAGTGCGGTTCGATCTTGAAGTCAGCAATAATTCGGAAAATGCGCTTTCAGTTATAGAAAGCCTTACTGCAAAGTCCTTCGAACCGCCTCTCCTTAGAACCCAAATACCCATAGGAGTAGGACACTCCTTCCAGTACACCTGCTTGACACCGGCCGGTCAACCACGGGTGAAGAAGTGGTGGCAAAATGAAGCTGGGCATACGGTTGGTTCCTCTAATATCCTTCTAATGTGGAGTGAGTTTAAAGGGAACTAATCGAGTATTTTTCAGATTTCCGATCAAGGCCAAATCCACGTAGACGACGATGGACGTCTGATAATAATCGAAGTTAGGGAATCGGATGCAGGGAAATATACCTGTGTGGCCGAAAACCTAGCAGGAAAAACCGAAAAATCCATCGAATTAGTGGTGACCAGTAAGTTAACTGCAGCTCTTTTCACTGTTCGGAGGCCCAAGCAACAATTTTTCCGCAGCTCCGGCGGAAATACTAGAACATCCGATGAGTTTAACAGTGGATGAGTACGGGACCTCAATCCTGACATGTATTTACAACACGACCTTCGAAAAATTCACCACCATGAGGTGGCGCAAGGATGGGAAAATATTCAAGGTAGTTTCTAATCAATTAAGGCCTCATAACATTAAAGAGATTTTTTGCAGCATGAATTTAATGAACACAGTTCTCCACATCAGCGAATCAGAGTGTTCAAGAACAACGGCACTTTGATAATCCTTTCCACGCAAACTTCGGATCGAGGCGAATACGTCTGTGAAGTTATCACTGAAGGACTACTACACACAGAGTTTTCTAAGCCTGCCACCATATCAGTTATTGGTACGCTCAGAAGACTCAGACCATCCAGATTTCATCCACCGAAATTGTTCATAATTTTCAGAGAAACTTCGCTTCGTGCCTGCTCCAGTAAACAAGAAACTGGAACTAGACAGCGTGGCCAAGATCCATTGCAAAGCCCAAGGAACGCCTCCACCAATCATCCGATGGGAGAAAAATGGAATGGCTTCGGAAAACTTCCCCGCCCATATAACGGACATGAATGGAACGTTGCACTTTAACAGAGTGACCGCCCGCGATAAGGGGAAATACAACTGTATCGCAAGCAACAGTCAAGGCACCATAAATGCCTCAATCAACATTGACGTAGTTGGTCGGTTTAGCAGTGACTGAAACGAGCCATTTTATTAATAATTGTAAATTTCAGTGGCGCCGCGTTTTGTTGTTCCTCCCAAAAGCCCGATCACTGTGAGTGAGGGCGAATCGATCATGATCGACTGTGTTGTGGAGGGAGACCCCGATCCTACCATCCAGTGGGACAAAGACCTTAAGATGAACGACTTTGACTTGACCAGGTAAATAAGCTCTACAGTGTGTCTCACTTAAGTACAGGGGTAGAACGATATGAGCTTCATTGTTTTGGGTACCCATGTCTAACTTGAAGTCTCTATATTTTGAGATGTGGTAGAGGTATCGGAAGAAGTTGTTCAGAATGCTAAAAAAGGTGTTAAGAGCGATCCCAAGACAAAAGTTTTGACCAGTTAAGGCATGAAGGATTTATCCCAAAATGGAGAGAAAACGTGCAATTTTTTATGCTTTTACAGGTTCAGAGTGCTAGAAAATGGCTCATTGCATATTTCCGAAGTCTACCGGGATGATCAGAACAAGTACGGATGCACGGCTGGAAACAGTGCCGGACTGAACAGAAAAGAAGTGGAACTTTTCGTAAATGGTAAGAGTATATTTCCCAGGTCGTTCCTCTAGAGGAGGTTTATTGCTGGATGAGTTCCAAGAAAAATATCATCCAAACTTCCAGTTTTCAGCCACCCTGTATATTCATTTCTAAAGTGAATCAACCTTTACAGGACCAGAAGCGGACGCCACAGTAACTAAGGCCTTCCTAATTACCATGTCAGTAGCCGGAGCTTACATTGTCTTGGTGGTCGGCCTAATGGTTTGGTGTAAATACGTGAGAAGATCCAGGAAGTTACCAATAGCCGATGGTAAGACACAAACTATTAATAACACAATTAACTGTCCCAATCTCACTTTACATCAAATATTGTACATGGTGCTCCAGCTTAGACTAGGAGAAGTTTGGTATTCGATAGAGTACGATCGTTGTACCGAGATCGGAGAGGATTTTAAAACTCTTTATTATAGAAACTTACACTCCATATAATTCTAGAGGTGGCCAATGGTTTTCGGTAAACCTCCCGTTAACTCGTCGTTTTTGTTCATATAGGAAAATTGGAAAATGGGGACATGGAAAATCAGGATTTAAAAACAGCAGAAAATGGAATCGAACTTGGACCGTCCAGCAGAGGCCCGAATGGCATCGAAGCCCACAAAGAGGGCCAGAAAAGCGACGGTGCCGATACTTGCAACTCTCAAGCATCGAACCAATCGAAAAAATCCAAGCACAGCTACGATAAGTAGGAAACCACAAAAAATCCCTCTAACAAAAAAACCCCTCCCATTATTGGTAAATTTTCAGATTGGCTCTGAGCAGGAGTTTGCTTAAAGACCTCACGTTGATTGGGCGTGGAGAGTTCGGCGACGTGATGGTAGCGAAAGTGAGTGAAAGTCACCTGTTTTTGGGCGAAAAAGCTGCGAAACGCACTTCGGAGGGCTCCACGAAGGAGGACAAAGAGGAGGAGCAGCTAGCTGCTAAGGAAGTGGCGGTGTTGGTGAAGATTCTCACGCAAACCAAAGACGAGAACTGCCTGACGGAGTTCAAGCGGGAGATTGATATGTTCAGCAAACTCACTCATGAGCACATCACAAAGCTGTTCGGCTTGTGCAGGGAGCAAGAACCGCATTATTTGATCATGGAACACACTGAATGGGTAGGATTGAAAATGTCTATGACGATTTCAGCAAATACTAATAGTCCGAGTGTTACAGGGCGACCTGAAAAAGTTCCTGGTAGCCACGAAATCGGGTAGTCCTCCTCCGCTCACCACCACTCAAGGCGTCGTAATCGCCTATCAGCTCAGTAGGGCAATGGATCATCTCTCCAACCATCGAATGGTCCACAAAGACTTAGCGGCTAGAAATTGCTTGCTCACATCCGGTTTGGTGGTCAAAGTGGGCCTGCCTCGCATGACCAAGGAACCATACAGTCAAGAATACTGCAAACATGCCAATCAAGTGATTCCTTTGAGGTGGCTACCGTACGAAGCAGTGTACGAGGACGAATACTCGACGAAAAGTGACGTGTACGCTTTCGCGGTAGTGATTTGGGAGATTTTCTCGCAAGGAGAGCTGCCCCACAGCAAAATCAACGATAACAGCTTTTTGGCCAAATTGAAGGAGAAAAAATTGGAATGGAAAGTGCACGGCTCCACTCCTGAATCTCTACAAAAAATTCAGGTATGTGGGTTTTATCCATTGAATGATTAAACCTAAGTCAATTTGGAGAGCAATGGAGAAAAAATTCAAAAAAAACCAGTTCAAAAAGTATTGTTTCCGCCCGGGATCGAACCGGGGACCTTCCGCGTGTTAGGCGGATGTGATAACCACTACACCACGGAAACACATTGGTGAACGCCTTGAAACATTTGATATTTACCCCGGGAACAGCTCAAACCTTTTCTGAGTTTGCACTCGAGTTTTCTGAGTTAATGTGAGACGTAAAATTACGTCTAATAACAAAAGTCAATCTTACAAATTTTCCCATAAATCCATGTTGGAAAAACACCTACTAAACAAGCAACTTTTCCTAGTGGTGCTTCTTGGCAAAATGCGGTTTTTGACCACTAAATAAATAATAAAATAATATAATAAAATTAAAAAATAAATAAAGTGGGCATTTTTTTCATAAGAAGACCGACCACGCCGTCTTAGTTACATTGTATAAAGGCACTGTAGTTTACACTATAAACACCTGAGATCATGTCGATGCGGCACAGGCAAAAACCAATATAAAATTTTTTTGCTCATTTTAAGCGGTTGTCGAACGTTTACGGATATGAAATGTTCAGTTTTGATCGAAATTTTCTTAAGGGTGAGGGTCGATGTTTTTCAAAAAACATCAATTCTCTCAAAATGCGCGCTTCGAGTTCTACATTATCTTCATCTGAAAGTAGGAGGAATAATTTCAAAAAACACGCTAGAAACTTCAGATGTTTTGGCTCATATTAAGTGATTTTGGGATACCGCCCACCTTATGAGGACCACCCAGGTAGCACAACTGACCAACTAGACGTCTGCGAGACGTCTATATTAGGTCATTTTTGGTCGGTACGTCAGTTGACTTAGAAAAGACGTCTGACAGACGTCAATATTTGGACGTCTATTAAACTCTACACGATAAATTTGGTTTTAAACACCACAAATCACTTGGCAGGAGAATTAATTTTGATTGTTCTTTCAGGAACTGTGCTGGGATGTGAACCCGCAAACCCGCCCATCATTTTCACAGCTGGCAACTGATATAAGCGAAATTCTAAAAAATCTGTAAATATTTCCCGCGTAGGTACTTATTAGGTGTTTGCCAATCTGTGTGGCTAATTATTCAGTTTCTTTCGAGAACTTTTTGGTCAATTACTGTCGTTGTTAATGATTTTTTCCAATGATAAATTTGGTAGTTTTATTTGGTGAAAACAGCATTGGCCTATACAAAGCAAATCCCAGTTGTAAGACTGTAAATATTTAATTTATACAACTATACTAGAGTATGCCCAATTAGGTAAGACATTAACGAATTATTTAATTCTAGAAAATAATTTTAGCTTCCAAATATGAATTTAATAACATTTAGAAATGATTGCACTGTTGCTCTATTGTATCTCTCTAGGAATAATTGTTTATATGTATAAAATAACTGCGCGGATTAAGGAGATGCGAATATTTTCTGTGAACAAGACTTGCCACTTTGAGTATTGTAATTATAATGGTCATGTATTGTTTCGACTGATCTCACATCGTTCTGTTGTATTTGAGACTGTGGCCGCGTTTTGTCATTAGATTTTTGCACAGTTTCTTATTTGGGAGGCTCACAAGACTTATTATTTGTATCCATCACGTAATAACGAATTAATTATTGTACATATCAATACTTTAGCTTAGATTGGGAGATAATTATACAGAATCAATACTGGAACTGGATAAATAAATTCTGATGATTTTGTAGCAAACAACGTAGTCTATATGAAGCATATCATCAAGATTTCAATTGGTTTTGTTTATACGTAAATGTTCAAGCCACCGAAACACTGCCATAATACTCCTATAGACAATTATTGTTACTCCAAGTTTAAGACTGTGCGTTTCTGCAAGCAAATTGCGAATTTATGGTGTGTTTAAGGCAATTCATTTGTTGAACATCATCCCTCAATACGTCACATGTTTTTGAGTAGATGTACTGTGTAGAAAAATATATTATATTGTAACAAATGCCCATATTGAAGGATTAGAACAAGTAGCTTTAATATATAGATCGTATGTATTTATAATTTTCCAGTGAAAACTGCCCATTTTTTTGTACTTTTTATATGCTTTTCTACTTAGTGTCGACGAAAATTGTTTAAGATACCTATATCTTCTTCCTACATAATGTTGAAAGTATCTAGGGACCTGTCCATGAATGTTATAGACCGTACTAGTATGTAATGTAGCTTACATAGCCTGTAGCTTTTATATTCATAACGAATGCGCTATAGAATAGTTGTTTTGTTTTCTCTATTATCCTGTAATCATCCATATTGTGATACATATTCTAAACTATAATTGTAATTAAATAAAATGTCATGACACTGCCAGTCATTTTATTTATGTAATTCTCTGGAAAGCTTTGGAAAAATCGTTAGAATTTGTCTGTTTGCCATTGAATTCATTTTATGCAACGATCTTTTCTTGATCTCGTCAATTGTTTCCTGTTTTTATTTTGTTGAGTAAAAACTTCATTTTTCACTTTCGCTTATTGTTTATAACGTTTGAAAGAAATTACTGTAAATTTTACAAGCAAATGAAAATAATCATTTACCCTCCTGCAAATGAATATAAAAATACTTTTCTATGTTCTGGTGAGCCGCAGTATTACTGTTAATGTGCCGACAAAGGGTCGGCACTTCTTTTAGTTAGTTCCTGCAATCGTTTTAATAGTCGGCGCCCCGACGCCGTCAAAGGGAGAAAATATAAGCCCTATTCTTTGCGGCTAGCTGTCCCAAATGACAAGATCTTGTATAAATCATAAAATAACAGTTTTTTGGTATAAGGTAGTCTTAGACGACAATCAAGTAGAAAAAGCAAAAGCACATTTAAAGTCGTTATGGACTAGACTGATGTTCTTAAAAGAGTGCAATTCTTCTAATTCTAAATCTGACCCTGACCAACACGATATGGAAACGGAATCATCTAGTTCTTCATCAAGCGATGAAATGGAAGCTTTTTTGAGACACAGAAGATTCAGAGCAAACATTTTTAAAAGGAATTAATCAGCACGCATTTTCCTCACAAGGTTCATTTGTAGCCCTTAACAAAATTGAAAATATTTTAAATTCCTATCAAATGGAACAAAGCCGCATACGCTTACCGAAAAATGAAACGATTTTTGATTTCTGGAAGAAAAAGAATGAGCTTAATCCCGAGTTATACATGCTTGCTCAAGTATTGTTAAGCGTACCGGCAACTCAAGTTAGTGTTGAGAGGTTATTCGCAGGACTCAAATTTTTGCTGCCGCCTTCGAGGTCAAATATTAAAGAAAAAATTTTAGAGGAACAATTATTTGTGGGGACCAACCGACTTTTCAATCGTAAAGAACAAACACCGTACGTTTATACACTATTTTTAAGTTGAATTATTTTAGTTCTTCGATCACCAACAACGAAACATTTGAAATTGGAATTTTGGACAAAAGCAACTCCTCAAAAGATGGTGAAGAGTGTGAAGACAGGAACCAGGAAGAACAATCTTTAAACGGAAATAAGAGTGAAAAAAGAACGCGCTAAAGCCAGAAAATTCATTAACAAATTACTTTTCAAAAATGCAACGATTAAAGTAATTTTTGTATCTAATATTGTCTGGGGTTGCTAGTCCTCCTACCCCCTACCATACAACCAGCCGAAGTACCGTATGAAGCAGTGGATGGTTTGCTCATCTTTTATCTTGTATAATACAACAAGCAAGGAAAAAGGTCGTGAGATTCCTAATTAGAGTAGCCTTTATCTTTGTCCTCTGTTGTTATTTATCGATTTTGAAACCGGAAAAAAAACCGGAACCGAAATTTTGCCTTGTACCGAAACCGAAACGGAACAGTAATTTCGTTTCGATCCGGGTCCTTGATTGAAAGTATGAAGTTATTTAATAACAAATAAGGCGAGTTGCAAAAACCGCTTTTTGTATTTGCCTCATATTTAGACAACCGATTGAACTGCAATTGCAACTCTAATTGTCATTACCGGATAGAGGATTAAAGTACGCACTTTTTTATACCAAACATCACTTACAAATGGTGACTTTAACCGGGTATAAGAAAATTGAATATCGGGCTAGGGCTTCGCCCCCTTGGCGCAAAAAAACTTAAACTAGAAGAAATGCAGGTAATTTTTTAGTTTCTCATACCTTGGCGCTTGAACTTAACAATCGCTTACCTTATAGATAATTCGGTAATTCTTCAGGACCCGACCTCCACCAGGCATTTCTTTGTGCTGTTTCTTGTAAAAAATGCGGTTTTCGATCACTTTTCACTGTTTGAAATTCACTACATTTCGGAAAGACGTCAAAAGATGCCAACGTATACCCTTTATGTCAAAGCAATGTCACTGCACCAAAAAATGAATTTGCATTTGCCATATCGATATTTTGTCTGTACTTGATTTTTTCATCGACATATTTTGTTCCTATTCGGGATAGTTTCGGTTAACCTTTTCAGTTTTTTCTAGTTTTGATCGGTATTGGTTTGATTGGTAAACTGTTTCTATTTTCTTTTAATAATATTATGCTGATATCTCCAGTAAATTGAGAATTAATCGACAGAGATTTGATACTTTGGTAAAAATTTGGCAACATGCTGTAAAGTTGATTGATAGGAGGGCAACCCGTAATGGCGTCCTTTGCTATCTTATAGGAAAGTAGTGAAATTCAATGGGTGAAAAGTCGTAGAAAACCGCATTTCCACAAGCAACACCACCAAAAAGTCGTTAGTAAGGAGATTAATTAATCCATTGGATGAGAAGATTGTTAACTTCAAACGCGAGCACCTAATAAACTTGAAAATTATTGAAAAAAATTCAAATTAAGTACAAATTAATACAGCAGTGGGAATTAATTAAATTATTAAATACCCCATATTAGCATTCTCGATTACATTTTTACATTCGAATTATTCCCATCATTATTTATCTTTATCCGATTTATAGACGATAGTTCACGGAAATATTCAATTCACGCGGCAACACTGTGGCGAATCTAACCTCAAACCTCACTTACGTAAGGGTAGCCCCAAAGTTCTTCAAGAAAGCTCTTATACAATAAGTTTTTCGCAAAAATGTCGGTCGGTTTTGTGCAAAAACGTTTTGCATCCGCCTTTCAACGATTCGCGTACAATCTATCCGGTTTCAACAAATACGGACTATGGAGGGATGATTTACGGTACCAAGATGCTGATGTTACCGAAGCCCTGAAACGACTGGACCAGAAAACTGTTGATGAGCGCAATTACCGGATTCTGAGGGCGGTCCAGTGTTCGATCCAGAAAGTTTACCTGCCCAAGGAACAGTGGACAAAATTGGACGACGACAAGCTCTATCTCACCCCCTTAGTTGAGGATGTTATCAAGGAGAAGCGTGAAAAGAAGGAGTGGCTCAAAAATTACTAAGATTGATATATTTCATTTGCCTGTAGCAACGGTACAATAGGTTTGTGTCAACCCAGCAAGTAGACTTTGATCATGTCTTGTAGTTACTGATAACTTAAGTTAATAAAATGAAACTGATATTAGTCTGCGTCAAAATGGGTTTATCCTACCTTAATCTATACGCCGTTTCTTCACAATCGACCCCAACTGAAATGAAACTCCCATCTAAATATTCACGCAAGCATAACGCGACTCGTGAACTTACCAAATCAGAAATCGCAGGCAGATTGTTTGTTTGGTCCGCCAACGACACTTCGGGGGCAGCAGGGTTTTTAGAACCTTTAATGTTCCTGTGCTGGGGAAATGTCGGCATCAGTTTCGGATCGCAAGCTGGAATGAAGAATTTCAGCGAAATTCGACTGGTTGAATGAATAGCTTACGTAGCGGTGGTTCCTTGAAGTAGCTGCTTTGAAGACACTCTTCAGCCGTAGCTCTCTTTCTTGGATCGTACATGAACAAGAAATTAAGCAATCTCAATCCAGCCGCAGACAGCCAAGGAAACTTCTGCTTCAAATTGTTGTAGGGCTGCTGTTTCAAACTAAAGTTTTGCAACGCAGGCAAATTACTGAAACCAGGCCATATTGCATCTGAAGGGGTTCCTAAAAAAACAATAATTAACGTGCACTCCGAAACGAGACAAATCTTAAAATCACCTACCTAACAAGTCAACAATTAGCTCCAACTGCTGAATCTCGGTTCGTCCAGGTAATAGCGGTTTATGTCCTAGTAACTCCCCTAAAATGCAACCTGCAGCCCACATATCAACACTAGTGGTCTGAGTAGCGGCCTGAAGTAGCAGTTCTGGAGATCGGTACCACAATGTTACAACATGGGGTGTCATCGGCCTTAGAGGTACTCCAAACCATCTGGCCAATCCAAAGTCGGCTGTAAAAAGAGCCACTTGTCTTTAGCTGAGCAGACAACAATGAATATTGTCATATCTTACCAATCTTCACACAGCCTTTGTCCGTCATTAACAAGTTTGACACTTTTAAATCCCTGTGAACAACAAAGTTGTGATGCAAATAGCGAAGCCCTCTAAGGACTTGAAGCATAATGCACTTCACTTGGGACTCGGTGAACGGGGCTTGCATGTTATCAAGCAGTGAAGCCAGATCTTGTTCGCAGTATTCCATGGCCAGGAAAATGCTAGAAAACCGGTTGCAACAGAAGCCAAATGCACTCCTAGGGGGATTCTTACCTTTCCAGACTTTTTCCCACTACAACCTCCTTAAGGTGTACAATATTTTCATGTTTGCAGTTCAACAAGACCTGAATTTCTCGAAGACTACTAATTGGGATACCATCCCTTTCCTGGTCCATGCGAACTTTTTTCAGCGCAACAATCTGACCAGATAGTGTGTCCTTTGCCCTGTCTGAAAGCAGACAACTAGAATCCGATCTTGGGTGTACGAGTAAAAACTTACAAACAATTCCGTAGGTTCCCTCCCCGATTCTGTTGAGCTTCTCAAACTCGGACACGAACCTACACCTGCCAAGCTAGAAGAAACGTGGAGATTATTTACGTGCAAGCTGAAAGACTTTTTATGCAACAGCCTTACAATATCAGTATCAGGAATATTCATGGGCTTGCCAGTCAGAAATGAGGTGAGGATGCCTTTCTTGGTAATGGGGGCGGACGGTTCGGCCCCATTTTCAATCTCGCGCCCCTTAATCTCCACTGAAAAGTTTTATAGGTTAAGTGCAGTAGGGGGATCTATGCCCCTTTATAGGGCCGATCAGCGGGTATGTGAATGATACTTACTGGGCTTCATGACATCAACACTCATTACAATCGAGTTTCAACGGTGATATTTGATTATTTGCGGAAAACTTTGAAAATTTGTTTAACCGGCCGTCACTTGTCTGCAAGATTTACGCTTAACAAGCTGACCAACATCTCAACATGAAACCGCCACTGTTATAGACGAATTGGGCATAGAATTAAGCGTTAAGCCACTGAGAAACTTCTATGTTTCTATTTGAAAGTACATACTTATTATTTGCGTGAATATAAAGGCTGATTATTGAGATTAATTGTATAATATTCATGTGTGTATGTTGGCGACACTGTTTCGAATGTGGTTTCCAACCTCACTTAATTTGCACTTTGAAGGCTGCTTCAAATATCTTGAAAAAAAGCCTCAAATAATATTGAAAATATACCTAGTTCAGGTCTGAATTCAGCAGCTGGAAAGTTGAGTAAGTTCAAGCAAATTAAAGACTATTTAATATACAGGGCGTTAGGAAAAAATGCACTTGCAAAGTAAAATTAAGTTTTCAGTAATTTTGATTTGCCTTTGCTTTTTATGATAAAACTACTCCTTTGGTTCAAAAGCACAGTCGAAAGACTCGAAAGAAAGAATATGCAAATGTTGCTTCCCTTGAAAACCTCAAAAAATGTTTTATGAAAGCTTGTAAAGATCTTTATGAATCCTGACTTCTAAACCCATAAGAGAGTCAACTATCCTCCTCAAAGTGTGTGCAAATTATTCAAATTCAATTCTATTATTGTATTTATCCGCGCAAATTGGAGAAAACCATGTATGATTACTTTTGTTTGTTTTATCAGCTGTTTTGGGTATGTATAACGTACTAATAAGGTACAAAGTGTAAACCTGAAGTAATCGAACAATGATTACCCGAATAAGATGCAAAAAATGTAGAAATCTCCTATTGGAAAACAAAGAATGTGAGCAACAACTGTTAAATGCCCATGGAGCCTCATTAAATGAAACCGCCACATCCTGTTCATCTGTAAGGGAACAAACGTTGTACTTTCTAAATGACGAAGCCCTACCGGGCTGGGCTAGTGAGAAAATTGTGGAGAATGAATGGATTAGGGGGCGGTTGCATTGCCCCAAATGCCAGGCACGGATGGGGGCGTTCGATTTTGTCTCCCGACAGAAATGCGATTGTGGCCAAACGTTTTTGCCGGCAGTTCATATCATCAAAAGCAAGGTGGATATTCTAAGGAACTGACAGGAAAATATCGACAATAAAATTTAAAAACTGTATAATTAAAAACATCGTGATAACACCCTAAGACAAAACAATACAGAGATATAAAATATATATGGCAAAATAACCTACCACCGTTTTATATCAATACGATAATAAATATTATTGTTTATTTGAGCAGTACATTATTTGGTTTGATTATTTCCTTAAGTAAATGTACTTAAACCCTACCGTAAATAAATAGTAAGAAAAGAGAGACGTGTTAGATTCAAGATTATTGTCATTTGCTAATATTTGCCTCTGAATGTACCACTATAATTCATTTTTAATTAAACGTACTTTAAGGATATGTACTAAGGTAATTAATTATACTAAGTGCGTTAGAACATGGACCTCTAGCACAGAACATTCCTATTTAACTAGTAAAAACCTTAATGAGCTTCGCATAATTTTAATCTACTCATTTTGTTGCATGTTAGAGGCCCATATCGTATAAGGTGCCTTGGTTCAACTTAACAAGACTAGACATATAAAATCTTAGTATAAGTAGTTTGATATGATTGCTTTTGATTTTAATATCAAAATATTAGAGTATAAAACGTAACTGCGAAGAGTAGGTTTACTAAAATATAGGGCCACACTGTAAAGTGGCCGAAGAAATTCGTTAATAGACAACATGCCAATGATATGTATCTCAGCGATATTTTTTTGCCATATTAAAAAACGTAGTTCAAATTAAGTAAAACTATCATAAAATGCTTATTAAATGCCAAACTTTGAATATCAAAAAATTAAGTAAATAGTCAAACTGGGACAGCAATTTTTCTATGCTAAGGTAACATAGCTCTATAGTAGATATTCGCGTTATTTCCTACCACTTACCTTAGTTAATTAAGTAATGTTCCTATCATCCAAGTCACTGCTGCTTGCAGCCCCCATCCTTAAACTTCTTTTTCTTCTTCTCAAGCGACGCCGTCCGCCTTTGGCCCTGAATTGGCATGTAAGGCGGCGCCGGGCTGTTTAACGTGAAACTTACAATATCACACAACTGAATCGCACCCCCCAACTGAACAATTACCTATCGTCATCATCCTCAATCTCTGCCAATTCAAGCGACTGGGCCAACAATCCGGGGCTGCTGCTCGAAGTGCTAGTTGTGACTGTACTTGATGTAGTGTCGTAACTAGATGGAGGCCTATAAGCCCCTCCGCGTCTTGAATAAGTCGGATCGATAGCCATTGCTATGTTTGAGTGCAGCGGGGATGTGCCTCCTAGAGTTTCATCAATTTATTGTCTGTTTGTAGCAAGAAGGGATGGTTTACCTGAAAGGCTGCCACTGCTGGTATTGGCTGTGCCCTCACTGGGTTCAGGGTCCGGCATTCGCGGCTTCGCAATGCGGTTCAAGGGGGACCTGAAAGTGCATTCCTGCCAGATTCAGAGCCCAGCCAAGGTAAGACTCACCTTAGTTCTAAATGGGTTGGCCTTGCGCCGCCTCCCATCACTTTTTCCGGGGTGCTGCCCACTGATGGGGTTTTTCTCGGGCTGAAACCCTGCGCACCCAATTGATCCCGATCTCCCACCACATCAGCTGGCAGGCTGTAGCTAATGTCCTCCTCATCAGGATTGGGAACATTGTAAATGTCTGGCACTGCGGAGATGTTTCTGGGAACATTCGAGACCGTCTGTGTGATGAGATCGGCAGGAAAAGCGTATGAATCGTCCGGCAAAATCTGTCCAGCTGTTGAAGGCAGCGAGTCTGGAACAGGCCCTGCATCCTGCTGCTGCTGTTGTTTTTTGGACAACGCCTTTTGCTTGGCTCTTTCGCGGGCGCGCTTCGCTTTCGCGCGCTCTCTTTCTTGAAGCAATTTGGCCAGCTCCTTGTCTTGGGCCTCAATAGCCATCATCCGGTCCCTATTGAAAATCGTGTCCTCAATGTTTCCTTCTTCCTCTTGCAGCTTCCGGGCCAGTTCCGCGTCTTTTTCCTCCTGGATGTGTCTGCAATAACTTGATGCCAACATCACTTTATCCAAATAGGGCTGATCAGCCTACCTTAAAGTGAGCTGGTCGAGGGAGATGTTAAAATCATCTTCGTCCGGAACAACATCAATGCGATTGACGTCCTCCACTTGCCGGGATGGTTTGTAGGGCTCAGTATACAATTCTGCACTGTTGGCTAAGTGAAAACACCATCAATTGCTTGGGTTTACTGTATTGATTTCTATTGGAGCTTACCGGATGTATAGAAATCCGGCCTGTGGTCCAGAAGGGAAGTTCTGGGAAGGCCATTTTCGGTAGGCAGTGGCATTGGTAAGCCTTGTCGCCTTGGTAGATGGGGCAAATTGGACTGTTCCTTCGATAAACGCGGCGATAGTGGCTTAGGTCTGGCAGGCGAAGCATGCACTGGTTGAGGAAGAAGCTGCTGATGCCTTTCAACCTGCCAGTAAAGTGGATGCTTATTCGCTGGAAGAACTAGGGTTTAGTCGGTTTATACCTTGAGCCGCTCGTTTTGCAACATTTGTCTAGCGATGTCCTGGTCGCGCATTTCCACTGCACGCTTCTTCATCCTTTCCTCCCGCTCTAGCCGGTCGGCCAGTTCTTTGGCCACCTAATCAAAATTCATTATATCCACCGTTTCAACTTGTATGAATGGTTCGTACTTTTATGTCATGTTCTTCCTGTTCTTGCAACATCCGATGGTAAATAGCTGCCGCTTGTTCGGCCATTTCCTGCTCTTTTTGCTGCTCATTTTTGGCCCGCGGGAAGTCTTCCCTTACAACCGCATTTCGGAATCGATTACCCGATAAGTGATCGGTGAATTCTTCGTTTTGAAGCCGGTAAGCCAAGGCAGAGTCTTCACGCACCATCCATTCCTTTGAAGGAGGTTTTTTTTAAGGAAAGACAGTAAGCTTTCAATTTGATTTTAGTATTTTTTTGAAAATGTGTAAAGAATCGCCTGATGAAAGATTTATAAGCGAACCTATCGGGGTTTAATGAGCAAATATTTACAAAACAAAGATTAAAAGTTTAAAGGCTTATTGACTACTGGATCGTTTTAGTGAGTCTTGTTTGCTCTCGCTGAGCCTTTAATCTTGATTGTGCACGTTTATTAGATCATTCTTCACCTCATTCATTATTACAGAAGATAATGGCTCCTAGATAATGTGCAGTTAAAATATTACAATCTGGCAATTCTGGTTCAATTCAATTGCGATAACATATTGAGCCAGGGTCCACAGACCTTTGTGGAACCCCCCCTTTTATAAAATTCCTTGATAATTAAATGATTTAGTTAAAAATGTACCTGGCAAACTTCGTTAACCCGTCCAGTTTTTGGCAGTGCCTCTTCTTGAGTGAATCTGGTGTTGGACATTTTTCTATCTAGAAACATGCAGTTCTAAGGCAGACTACATTGCTTAGTCACCAGCATCGGAGAGTTATAAAAAATACTTTAATTACACGCGAAATTAGCATGAACGCCAGTCAATAGCCGCAACAAAAATTGCATTTCCTTTCTTTCTTCAGGTGAATTCTTGCAAGAAAAGAGCAAAAATCGAAGGAATGTGAGATGAAAAGAGTCAAAATAAACAAATTGCTGACAGCAGCTGCCACCGAACAATCTTCTTCTCTTGTGCTTATTTTACAAATTTATTCCCAAATTGTGCCTTATTTGCAAAAAATTCAGCCCTAACGAAGACATTTATGTGCAATTTAATTAAATTCCTGCAACTTCTACAACTAAAACTTGCCATTTAAAAAAAACTGACAAAACTTCGGGTACCCGAGAATTTCAGTACCTAGCCTATAAAAATGTTTTGAACTAGTTGACAGCAGCCCCTGATACAGTTTTCCACGTGAACTGTGTTTTTACTGAATTTTTCCGCAAAAGCCGGCTCTAAAATGGTGGTGTTCACTTGTAACCATTGCGGGGAATCGCTGCATAAGCCCAAAGTGGAAAAACACTATCAGTTCCAATGCAGGAACTACAAATCGATGACTTGTGTGGACTGTTTCAAAGACTTCAAGTAAGCAAATGCAGCTTTTTGCGTAGCTATTACTAATTCAGCTTTGGTTTAAGAAATGAGGAATATTCCGTGCATACCAAGTGCATCACAGAAGATGAGCGGTATGCGGCCAAAGGCACTTACAAGAATGGTATTGTTAAGAAAGGCGAAGTCAAGCAGGAAAGCTGGCTCGACATGATTAGATCGATCTGTGAGACAGAGAAAAAGTCTGAAACCATCATTAAAGCACTTATTGGAAACTATATCAGAGTACACAAATGTTCCGAGGAAGAAGCAAAAGTTTATGGTGAGAGTTTATTCAGCAAAACAAACCTTGCATTCAACCATGTGGTTTTAACTGATTCTCTCAACATCCAAATCTTTTTCCATAGAATTTTATCAAGAGCTCATCAGGCAACCGAGTTAGTATGCAAGATGTGGAACAAATCTGGGACATAATAGAAAAACATAAAAATGTCAGCACCAATCAACCAAAAGTGCAACCTGAGCAAGTGGCCACCAATAATAAGCGAAGTTCGGAAACCGAAGACCTTCCGATCAAGAAACAGAAAAAGAATGTCAATTCTGTGGCTGAAGATGCAGTAACAAGCAATGAAGGCGAGCAGACAGTGAATGAGGCGGACTCAGACAAGCCAAAGTTTGACTACGCACTGAAAATCCTCGAAATATTGCAGGAAAAGCAAAGTATATCTCATAAAAAGCTACAGAAGAAGATATTGAAAGCATATCGGGGTGTAACAGGACAAAGCGACTGTGAGGAAAAGGTAATAAAAAAACTCAACAGAAAATTGAAAAAAATCCCCAATGTTGTTATTGAACAAGATACAGTGTCGTTACTCGACTAAATCACAAATACAACAAGAGTGTAAGAAGGGAAGTAGTTTTTTTCTAGTTCTCAATCTCCCCATATTTTTCCCAACAACTTTGGAATCACATAATTTGCTTGTAACAATTTAAGATCAGACTAGGAAGCTTAATTTTGTTTTTTTCCATGAATTGTGCTTCAAAAACAATAAGCGTGTTTAGATGTCAGCCTTTAGTAGCTCTGAGTCAGAGCCATGATGGTAAAATTAACATCTTCAGAGTCTCTTTTGATAAACTCCTTGCATACTTTGGCAGCATCCTAAAAACACTAATAGTCAGCGCAAATTGTTTGAACTCTGCACATCGTACCTCTAAAAATGAGTCATCAGTAGTGGCTCCATGGTTGATTGGAAAATCTTTTCTCCCGTCCAATTCGTACAAATAACCACCTTTTTGCACCAAAGCTACGAAGTGGTGGTTCACTTTTTCATTGGGGTTTACCTAAATTAGAATTTGTTGTGTATATTTTCCTGACTGTACTTCAATTTATTTCAACAGATTTTCCTGCGTTTCAGTCAATTTTATTGTTTACTACTTAAAATGTTACAAATACGTTTCGGTGTCTTTCTCCACCATCATCAGTTTGTATGTCTAGATGTTTCTACCTTCACATTTGAATGGACATTGTCCATCATGGATCAATCCATACAAACTGATGATGGTGGAGAAAGACACCGAAACGTATTTGTAACATTTTAAGTAGTAAACAATAAAATTGACTGAAACCCAGGAAAATCTGTTGAACTAAATTAGAATGTTATTAAATTAGAATGGCTTTAAGCTGGTATGGGAAAACTGACTTCAGTCTGGCCCTCCATAGCCAGTTCTTGATGTGCAGTGATTAGCTTGTACGCATCCGAGTTGCTGTTCATGTTCATCAACATTTCCCCTCTTTGCTCAGGCGTTAAATTTTTCGAATCGTCCAGTATCTTACTGAACATTCCCTCTTCTAGTTCCAACCTACCAATTTTTGATTATCCATTGATTTGTAGGAATGTGTTCTTATTAATTGATTTATTTATTATTACCTCTGGGCATTGTTGGCCACGCTATGAATCAATGCTATGCTTCCGCAAGCATTGCTAACATACTGTTTCATATAAAAAATGTCGTCGACAACAGTTTGGCCCTTTTCCTTAATCTGGTCGGCTTCCTGTTTCGCATATTCATAAAACTGAAACATTTACCGTGGAATATTTCAAGGCAAAGTGGTCAATATATTTACTTTGTCACTGCAAGGAAATAGGAGAATGAGTGCTAAAACTGGCCTGGGAACAAAGGCAAGTGCGTCTGGATCCAGTCCATATACGTCTACTATGTTCCATTTATCAGGAACGCCCAGTAGATGAATAAACTGTGTAACATTTTAATGTGTTAGTTTGTTTTTGCCTTATACAACTGTTTTTGTTTGCCCTCATATTTCCATTTATTCATCTGTTACAATACAATGAAAGGCTGAACAATGGAACTAGTTTGGTTCTCCTATAGAGTTGCTTTTGGCTGACTATTTCTCAAACAGTGTTCATTAACACTAATTAAATAATCGCGTAAATGTGAGTTGGTGCTACCCCAAAAAATGAGCAATGTTCTCACCAGGGACCCGGACCGGAACCGATACGAACCCAAAACCGGAACGGGACCGTTTCTTCTTTTTGGACCGGAACCAAAACAGAACTCATATTTTATATTAAGACATTGTTAGGTGCTGAACCGGAACCGCAATGTTTTATTTCGGTTTTTTTTCGGTTCTGCTTGTAACGTTTGAAAGAAATTACCGTAAATTTTACAAGCAAATGAAAATAATCATTTACCCTCCTGCAAATGAATATAAAAATACGTTTCTATGTTCTGGAGAGCCGCAGTGTCACTGTTAATGTGCAGACAAAGGGTCGGCCCTTCTTTTAGTTAGTTCCTGCAATCGTTTTAATAGTCGGCGCCGCGACGCCGTCAAAGGGAGAAAATATAAGGGCTATTCTTTGCGGCTAGTTGTCCCAAATGACAAGATCTTGTATAAATCATAAAATAATAATTTTTTCGTATAAGGTAGTTTTAGACGGCAATCAAGTGGAAAAAGCAAAAGCACATTTAAAGTCGTTATGGACTAGACTGATGTTCTTAAAAAAGTGCAATTCTTCTAATTCCAAATCTGACCCTGACCAACACGATATGGAAACGGAATCATCTAGTTCTTCATCAAGCGATGAAATGGAAGCCTTTTTGAGACATCAAGATTCAGAGCAAAAAATTTTAAAAGGAATTAATCAGCACGCATTTTCCTCACAAGGTTCATTTGTAGCCCTTAACAAAATTGAAAATATTTTAAATTCCTATCAAATGGAACAAAGCCGCATACGCTTACCGAAAAATGAAACGATTTTTGATTTCTGGAAGAAGAAGAATGAGCTTAATCGCGAGTTATACATGCTTGCTCAAGTATTGTTAAGCGTACCGGCTACTCAAGTTAGTGTTGAGTGGTTATTCGCAGGACTCAAATTTTTGCTGCCGCCTTCGAGGTCAAATATTAAGAAAAAAATTTAGAGGAACAATTATTTGTGCGGACCAACCGACTTTTCAATCGTAAAGAACAAACACCGTACGTTTATACACTATTTTTAAAATTCTTTTTTAAGTTGAATTATTTTAGTTCTTCGATCACCAACAACGCAACATTTGAAATTGGAATTTTGGACAAAAGCAACTCCTCAAAAGATGGTGAAGAGTGTGAAGACAGGAACCAGGAAGAACAATCTTTAAACGGAAATAAGAGTGAAAGAAGAACGAGCTAAAGCCAGAAAATTCATTAACAAATTACTTTTCAAAAATGCAACGATTAAAGTAATTTTTGTATCTAATATTGTCTGGGGTTGCTAGTCCTCCTACCCCATACCATACAACCAGCCGAAGTACCAGTATGAAGCAGTGGATGGTTTGCTCATCTTTTATCTTGTATAATACAACAAGCAAGGAAAAAGGTCGTGAGATTCCTAATTAGAGTAGCCTTTATCTTTGTCCTCGTTTGTTGTTATTTATCGATTTTGGAACCGAAAAAAAATATGGGAACCGGAACGGAACCGAATTGGAAATTATTTTCTAAATCGGAACCGAAGTTTTAAAGTTGTCCAAGGACCGAAACCGGCACGGAACTGTAATTTCGTTTAAGTCCGGGTCCTTGGTTCTCACGTTTAAAGGAAAAGTGCTGCGCTTCTAAATGGTAATCTTTATAGGTGTTTTTTAAGTCTCAAAGCCGGAAAGGTTCAAGTTTTATCAAGGTGAAACTTGCAAATATGCACTACATCAAAAAAAGGTAATTCCTGTCACATTGAAAGAGGGTCATATCTGTAAGATAAATATTTCAACAAAAACCGACTTCTTACCCTCCGCTAAGGTAAACACTTGTTCAATATCTTATCAGTAGTGTTTAAAGTAGTTAAATAATGTACCTTGTTCATAACCTAAAAAGAGAGGAATAGAGAACTCATTTACCTACGAAAATATTGCGAATTACCTCCGGGTTGGATTCCAACGGTAAGAGAGACATTTTTCTAGATTCTAAACACTGTGTGATTGGAAAAACCCCAAAATCCTGATGACAATACAAAACCGGTCTATTGTTTACAACACTAGCGATCAATTTGTGTTTGACATATGTCACTCTGATGAATATTTTCTGTCGCATTCTAATAACTGAATTAAATTTTATTAAAATAATTTTTTTCTTTCAATATACGAGCACAAAAAAATCCTGTTTGCAAATTGTCTTTTTGCTTCCCTCAATTTTCATTCTTGATTTTGGATTTGGGTTAACAAACAAATAACAAGTTGTATATAATCCTATAGTACTATGCCTATACTACTGCATGTTCTGTGCATTTCATAGAGAAACTCAAATAACTTATTTTACTTTTTTTTACTTACTTTATTTTTACTTTCTCTATGGTGCATTTCCACATTTTGCTCGTTCAAACCAAACAGGTCATGTCAACTCCCGATGACAACTGCCAATATTAACCTAAAAAAGTAAATAAAAAACTAACAAACAATAAATGATATAAAATCAACACTGCAGTTAAGACAATGGTAACAAAACGGCATAGATAAATGTACAACCAAAGGAAATGACAAATATTGTTTTCAGACCACCCATAAAGGGACATTCTGTATTAAAAGTGTAAAACAATTGCAAGTGGATCCTGGAATCAGCCCCTCATTCGATATCAGCCTAGGGGAGGCCTTAGGTCAGGTCTATCCGTTATTAGATTTGGTTTTCAGATATTTACCCTTAAGCGACTTGAAGTCTTGCCTCGAAGTGTCGACCACATGGAAGGAAAAGGCAGAACAAATATTGGCCAGAAGAGTGGCACCAAGCTGGTTCACGTGCTTTACAGTGGGCGCAAAAGGGTGTAAAGGCAACACCATTATTCATAGTCCCCATCTGAACTTCAACAATGTGGGCATGGGTTTTATTTCGTATGATAGCTGCCGCATTGCATTGGATCAGTATATTTGTTTGCACAGTAATTTGTCTGAGCTCAGTAGGAAATCAGGTGGCACAGTCAGCCTGTCCACATCTACAAATTCCTTTATTTTCCTTGTTTTTAGTACCTGAATACTTGGAAGAGGAACTTGTGCCGAAATCAGTGAATTATTGCATGTTAGCAGTGGACAGGGTTGCCTCAATCTTCAATACCAAGCGAAGCATCAAAGAAATTGAGGTATATTTGTAGCCACTCTATTGACCAAAGCAAGAAAAGGTCATTGGTGTTTTAGTATCATGGATCGATATTTGATGGGGTGTTTTTTCCTAAAGTCCCATCCATACGGACAGTACAGTTCCCCTGCGAGCCCCGTAAGACAAAGGAGACTGAAGAGATTGTAAAGAAGCACCTAAGACCAAATGAGGTGACCAAATGTATTCTTCTATTCACTAAAGATGGACGGGAGAAAAACCTTAAATTCTTATTGAAATGTTTGGTGCCACAGTAAGTAGCATTATTTAAAGTTTTTTACCCAAATCTGGCCGGCTTTGTTGCTGTATAAGCACCGAACATTTACAGAGGACAGGCAAGCTCTGTTGCTGTTGGCGGTGGAATAATTGCCGGCTCGAGAATGTACCATCAAAATAGGAAAGATAAGATGTATGCCTTTAAAGACTCAATGTGCATACTGTTCTTAAAGATAACGATTGCGAAGAGAATAATTTCGAAGCGTATTCTTGTGTGATACGTGGAAATGTAACAAAAGAAGAATTTAACTCAGAATTGCAGCATGTAAGAATGATTTAATTCTGAAAGAGGCTTTTCCAATGACAACATCCTTCAGTTCAAGGAAAAAATCAAGCTGAAGCATCACAGCTTGGGATTTCGGATATCTTGTTCTTCTAATTGCCAGGAAACTGCATTGGAAGCATTTCAGGCGGCATTTCCTGGTCTACCTCTTCTAGGTGTGCATGTTAAAGGCGAGGTTGGCTGGAATTGTTACCCTAATGCCCTAAACCTAGAGTCAAGTACGTGAAATGAATTGCTTTGGTCTCATGCTGTTTCACAGGCCTTGTAACTTTCAGATGTACCGCCGTTTAAAGCGAAACGAGTGCGGCAAAACGATAAGCTCCCCAGAGTCATCAATTATTTTTCTACTATTTTTGTACTGATCACTTGGAATAAGTAGGTTGTTAAGGATTTCTTCATACCTCACTGTTTAGCTTTTTAAATGAAACTGAGCAGGTTGAATATAAAACTCTTAAGTATTTACCATTTTTTACCATTTTCTATGTCTACCATTTTTTAAAACCACCCCCGCCACCGCCACCTCTGCCAAAACCGCCTCCGCCGCCGCCAGAGTTTCGGTTGAATCCTCCTCTACCCTGGCCGCCACCTTCGCCGTTTCTGAAACCTCCTCCTCTGCCGCCTCGTCCACCTCTGCCCCCAAAACCTCCTCCTCTGCCGCCAAAGCCTCTCCCACCTCCGGGGCCTCCTCGACCTCCGCCTCTACCACCTCGGCCAGGTCTTTTTTGCACTGAACCTGGGGGTTTCGGAAGGAACCGTTGTAAAGGGAGCAGTTTCGCAGGATCGATGAATAGCTGGAAAGTTAAATAACAGCTTTAGGAAAAAACATTCGTTAGCTGCATATTTTTCATCACTTCACATGTTTAAGAGATAATTAATAGAGATAAAAAAACAACCCGTAAACATTAATCTCAGATTTTCAGCTGCTTGTTTCTTTTTGAGGAAAATTTGCTGCCTAACTCATTTACCTTTTGGTTTTTCTTGAAACTAGCGGCTTTCATGTTGTCTCCTAATCGAATGGTAACCGAGTAGTCTCTGATATTGCCAAAGATTTCATCGATTTTACCAATTTGCTCCTTATTTTCCAAGTATATGGGGGCATTGAAGAACGGCACATCGGTTATTTCCACTTTGCACACTAAATCGTCTTGCACTGTATAGTCGTAATAGCCCAAAGGAATCACCTAAGACAACCCAAAAAGCAGAATAAGTGGGGTGCTTTCAGTATGCGGGATAATGTTCCTTACTTCCTCTGGAGGTCCTTGGTCAAAATTGCGTCCACCTCCGCCTCCTCGGCCGCCAAATCCACGGCCTCCTCCTCTGCCGCCAAATCCACGGCCTCCTCCTCTGCCGCCGCCACGTCCTCCTCCAAAACCTCTACCACCGCCCCTGAACGACATGCTGTAGAAACAAAAATGTTCTTAACTGCATTAACTTTTGCACGTGGAGTGGTTATTTTGCCGGTGTTTTAAACAACTGTGACATCAGATGAAGCGCAGTGGTACTTACATGTTGAAACTTCCACTAATTAATTTTTTTTCACACTTTTTTAATTAAAACCGCTTAAAATGGTCTTGGGACAAACAAACACAACCAATGCAGGCCACGGTAAGCAAATGGTAAGCGATGTCCACAAACATAACCAAGTTTTCAACAAGTGACATTTTTCAAATGCTTCATTTTACAAAGAACGTTGCCAAAGCAAACATTAATTATGATTTTGTAGGAAATGTTTATTTAAAAATCTTTTTACCCGCCAAAAACATCCGAAATTAATTGTTTTAGGTGAACCTGTCATTTGAGTCCGCTCCTAATTTTCAGGTTTTTCTTGTTTTACCCTAAAGGACACTTTAAATTTCGCAGTTTCAGCGAAAAAAATTCCTGGCTGGTTCATAAATTCAGCCAAAAAAAGTTTAAAAAATTAAGCGAAAGTTTGAGAAAAATTACCATTTTCAGGTTAAATTTCGAGCGGTGTTGCCATACTGCGCAAAAGGTTTTAACTTAATGAAAATAATTTAAAAAATACAAATAAAAAATAAATATAAATAAAATAATAAATAATTTTAAAAATCTTGCTTTAAAAAATAAGTATATTTTCTGACATACACACATTTCCATACAAATATTCTAATAGTATACCTATCTGCAACAGTTTTCCTTAGGAACATATTTAATTACATAAAGATTTTAATACAATTCGGTTCATAAAATTACATTTTACAGTATCGACTAGTTAAACTACATGCACATAAAGCTCTTATCACGTAACTTATCATATTATATAATTTTCAAACGCGTTTGATTACAAATCACTCGTTTGGTTTGTTCGTGGGAAATTACAGCCGAAGAAAAAATATTATTTTCAATTAAATAAAAATAGAAAAATCAAGATCAGTTCATTTCAAAAAAAGAACTGATTTCGTAAGATTTTTTATTTTAGATTTAAAATTTAAAAAAATTAATTTTAAATTTAAAATTTAGATAAAAAAATTAGATTTCACACAGTTGCGGACGCTGATATACAAGAGAATTAGCGCACTTGATTGCTATAGTTGGAAAGTTTTTGTTCAGTTGATAAAAAGAGCTTCTTCACAGACCTCAAGTAGCTTCACACAGACCCTACTTCCGAAAAAATTCCAATTAAAAGTTTTACATAGTAAAAATAATAAAACACCTTATGGCTAATCGCGCCTACAATGCAGTGAGTACGACGCCCCCAACATTAATTATTCCTACAAGTAACTATATCACATCCGGATTATCGACTAAAGACGCGGTTTGCAGCTTCTTGTAGAGGAGTAGTGAGTTCCAGGCTGGATTCATGGTAGTGGTGATCGTGGTCTCCGTTCGGACCATGGGAATGCTCGTGACCAGCTGAAACAATAATCAATTTTGAGTAATTATTCAGAAAATGAGAGTTAAAATTTAAAAAAATCAGCTTCCAGTAGAATGGGAAGGCCTAATCGCCGCGGAATCGAAGAACTCATTTCAAACTGAAGAAAAACTTGAAATTTTTGTGTGAGCAAGTTGAAACTCGTCGAATATTTTACCCTAGGACTTCTAGCAAATTCCGGGTTTAAATTCTAAGAACTGAAAAAGTGGGTTCAATTTAACACTTTCTTCTGCGAATGTCTGGCACTTGCCAGCAAAAGTGAAAGTTTTAAATGGGCAATAATTATCTAGTCATTCGCTGGGTTTTTTCAAATGTTAAATCAATGCGGAAGATTTTCGTGCAAAGACATTTTATTTACCAGTCACGGTTAACTAGAACTAGTTATCCTTCACGGGTATTATTGGTGGTATGTTAACAAAAGAATGTCCATTCACAAGCAGCCGATTGTTACTCACTTGTGGATGCCGAAGTTTGCGAAAGCAACGATTTATTGCACTTGAAAAGAACAACAGTCGGCGAACTCGACTGAATTCTCACGAAATAATCGAGTAAAGAGTTTCATTCGAGATAAATTCCTATTAGACACAGTGCTAATGGCTCATTTGAAGACGGTTCAATAGAGACTACCAAAACGTTTGTAATTATTAAACAATTTATTCAATTCACTGATCTTCGAAGTATCGAAAAAGACATGGTGTGCATAAACTCTAGAAACATTTCTTCTTATGTATTCCGCATGCGTTCTTCTTTGCTTCCTAGCAGCTACGAGCTCTGAATTAATTCTTATACTGGATCGCTGGACAATCAAAAATTAATAATCAAAACTGGTTGAAAAAAAAACAAAGTTGGAAAGAAATGAGCAAATAAAAAATTTGCAGATTTTTCTTCAACACCAGGCATAATTCCAATCGACTACCTGGTAACACATTCTAATCCTCATAGAAGATCGAAGACTGACGAAGAACGCACTCGACAAATGCAAGAAGATCCAGCAGAGAATGTGCAGAAATGGGAAGATGTTTATGATACTTAAGTATAGGAAAGTGTGACCATGTCGCTTGCAAATGATCAAACCCAATTGACTTTTGAAGAACAAGAACTAAAGAATATATGGACCTGAAGAATATAGCCCCATAGCAGGATGCTTCAAATTCCGTGAACAAAACATGTTGCAAACGAGAATGTTCTATGAAAAGCAGACTTCGAAAATGCCGAACGAATTTTGTATTTTTTTAACAGTAATTTTTACATCTAACATTTTGGCCTTACAGCATTAGTGACAATTGTTGTAATCCGGGAAATTGCACTTTAAATTGCCATTATCTCATTACATGACTCAATGAAGCACAACCGGAATATCTTAAGTGACAATTTTACATAATTTGTCCACATGTGGTCTGTTGTTGTAATAAGCCAAACAATTACTTGGTAATTGTTTGAAAACCACTCGATTTGCTAAACTTCTATGTGCGAAGCAAATTAGTAATTTCGCAAGCTTTACATTCATACCTAGTGGTACCTAAACGAAGGTAAGTACGTTGTTATTTCCTATATCAAGAGTGAAAACTGGTGAGTTTTTCTTCGTCAGCTCCAATTTCTTCCCAACGTTTCGCAAGCACGAGTGGTTTGCATCTTCAGAGGTGTGCCAGAGGTGGCTTAAAGATATCTGAAGATGCAAGTTACTCGTGCTTGCGAAACGTTCGAGTTCACGAAGAAAAACTCATCAGTTTTAAACTTTTGAGTGTTTTATTTGTGTCCAATATGTACAATGAAATAATTCAGCGCCATTGAATCGATTTGATGAGCTTTTCTTATGAGAATATAATTATTTTTGAACGGATCGCAAATGCTTTTAGGGAATTTTTAATATCGGATAAGCGCTATTTTGTCAATAGCGCGCTTTTTCCTCCATTGGTTTAGAATTCTAAGAAATTAAAAAAAAAACGAAATTATTGAAACCTTCATATCACACTACTCCCTGTACTGAGTAAAATTTTTGAAACTATAATAAAAAATAGACTGCAACAATCAGTTGGACAACACATACCACAATAACAATTCGGATTTAAAGCTAAACACTCAACTGTTCACCCACTTTTTATACTAACCAACAACATACAACAACTCACCTCACGAACAAGAACAACAGCATGTCTTCTTCAAGGACATCAATAAGGCCTTTGACAGTGTCTGGCATAAAGGACTTTTATATAAACTTTACCAGCTTAAAACCCCAAATACATAATTGCACGCAGTCCAGAAACCTACTCACAAACAGACACCTAGAAGTACGCATAGACAACACCCTCTCCTCTGCTTTCTCCCCTGAACAAGGACTCCCGCAGGGATCCCCGCTATCACCCCTTCTTTACAATATATACTGCCACGACATATACAATCACAGTCTCCACGACAAAAGACACATTGACAAATCTGCTCACATACTACAATACGCCGACGACACTGCATTGATCGTGCACGACAAAACTACAGTAAAAGCAGTACGAAAACTTCAAACACTAACAGACAATTACAATTGCTTGGTTCTACAAATGGAGACTTACACCAAAACGCCACGAAAAACCAACTACTTTTACCAAACCACCAAATTAAAGACGACTCTCCATCAATAACAACAGACGGAAACAGAACTAGACCAAAACAAGAGGCAAAATATCTAGGAATGACACTGGACCAAAAACTAAATATACAAAACACGCACAGAACGTGACAAACAAAAATCATTCAACGGACAAAACATCTTCGATCACTGACGTACAAAGACAAAGGAATCAGTACAAAGACCGCCACAAAATTTACCAATCAATATGTAGACCTCTGCTGACTACGGACATATACTGACAGCGAATGCACCTAGGAAAACTAAACAACACATTCAAACAACATAACAGATTGCCCTGAGATCAATAACCGGAAAATAAAGACATCCTCAAAACCAACTACTCTACGAACGAACAAAAAAACGCGAATAACAGAAAGACAACTCCCAATTGCAAACGAAATGGAAAACAATCCCACAACTGGACCCTACTGAATCCCCTTTGCCTCACGAGACAAACGAGACAATACCGCTTCCGCTTCCCAACAACAACACTACTTGAACACTTCCAACACGACTGAACCAACCTGCCAGACGATGAAAAACATGACATAGAAGGGAGATTTTTTTTGCTTTGTAATAATTTTAAGTTTACAGTTAAGATAGTTTAAGTTAGAAAATTAACACAATATATGTATACAGTGTGACCAGTATAAAATGATGTACATGGGGATATTGGAAACCGTTAGAGTTACAGGGTGGACCAAATGGGGAAAAAGTTGCGCAATCAAGTGCCTATAAATAATCTGTCATCAACTTCTTTGAACTCGGAATAGCAACGGATATACAGGGAAAAAAAGAAAAAAGTGCGTTTTATAAAATCCTTTATATCGTGTTTATTATAAAAGATACAATAACGAAATTTTCAGGGTGGGGGTAAGAAATGGGCGTGAATTTGAAAATAAAGTATAAAAAATCTAGGCCCACTATGTTCAATGAGGCCGAAGTCAACTTTGTTTTTCTTATGGGCGCCATATTGAATTTCTGCATTTTTAAATTCCCCTTTAAATATGCTCTTCAACCATGTATAACATGTTTATGTTCGGTCAAGATAAATGATTAAAATTAACAAAATTAAGATTTTATGGTAGTAGGCATTGATATTTCTCTTCAATTTCCCCATAGTGACGTTCGTTGTCTGTTTTAATTACCTAGGTAACTGTCAAAGTAGAATTTATTGTCAGTGTCAAGTGTTTGTAATTAATTGTGTTTCAAAATTAATCACTTTTCAAATTATGAAAAATACGATATGTTGGAGTGTTTTATTCTCTGTCGCCGAAATGAAGCGAAAGCTGAAGAAATGTGTATTTAAATAAATATCCAGAAAGGCGACAACCTGGTAGAACTATGTTTAGGCGTCTGAAAGACAACCTTGTATCTTAAGAAAGACCAGTAAGATGGCCTGCGAGATCCCCTGACATAACACCGCTTGATTTTTTTGCATGGGGTTTCCTCACAAATGTGGTACACTGTAGATCATACGAAACCGAAGAGGAGCTGAGACACGCTGTTATAGAAGCTGTTAACAGAATTACCCCAGAAATGATCAGAAAATCCTGTGAAGCAGTAATGAGACGATGTATGTTGTGCGTGCGAGAAAACGGTGGCTTATTTGAACACCTACTTTAATCCTAAAATGTTACTTGTTCTTTTGCAGTGTTCGATGTATGATCAATAATAATTTAAAGTAATAATAAATAGAAATATCAATGCCTACTAGCATTAAATCTTAATTTTGTTAATTTTAATTATTTATCTTGACCGAACATAAACACGTTATACATGGTTGAAGAGCATATTTAAAGGGGAATTTAAAAATGCAGAAATTCAATATTGCGCCCATAAGAAAAACAAAAGTTGACTTCGGCCTAATTGAACATAGTGGGCCTAGATTATTTTTTACTTTATTATCAAATTTACGCTCATTTCTTACCCCCACCCTGAAAATTTCGTTATTGTATCTTTTATAATAAACACGATATAAAGGATTTTATAAAACGCACTTTTTTCTTTTTTTCCCTGTATATCCGTTACTATTCCGAGTTCTAAGACGTTAAAGACAGATTATTTATAGGCACTTGATTGCGCAACTTTTTCCCCATTTGGTCCACCCTGTCGGTCACCAACTCTAACGGTTTCCAATATCCCCATGTACATCATTTTATACTGGACACACTGTATATGCAAGGGCAGAAAGGCCGAGGACCGATAGCCTATTGGGAAATAAAGATTATAGTATCAAAGAGCGCACTTGAAAAATAAATTTTAAAAAATCAATGACCGGACTTACGCACCATCATTACTCAGATATGGGAAGTACATATATAGTCAAAACAATGCATCGGAATCCGATTATAGAAAGTAGGGTAACAACATTATCATGTGATTCTCGTAAAAGCAAAAGTCGCTATTGAAAGGTTATCGACGGTCATTCCGTGGTGCGTGTAAACCAATTGTAAATCACAGTTGATCGCATATAAAAATCGATTTAACAGAAAACCGTAGTAAAACCACCTTGACTCGACACTGTGTGGTAATTGATTGTCTTGAGGACTCTTCCTCTGATTAATAGAGCATCGAATAGTCCTTGACACGTTTGGGAAATTTGTGCTTCGCAGCGTTTCTTCCATGCCTTTGAACGAGATTCTTGAAACCTACTCGCTTTTAGCTAAATGTATAGTTAAGCTGTTTTATTACACAAGCATGCAATCGTAAGTAGCTAACTTGTGTAAGGTTGACCCCAATTGTCAGGTTAAAGTCGCATTATCGTCGTTAAATTCGATAACTGGTCAGGTCAAATTTGATTGGTATGAAAAATCAGTTAAAAATAAACATATTTCCATAAAATCCACTCTAATTTGAGATACGTGTTATTGTTTGGGTTTGCACACACCTCTGAAGAAGCTAGCCATGCGTGTTAGCGAAACGTCGTGATGAAATTCCTATCGACGACGGCCGAATAACCGGAAAATTATCAATTCTTCAATAATTTCCCACATTCAAAGTTGATTCGGTTTTGCAACTGGACCTTTGCTCTGGCTTTTGCCCCCGGCCTAAGTATGCAATGTGAATGAAAATTTGCAAAAATTCATTTTTCCAAACCTTGCCTCGCTCAAAACTCAAATATTTTTAGCACTGAATGTATCAAGTTGGAACGAAGCAACGCTCCGGCCACATTGCATCCTCATAGAATTCGATGTATGCGAGTGAGATAACCGATACCAGCTACGTTCCTGAATGGAACACGCAGTTTCAATTAACTGATGCAAATCAGAACAAATAAAAAATTTCGAAGCTCGTTTTTTTAATTGGAAACCCCTATTTTTTAAAGGAATAGAAAAATAGCGCCTTGGAACTAAAAGTGCTTAAAGTGAGTGCAGCCGTTGATTTTTCACTTCTTTTTAGTAGTGAAATATCCAAATAGTCTGCATGAAATACAGACGAAAACCAAGTGCAAATGTTGTTTCTGTTAATGCAGGGATGCTACTCTTTATAAAATAGAATAGAGAAATACTCACTAAATGTTTGCAGAGCGAACATGAACATGAATCCGACTAAAATGGCGAGCAATTGCCAAACTCCACTATGGTTATTCTCCCGTTCTCGAGCCAATACCTCGAAGAACACCACGTAAAGGAGAGTACCAGCTGCCATGCCTTGAAGAACCACGCAAACCACATTTTCGCTATTCTCCACATTGCTCAAGATGATTCCAATGCCAATTCCTGCAACAAGAAACAGCAATGATTAGTCTAGCTATTGACCAACAAGCTCATCCCACAAACTGCAAAAATTACCCCATTTAAGTTGCATCATTAAATTGAAAACATTCATTACTTACCTATGGGTGGTAACAATGGCAAGCGTGCCAATATACAAACATCACCAACATCACTTTGGTTTTGGTGGACACCAACTCAACCCCGACACAAAATGCGATCACTAACTTGTGAGTTGCAATGGCCGCCAACAGATACCAAACTTATCCGAACTCGTTTCCAAACCAACTGCCAGCCCTTCGAAGATTCGCGTGGAAACTCAGCGCAAGAACCGCCAAAAAACCGCTGAACGGATTCTTGATGCTGCCATCCATTGAGGCATGACTGTGTCCTCCTCCTTGTTTCTCCACATTGATGGTGGTTTGCGACTCAAGCAGCTCCTTGTTGGAGTTGGAGATGTAGCTAATGTTGCCATCGTCAAACTTTGTCAAAGTTACCCTGGGGATGGTCATGTTGTCTGTTTTTGCGCGAACTGATTCGGATAGAGAGCGATCTGGAATGAGGAATCAAGAAATTGATCATCAAGCCACCTGAAGAGCCAAAAATGAACATGAGACCCACCTGCGTAATGTCTCATTGTTGCTTTTCCTGTCCAGAAAACGCGTGCACCAGCTCCTCGATCAGGTAAACCAGGAAAAGCCGAAACAGAACACCAACTCGGACGGAGGGATCCCTCTCATGTCAGGCATCTCACCATGGGCCTCCATCGTGTTGAAAAACTCCCTCACCTCGGGCTGCAGATGGAGGAAGGTGGTGAAGAGCAAAACGCCGCCGCCAAAGCACAGCATAAGAGACAGAAGAAGGTTCTTCTCCCCATCCGGATTAGTCAACGAGACAATCTTGCCCAGCTTCACCGGAAGAAGACCGATGATGAACGAAGACATTCCCAGCGCAATCATTGCCACCACTTTCGCTATTAGGGCGTTGTCTTCACCAGCCATCGCTACTGAGTCTTTCAGAACCGCTTCCATCGTTTATCTGGGGGGTTTTCTTTGGTTGCTAGATGGTTTTTTCGCTCAGTGGAAACTGTAACTCACCATGCTTTGAACAACCTCGGAGGAAACCTGGAAACATATCAATTCGTTGGGTTTTTTCTATACGGGCTGGGTTCTCCCAGCGATTGCTTGAAGCTGAGCGATACAATTCCCAATTTTCAATGCGAAGAAATTCTCAAGCTCTGAGTTTTCCCGCTGGAAAGTTCAACGGACTTTCCCCGGACTTTTTGCCAGCTGACGATTTTGTTGAGAATGGCAAACACCGTTCTAAATTGGTCTTTAATAAGTTAATTTCGGCACCAAAAGTATTTATTTTTTAACAAAAATTTCCAGATTAGGAACGCATTTATTTAATTTCACAAAACAGTTCTATTTCAATTTTTTTGTTATTTGTTTCTATCAATAGACAGTGTTTTACTCCTTTGCGTGCTTCGTAAATGCGTACTTGTATGTTTCATTTTTATATTGTTTTTCCTGCGATTTTTTGTTTCCAGTTCGTTCTCTTTTCTGTCTTTTGCATTGTTCATTCTGCATTTGATTCCTTCATGTTCTCGTCTCAGTTTAAAGGAACTGGTGAGATTTTCAGGCTTTTAGGCCGACGTGGAAAAGAAATTTCTTACGACGTTTTGCAAGCACGAGTACGACAGCCACTTTTTGCTCCACTCTGAGGATGCAGGCCACTTGTGCTTGCGAAACGTCAGGAGGAAATTCTTTTTTCCAAGACGGCTTAAAAGTGCGAAAAACTCACCAGTTTCAGATTGTTCTCTGTTCAGTTTGAAAAATATAGTCAATATTGCTTTGAATTGGTAAAAATTGCCTATTTAGGTTCATGAGTTTATCGGTCAATAGATAATGACAGTCACAATATTTCTTGCGCTAATGTTTCGGCTATATTTAAGACATCTTCAGGGCTCCAGAAGGGAAAACAGAGTGGTTTTAGTTTTAATTACAGTAAAAATCATCTCATATTGTCAAAAAGCTATTCATTTAGTTATTAATGTTAAACAAAAAAAGAGAATCCAGAATAAGACGAAAATCAAAAATAAGGTACAAAAGGCACAGCGATGTTGTTTAAAAGTGTGTTTAAAAATAAAAAACAATGACATAAAGATTAATTTAATCCAAAAGAGCAAATATACACAGTAACAAAGATTAATCTTTAGGAGGATCTTAGGAGCCAGCTAAAATAAACCACAAAATTGCTCTACTATTGGGTTGTTCGATTCTAAAAAACAACGTTTTAATTCACTTTTTTCCTTTGTTTTGCCTTTTCAATACATTTTTAGACAATCTTCATGATTGTTCCCTGTGCCAAGTTGCGGTAGTTTCCCAATCCATTTTGTGTGAAAAACTCTTTTAACTTTTAAGGCGCTTTTTCTGGGGCTTTTTTATGTTTGTTTTCTCCAGGATTATGACTGTTTTGTTACATCACTTTATCAATGGATCCTTTACTAATTTGGAAAGGCAATAGTCAAGGCTAAATCAGAAAGGAGATTTCCAAATCCATCAAGAATTCAGTTACAGCTCTCTCGTTCTCTCGCTACTTACTCGGATTGGTACGTAAAGGATAAATTGCAAAATGAATTTATATAGAAAAACATCAACAATTGGTAAATCAGGTTGAACAAAGGCTGAAGAAGCAGGTTGTTCACCTGTCTTGATGATGTATTTCAAATGCCCGCCTTCAGTGATTTGTCTATTGGAATTTATGATAATTTTTTCCTATTGTTTTCCTCAATCGTTGTGTGCATTGTCGCACTTCTCACACTGCCAGAAATTGTTAAAAACACTGAATTTACATAAAACTGATAGTCGGGGTTATTGGTCAGCCTTTAACATTACATTACACATTTATTTTAAGTTTTATCAGCATAATTACTGTTCGGTGTCATTGGCGTGCTCAGAGCTTTCTCTACTCGATCAGCAGGTCAATTTCCACTTTTCTTAGTTCCACGAAAAACCGATAAAAATTCCCAGGAAAACTTTTACTCGCATTGGAAAGTATCAATGTGAACCGTCGCGATTTTAAATCACCGACAATTAATTGTTTCACTAATAAGGTACGTGCTCGATTGACCGCAAGACAAATGAAATTGTGTAATAAAAAGTAAGCGTACTCGCACGCCAATGTTGTTTACCATCAGGTTTGCGCAAAGAAGGAATTTTACTTATGAACGCGAGTGAACAAAGTGGGAAATTAATTTAAATAATTGATCACCTTCATGCCCAAGCTGACCAAACTCACTAGTTTTGAGTTCTTTTCGAGCTTTTAGGCGTGGACGATAATTTATTTTCGAGGGTTTTTCTTATATACAGGGGACCACCCTGTATATACACTATACCGAGACGAATGTCCACTTTCATTCGAAGAGAAAAAAATAACTTAAAGGAAACAAACCACAAAAAAATAGTCAAAAGGCCAGACGACACACAAAAAATGTCACAATTCTTTTGGGGAAAACGAGCGACAAGAAGCTTTAACAAACATAAAAATCTACAACAAACACAGTTAACAAACACATTACGCTTGCAGATGAACATAGATAGATAAAGTGTGGATATTTGAGACAAATAAGGCAAAAATCGTACTGAGCTTTCATGGACTTGCCAGCCGGCACAACAAACGCACCATAGAGAGTTTAATGTCGAAGTTGTGCCGAGTCCTTCGGGCACGACACTGATTTTTTCACAACATCTGGTCCATCGACAAATTTAAAGTAGTTTTGTGTTCGAAGCAGTGTCATGCCCGAAGGGCTCGCCTTAGTAAACGCATTATAGAGAGTCTAATGTCAAAGTTGTGCCGAGCCCTTCGGGCACGACACTGATTTTTTTAACAAAGTCGAATCCATCGACAAGTTTAGAGTATTTTTGAGTTCGAAGCAGTTGCCGTGCCCGAAGGTCTCGGCAAAACTTTCACATTAAACTCTCTATAATGGTTTATTGTGCGAGCCCTTCGGGCACGACACTGGCTCAAACGCAAACATACTTTTCAACTTGTGGATTGATTAGATTATGTGAAAAAATCAGTGCCGTGCCTGGAGGGTTTCCACTTAGTCGAGAACGAAATGCGTTAAATTTGTCCTAAATTTGAAAATCAAACGAGCCGTGCATGGAAGCAGGACGGACCACCATAATACCAACCGAAACGTTGTGATAAAACATCTTTGCAAGACAGTGAAAGACCTATTCAACATTCCCATTATTTATCAATTTTAAGCATAATTGGCACTTTGCCTAAAAGTCAGTACGTCGTTGGGCTTGGAACTTCACTGAAAATCCAACCACCATCGACGTTCGTACTTGTTGAGATTGAGAGAGCAATTTGCCAGTTTTTAATTTTTTTTTCCTTCCTCCGAACCAAAACCTTCTAAAATATATAGAAGACAAAATCGTGCTAGTGTTTTATAGGGAATTTGCAAGATGTAGGACCAGTCTAATAAAAAACGTGAAATCGTCGTCACATTTGAACTTTTTACAAATTGCAAAATCAAACACGGTAATTTCCCTGCCAATTATGCAGTTAAAGTGCATTTTTTCCTCCTTGAGATCCTTGACTCCTCGTCTAAAATGACCGTCCAAAATAATCGGCAAACTCAGAATAAAATTCAGTGACCTCATTGCAAGTGGAACACCATAAGTGAATAACATTTTTACATTTCGGCCAAGCCAAAGCTCTTTTTTGGCAGCCGTAAATTCGGTTTCATTTCGCATTGTCTGAATGATGAATAGCGTTTTTCCCGGTGGTTTGTTGAAAGAAAGCCGATAAATGCCGCGCGGCCACTCAAATCCAAGTTCAGAAAACTGTTTATGGGACTTATCGATAAACCAGTTATCCAATATGGAGAAAATCAAATTAATTACCAAAGCCACCACACCTGTGCGAGCAGATATAATTTAATGCCTTGCAGCTGGAGAACCGGTTCCAAATGAAACGTTAGAATTTTGAGATAAATGTTGCAAAACTATGCAAAGCAGAAGAATTAATGCACAGACCAAAAAAGCAGTCACGTTTATGAATTTCATTTTCGTAGGCGTGAACACAAATCTGACGCATTTCCTTCAAAATTATTGACACAAATCGATAACAAAGGCCTCATCTAAAATGCAAAATAAACACATCACCTTAATAGCACAGAACGGATTGCGAGATAAAAATTTATTATAAGTTCGCCTGCAATGAGCGGGTTTTTGCGATGTTGTTTTAATTATTATTGCCAATTATTTTTGTTTAGAGAAACTGGAGAGTTTTTGTGTTTGTACTGTCCACTGTCCTAGATGTCCTATATTGCGGCACAAACAGTCCACTTATCAGCACTCTAAAATTTTATCAGTATAAAGTAATCATTTCGGACAGTCCACATCACACCGAGGTGCTAAAAAAAATCGAAAATTTTCCTGGCGTTTTGCAAGCCGCTCCTGTTTGCGAAAGGTCAGAAAGAAATTAATTTGCATGACGGCTTAAAATCCCGAAAAAACTCTTGGGCTCGGCACAAAAAACTCATTAAAAGCTCGTGAATGTTTCAGCCTTTTAGGACCTCGTAGGAAAAATTTCTGTCTGACGACTTAAAATTCCCAAAAAATCACCAGTCTTGATTGAACTTGTTGTGCCGAGCCCTTCGGGCACGACACTGGTTTGGACTCTAAAAAACCCTAAACTTGCCAATTGTTCAGATTTGTCCCACAGTTAGTGTCGTGCCCAAAGGGCTCGGCACAAAAAACTCATTAAAAGCTCGTGAATGTTTCAGCCTTTTAGGACCTCGTGGAAACAAATTTCTGTCGGACGGCTTAAAATTCACCAAAAAATCACCAGTCTGAATGAACTTGAAAGTCTTGAATGAACAGCAGAGCCCTTCGGGCACGACACTGGTTTGGACACTAAAAAACCCTAAACCTGCCAATTGTTCAGATTTGTCCCACAGTTAGTGTCGTGCCCAAAGGGCTCGGCACAAAAAACTCATTAAAAGCTCGTGAATGTTTCAGCCTTTTAGGACCTCGTGGAAACAAATTTCTGTCTGACGGCTTAAAATTCCCAAAAAATCACCAGTCTTGAATGAACTTGAAGTCTTGAATGAACAGCAGAGCCCTTCGGGCACGACACTGGTTTGGACACTAAAAAACCCTAAACCTGCCAATTGTTCAGATTTGTCCCACAGTTGGTGTCGTGCCCAAAGGGCTCGGCACAAAAAACTCATTAAAAGCTCGTGAATGTTTCAGCCTTTTAGGACCTCGTGGAAACAAATTTCTGTCTGACGACTTAAAATTCCCAAAAAATCACCAGTCTTGAATGAACTTGAAGTCTTGAATGAACAGCAGAGCCCTTCGGGCACGACACTGGTTTGGACACTAAAAAACCCTAAACCTGCCAATTGTTCAGATTTGTCCCCACAGTTAGTGTCGTGCCCAAAGGGCTCGGCACAAAAAACTCATTAAAAGCTCGTGAATGTTTCAGCCTTTTAGGACCTCGTGGAAACAAATTTCTGTCTGACGACTTAAAATTCCCAAAAAATCACCAGTCTTGAATGAACTTGAAGTCTTGAATGAACAGCAGAGCCCTTCGGGCACGACACTGGTTTGGACACTAAAAAACCCTAAACCTGCCAATTGTTCAGATTTGCCCCACAGTTAGTGTCGTGCCCAAAGGGCTCGGCACAAAAAACTCATTAGAAGCTGGTTAATTTTTCAGCCTTTTAGGACCTCATGGAAAAAAATTTCTGTCTGACGACTTAAAATTCCCAAAAAATCACCAGTCTTGATGACTTGAATCTTGATGACAGCCGAGCCCTTCGGGCACGACACTGGTTGGGACACTAAAAAACCCTAAACCTTGCCAATTGTTCAGATTTGCCCCACAAGTTAGTGTCGTGCCCAAAGGGCTCGGCACAAAAAACTCAGTTAAAAGCTCGTTGAATTTTCAGCCTTTTAGGACCTCGTGGAAACAAATTTCTGTCTCACGACTTAAAATTCCCAAAAAATCACCAGTCTTGAATGAACTTGAAGTCTTGAATGAACAGCAGAGCCCTTCGGGCACGACACTGGTTTGGACACTAAACAACCCTAAACTTGCCAATTGTTCAGATTTGTCCCCACAGTTAGTGTCGTGCTCAAAGGGCTCGGCACAAAAAACTCATTAAAAGCTCGTGAATGTTTCAGCCTTTAGGACCTCGTGGAAACAAATTTCTGTCTGACGGCTTAAAATTCACAAAAAATCACCAGTCTTGAATGAACTTGAAGTCTTGAATGAACAGCAGAGCCCTTCGGGCACGACACTGGTTTGGACACTAAAAAACCCTAAACTTGCCAATTTTTCAGATTTGTCCCTCAGTTGGTGTCGTGCCCAAAGGGCTCGGCACAAAAAACTCATTAAAAGCTGGTGAATTTTTCAACCTTTTAGGACCTCATGGAAAAATTTTCTGTCTGACGACTTAAAATTCCCAAAAAATCACCAGTCTTGAATGAACAGCCGAGCCCTTCGGGCACGACACTGGTTTGGACACTAAAAAACCCTAAACTTGCCAATTGTTCAGTTTTGTCCCTCAATCAGTGCGTGCCCGCAGAGCTTGGCACAAAAAGCCCATTAGAAACTGGTGAGTTTTTCGGGCTTTTCGGCCCAAGTTGAAAGTATTTCTTCCTGACGGCTTAAAATTCCCAAATGGTTTGGACACTAAAAAACCCTAAACTTGCCAATTGTTCAGTTTGGTCCCTCAATCAGTGCGTGCCCGCAGAGCTTGGCACAAAAAGCCCATTAGAAACTGGGGAGTTTTTTGGGCTTTTAGGCCGTCGTGGAAAAGAAACTCCAGTCTTTGATGAATTTGTTGTGCCGAGCCCTTCGGGCACGACACTGTCCACTGTCCTTGTATGTGCTATATTTTGTATTTTATTGTTTTCACCACTCGCTTTGTCCATAAAATTTGTTTGAATTTTTCTGTGACAATAAAGCATCTTCTGATTTGATTTGAAGAAGTTAATAATGAAACCAAAGTTTGGGGCAAAGCTTTCAGTCACCGGAAGCTCTTCAGCTTGAACGATTGAACTTGAAAAAACAAAAAATTGATCACATGGAGAATATATTTTAAACAGTTTTAAGAGAGTTGAAAGGCAAAAACTGCATCAGCTCAAATAGGGTTGTTTTTCAAACAAAAAATTTCAGTTCACTGCAGAAAGTTCACTCGAAATTTACCAGAAAAATATGAGACTCTATAAAACGATGCGAATAAAAATTATGCAGGAATTATGGAGGACCTTTCGGCTGCATCCACTCGATTAGAAGGCCAAAAACCTTCCTCCATATGCGCTCTTTGCACGACTTATGGACACCAAATTGGCATAATTTTCCTGTTTTTTTTTGGCTTTTTGATTAGCATGTAGCGGGCTTGAAATAACCAGTCCTTGACATTCAAATTGAGCCATGACAATGATAAAACCAGCCGATATCGCACTGTAACTGACCTGTGCAGGCAATGTTGCATGAAACCAACCAAGTGTTATATCAGTGGCTGTTTGGTAATAATATGCAATGATAATTCCGGCAAATTTCAATGAAAACCTTGAATTCAATGAACACTTTCATGATTTTTGCAAAAAAACCGCTCCAAAGCTGACCATGAGTACGGATAGGGTTCGATTAGTGGAGCGTGGACGCAAGAAAAAATCGCTTGCCTTTATTTCAATAAACCGCACTACCGGTTACTCAAACTCGCTTTGATTTCACGCCAAATTCAAATTTGCTTTTGTTTGACTTCATAGACTTTCCAATTAATTATGAATTCATTACTGGGATAATTTCGTTTTATGACTCAAAAAACAATTGTGGAAAAATAATATAAATGTATGAGGTTCTATTCAAATGAGTACACAGGTCTGAGGACGCCTGAATAAAATATGGAGAAACGTCGACAAACTGTCAAAGAAACAAACAATACGATTGGAATTCGAATACAAACAATACAAATATAATATGGATACAATACAAATACAAGATCGCTTAAACTGGAGAGTTCATCAGGCTTTTTGCTGAGCCGAGAAAATCACCTCTGAAGATGCACGCCACTAGTGCTTGCAAAACGTCAGAAAAAGCATCGTCTTCACGACGGTCTAAAGGCGCGAAGAACTCTCCAGTTTCAATTTCAATTTTTAAGACTGAGTTTGGTGTGAATTGTTTAATGTGGAAGTTGTGCCGAACCCTTCGGGCACGACACTGGCTTGGACGCGAAAATACTCTAAATTTATCTATTGATCAGTTCTTGGCCGAAAATCCGTGTCGTGCCCGAAGGATGGACTGGTTTGGACGCAAAAACACTCAAAATGTCACTATTGATCAGTTCTAGGCCGAAAATCAGTGTTGTGCTCGAATGGCTTGGTACAACACACGCATTAGAAAGTGTTTAATGTCGAAGTTGTATCGAACTTTTTGGGAACGACACTGGTTTGGACGCAAAAACACTCAAAATTTCTCTATTGATCAGTTCTAGGCCGAAAATCAGTGTTGTGCCCGAAGGGCTTGGCACAATAAACGCATTAGAAAGTGTTTAATGTCGAAGTTGTATCGAACTTTTTGGGAACGACACTGGTTTGGACGCAAAAACACTCAAAATTTCTCTATTGATCAGTTCTAGGCCGAAAATCAGTGTTGTGCCCGAAGGGCTTGGCACAACACACGCATTAGAAAGTGTTTAATGTCGAAGTTGTATCGAACTTTTTGGGAACGACACTGGTTTGGACGCAAAAACACTCAAAATGTCTCTATTGATCAGTTCTAGGCCGAAAATCAGTGTTGTGCCCGAATGGCTCGGCATAACACACGCATTAGAAAGTGTTTAATGTCGAAGTTGTATCGAACTTTTTGGGAACGACACTGGTTTGGACGCAAAACACTCAAAATTTCTCTATTGATCAGTTCTAGGCCGAAAATCAGTGTTGTACCCAAAGGGCTCGGCACAACAAACGCATTAGAAAGTGTTTAATGTCGAAGTTGTATCGAACTTTTTGGGAACGACACTGGTTTTGGACGCAAAAAACACTCAAAATTTCTCTATTGATCAGTTCTAGGCCGAAATCAGTGTTTGTGCCCGAAGGGCTTGGCACAATAAACGCATTAGAAAGTGTTTAATGTCGAAGTTGTATCGAACTTTTTGGGAACGGACACTGGTTTTTGGACGCAAAAACACTCAAAATTATCTATTGATCAGTTCTTAGGCCGAAAAATCAGTGTTGTGCCCGAAGGGCTTGGCACAATAACGCATTAGAAAGTGTTTAATGTCGAAGTTGTATCGAACTTTTTGGGAACGACACTGGTTGGACGCAAAAACACTCAAAATTTCTCTATTGATCAGTTCTAGGCCGAAAATCAGTGTTATGTCCCGAAGGGCTTGGCACAATAAACGCATTAGAAAGTGTTTAATGTCGAAGTTGTATCGAACTTTTTGGGAACGACACTGGTTTGGACGCAAAAACACTCAAATTTCTCTATTGAACAGTTTTTGGCCGAAAATCAGTGTCACGCCCGAAGGACTCGGCACATCAAAAGCATTAGAAAGTGTTTAATGTCGAAGTGGTGCCGAGTCCATAGGGCAGGACACTGGTTTGGACGAAAAACATTCAAAATTTCTCTAATGATCAGGTCTTGGCCAAAAATCAGTGTCATTCCCGAAGGGCTCGGCACAACAAACGCATTAGAAAGTGTTTAATGTCGAAGTTGTATCGAACTTTTTGGGAACGACACTGGTTTGGACGCAAAAACACTCAAAATTTCTCTATTGATCAGTTCTAGGCCGAAAATCAGTGTTGTACCCGAAGGGCTCGGCACAACAAACGCATTAGAAAGTGTTTAATGTAGAAGTGGTGTCGAACTTTTTGGGAACGACACTGGTTTGGACGCAAAAACACTCTAAATTTCTCTATTGAACAGTTATTGGCCGAAAATCAGTGTCACGCCCGAAGGACTCGGCACATCAAAAGCATTAGAAAGTGTTTAATGTCGAAGTTGTATCGAACTTTTTTGGGAACGACACTGGTTTGGACGCAAAAACACTCAAAATTTCTCTATTGATCAGTTCTAGGCCGAAAATCAGTGTTGTGCCCGAAGGGCTTGGCACAATAAACGCATTATTAGAAAGTGTTTAATGTCGAAGTTGTATCGAACTTTTTTGGGAACGACACTGGTTTGACCGCAAAAAACACTCAAAATTTCTCTATTGTATCAGTTCTAGGCCGAAAATCAGTGTTGTACCCGAAGGGCTCGGCACAACAAACGCTATTAGAAAGTGTTTAATTTAGAAGTGGTGTCGAACTTTTTGGGAACGACACGGTTTGGAACGCAAAAACACTCTAATTTCTCTATTGAACAGTTATTGGCCGAAAATCAGTGTCACGCCCGAAGGACTCGGCACATCAAAAGTATTAGAAAGTGTTTAATGTCGAAGTGGTGCCGAGTCCATAGGGCAGGACACTGGTTTGGACGAAAAACATCAAATTTCTCTAATGATCAGTTCTTGGCCAAAAATCAGTGTCATTCCCGAAGGGCTCGGCACAACAAACGCATTTAGAAAGTGTTTAATGTCGAAGTTGTTGTCGAAACTTTTTTGGGAACGACACTGGTTTGGACGCAAAAAACACTCTAAATTTTTCTATTGAACAGTTATTGGCCGAAAATCAGTGTCACGCCCGAAGGACTCGGCACATCAAAAGCATTAGAAAGTGTTTGGGAACGACATTGGTTTGGACGAAAAACACTCAAAATTTCTCTATTGATCAGTTCTTGGCCGAAAATCAGTGTCGCGCCCGAAGGGCTAAGCACAATAAACGCATTAGAAAGTGTTTTAATGTCGAAGTTGTGTCGACCTTTTAGGAACGACGCTGGTTTGGACGCAAAAACATTCTAAATTTCTCTATTGATCAGTTCTTGGACAAAATTCAGTGTCGTGCCCGAAGGGCTCGGCACAACGAAAGCATTATAAAGTGTTTAATGTCGAAGTTGTGCCGAGTCCATGGGGCAGGACACTGGTTTGGACGCGAAACACTCTAAATTTCTCTATTGATCAGTTCTTGGACAAAAATCAGTCCCGGGCCCTTCGTGCACAACACAACAAACGCATTATAGAGTGTTTAATGTCGAAGTTGTGTCGAACCTTTTCGGATCGCACTGGTTCGGACGCGAAGGCACCCACCCACCAGTACAAAAACCCATGGAGTCTACCTCAATACTCGCATGGAATAATAAAAAAACAAAAAAACCTAAAAATTTTCTAGGAAAAACTTACATTTCCATGAAAAATGACTGATTTATGCAATTCACTTGGTCACGATTGTTTGAACATCTCAGTAAATACACAAAACTAATTGCAAAAACCCACACACTTAAATCATTCTGGAGACACAGTTCGTGTACATTTTTTTAAAACAAAATCGACAGATCGGACGAGACTGGACCCGAAATGAACGTCCATCACACGTACGAATGATCAATTTAAACTGTTATAATCAGTGCAAATCATGAGGCAATTTATATGGTTCTTGAGGAACTTGCAGTTGGACAAACGAGAAGAAAATATTTATTATTTCAACTTTGGCTAGTTGGAAATTTATTTTGCTTATCAATCAGAAAAGCATAGCTAGAGACTGGAGCAGTTTTTAAGCTGTTTGCAACTCTGACAAAATATCATTCTCAGTCATTCTTGGAATAAAAAATATAAGGAATATACAAAATTAAAATGTAAATTGAAACTATTGAGTTTTCCGGAATTTCAGGCAGTCGTGGAAAATAATTTCTTCAGGCTAAAAACCCGAAAAACTCACCACAAAACTCAACATGTATAAAGCCTCTTCCACGTGAATGCTCTTTGAAAAATCAAAATTTTCTAGTCATTTTTGGACTGTTTTTCTAGGACCGACTTACGAACTGGATGAAAACGAGCGATTCTATTTCCGTTTTTAGCGTTATTTAATGCAATTATTTTTCAGTTTGTGGGTGTTTTTGCAAAAAAATAGTGCTTCATATAAATTTTCTACAGGGTGGCAAATGAAACAATGCAAAAAATTTTATATAAGTTTTTTTGAATTTCAACACCTCGTATCTCGAAAAAAGTTTTCGAATTTGTTGCTCATCTCGTTTATGTACTTTTCGGTATTGCAGTGATAATTTTTTTCACTCCACTCATCTTGAAGCTAAAACTTTGGGTTCCTAAGAACCAGCCAATGACCCGCTGACTCTAGATTCGATTAGCCCTCTATATTCACCTTCTTTTGACACCAACATGACCAGAATTTTATTGACAAAATACGCGATTGTCTTCAAACAACCAAGTAAATGATGAAAACCCCTTTAAGCCGCTAAAGAATCTTGTGAATGGTATCACAAATCGACAATATTTACCTAAAGAGCGGCAGAAATTTGCAATAAACAACCAACTAACCAACAACATACTCACTGAAAATTTCGCAGAGTAAATCCAAAATTCTTGTTCCAAATGGCGGATACCCACTGATGGTTCTTCGAAGTCAAAGACAACACAAGCAATTTCTATGGAATAATTAGAGAACCAAACTAAAACCCCGAAACGTTCGGCTAGGTACCCGCTATTCGATTGACTGCGAATACTCCTTAGGAATACATGCACTCACTGCGCGTACCACAAAATGTACTGAGCTAATAATAAATTCCAGCAAAAGAAGTGCTCTTAACGATCCGCAAGAACCTTCAACATCATCAACCATTGGTCTGTTCGGTGGTACCCGAACCAAGAGAGGGGCTGTAAACAACAATAGCCAGAGAAATGGCATAACGGAAGCTGTCACGGCTTCGATCGATTTGGAAATTTCGATTGGACCGTGACAATACGGAAACGTTTCAACGTTTTGGTTTATGCATCGCTCGACATCTTCAGATTAGCTTTATTGTGCCTTTTTATTATAATTAATAAATTTGTTTATATAATTAATAAAAAAATTTGTACTTTTCAAACTAGAAGAGTTACAAGCGCGATTTTCTTCTTCAACATGAAGAAGGGTGTTTGACGTGTGATGGATGCGTTTGGTCTCAAACGGGGCAAGAATAGGTTTTTAAGAATTTTTCAAACTCCACATGGAGGTTCTTGAAGCGCAGTCCGGATTTCAAAAATGTGTCGTTTTCAAAATAGAAGAAATACAAGCGCGATTTTTTTTCAACATGAAGAATGGTGTTTTACATGGATGCGTTTGGTCTCAAACGGGGCAAGAATAGGTTTTGAGAATTTTTCAAACTCCAGGTGGAGATTATTGAAGCGCAGTCCGGGTTTAAAAAAATTGTCCTTTTCAAACTAGAAGAGTTACAAGCACGATTTTCTTCTTCAACATGAAGAAGAGTGTTTTATATGTGATGGATGCGTTTGGTCTCAAACGGGGCAAGAATAGGTTTTGATAATTTTTCAAACTCTACATGGAGGTTCTTGAAGCGCAGTTTCGATTTCAAAAATTTTTCCTTTTCAAACTAGAAGAGTTACAAGCGCGATTTTCTTCTTCAACATGAAGAAGGGTGTTTTACATGTGATGGATGCGTTTGGTCTCAAATGGGGAAAGAATAGGTTTTTGAGAAGTTTCAAACTCCACATAGAGGTTCTTGAAGCGCAGTTTCGATTTCAAAAATTTGTCCTTTTCAAACTAGAAGAGTTACAAGCGCGATTTTCTTCCTCAACATGAAGAAGGGTGTTTTACATGTGATGGATACGTTTGGTCTCAAACGGGGAAAGAATAGGTTTTGAGAATTTTTCAAACTCCACGTGGAGATTTTCGAAGCGCAGTCCGGATTTCAAAAATTTGTCGTTTTCAAAATAGAAGAAATACAAGCGCGTTTTCTTCTTCAACATGAAGAAGGGTGTTTTACATGTGATGGTTGCGTTTGGTCTCAAACGGGGCAAGAATAGGTTTTTGAGAATTTTTCAAACTCCACGTGGAGAGTCTCGAAGCGCAGAACAGATTTCAAAAATTTGTCGTTTTCAAACTAGAAGAGTTACAAGCGCGATTTTCTTCCTCAACATGAAGAAGGGTGCTTAACATGTGATGGATGCGTTTTGGTCTCAAACGGGCAAAGAATAGGCTTTTTGATAATTTTCAAACTCTAATGGAGGTTCTTGAAGCGCAGGTCGGATTTCAAAATTTCCTTTTCAAAACTAGAAGAGTTACAAGCAGCGATTTCTTCTTCAACATGAGAAGGGTGTTTTACATGTGATGGATACGTTTGCGTCTCAACAGGGCAAGAATAGGCTTTTGAGAATGTTTCAAACTCCACATGGAGGTCTTGAAGCGCAGTTCGGATTTCAAAAATTGTCCTTTTCAAACTAGAAGAGGTACAAGCGCGATTTTCTTCCTCAACATGAAGAAGGGTGTTTACATGTGATGGATGCGTTTGTCTCAAACGTGGCAAGAATAGGTTTTTGACAATTTTTCAAACTCCACATGGAGGTTATTGAAGCGCAGTCGGATTTAAAAATTGTCCTTTTTCAAACTAGAAGAGTTACAAGCGCGATTTTCTTCCTCAACATGAAGAAGGGTGTTTAACATGTGATGGATTGCGTTTGGCCTCAAACAGGGCAAGAATAGGCTTTTGAGAATTTTTCAACTCCACATGGAGGATTCTTGAAGCGCAGTCGGATTTCAAAAAATTTGTCCGTTTTCAAACTAGAAGAAATACAAGCGCGTTTTCTTCTTCAACATGAAGAAGGGTGTTTTACATGTTATGGATGCGTTTGCTCTCAAGCAGGGAAAGAATAGCTTTTTGAGAATTTTTCAAACTCCATATGGAGGTTCTTGAAGCGCAGTTCGGATTTCAAAAAATTGTCCTTTTCAAACTAGAAGAGTTACAAGCGCGATTTTCTTCTTCAGCATGAAGAAGGGTGTTTTACATGTTATGGATGCGTTTGCTCTCAAGCAGGGAAAGAATAGCTTTTTGAGAATTTTTCAAACTCCATATGGAGGTTCTTGAAGCGCAGTTCGGATTTCAAAAAATTGTCCTTTTCAAACTAGAAGAGGTAACAAGCGCGATTTTCTTCCTCAACATGAAGAAGGGTGTTTTACATGTGATGGATGCGTTTGGTCTCAAACGTGGCAAGAATAGGTTTTTGACAATTTTTCAAACTCCACATGGAGGTTATTGAAGCGCAGTTCGGATTTTAAAAAATTGTCCTTTTCAAACTAGAAGAGGTAACAAGCGCGATTTTCTTCCTCAACATGAAGAAGGGTGTTTTACATGTTATGGATGCGTTTGGTCTCAAGCAGGGAAAGAATAGCTTTTTGAGAATTTTTCAAACTCCACATGGAGGTTCTTGAAGCGCAGTTCGGATTTCAAAAAATTGTCCTTTTCAAACTAGAAGAGGTAACAAGCGCGATTTTCTTCCTCAACATGAAGAAGGGTTGTTTTACATGTGATGGATGCGTTTGGTCTCAACGTGGCAAGAATAGGTTTTTGACAATTTTCAAACTCCACATGGAGTTCTTGAAGCGCAGTTCGGATTTTAAAAAATTGTCCTTTTCAAACTAGAAGAGTTACAAGCGCGATTTTCTTCTCAGCATGAAGAAGGGTGTTTTACATGTTATGGATGCGTTTGGTCTCAAGCAGGGAAAGAATAGGTTTTTGAGAATTTTTCAAACTTCACATGGAGGTTCTTGAAGCGCAGTTCGGATTTCAAAAAATTGTCCTTTTCAAACTAGAAGAGTTACAAGCGCGATTTTCTTCTTCAGCATGAAGAAGGGTGTTTTACATGTTATGGATGCGTTTGCTCTCAAGCAGGGAAAGAATAGCTTTTTGAGAATTTTTCAAACTCCATATGGAGGTTCTTGAAGCGCAGTTCGGATTTCAAAAAATTGTCCTTTTCAAACTAGAAGAGGTAACAAGCGCGATTTTCTTCCTCAACATGAAGAAGGGTGTTTTACATGTGATGGATGCGTTTGGTCTCAAACGGGGCAAGAATAGGTTTTCGAGAATTTTTCAAACTCCACGTGGAAAGTCTCGAAGCGCAGAACAGATTTCAAAAATTTGTCGTTTTCAAACTAGAAGAGTTACAAGAGCGATTTTCTTCTTCAACATGAAGAAGGGTATTTTTAATATGATGTATGAGTTTCGTTTCAATCGGCTATCGAGATGGTTTTTAAGAGATTCTTGTACCAAAGTCCGCATGCAAAAAAATTGAAGTTGATTATGCTATTCGTAAGCAACTCTAGCAAAAGCCATTCAAGAGGGAGTTAAAGAAAAAACGAAAAAACGCGTGTTTTTTCGTCAAGGAAGTTTCAGAAGGTTTTTTTGGTAACTGCTACCGTTCCGCAATAACCCATGAAAACGACCAATTCTGCCCACCCAGTACTGATACAGCTTGCAATAATCAGTCAAATTTGGTTCTAATGTCCACGTGAGGAGTGAGCGCTTGCGTTTATTCCAAGAGAGTTGAAGCTGGATACTTTAGAAACTCAAAGTCTTAGTGTTAATTCACCGGACTGCAGCGGCGGCGTGAGTTTCATCAGAGCAAAAACCGGTTTATGGACATAACAAGATTGTTATAGGGACTGAAATCTTCGAGAATATACAAAGGGCAAAAAATTGCAAAACCCATACATTTATAACGACTAATCTAATGGATTTTACTCTATACCAAGCGCGCCAAACAGATGCAGCAACACGTGAGCAACAAGCGTTTCTCCAGCACAAGTTTGTAGGAATAATCTAATCTAAAGAACCCATTGAGTGTTGAAATCGAGTCAAGTTTGTTTTTCCCCATCAAGGAAAATGGTTGCATTCTGAATAAAACCAATAGAAAGCAGTCCGATCGAGAGTATTTACCGTTTTCTGTATCATACACAGCGTCATTTCAAGACAGAAATCGAATTTTTACACTTAGTTTGAGCCGGCCATGAATTTTTGCGCCAGAATATGGCTTTTGGTTAACGGACCATGGAAACAATAGAATACCATTCCGAAGCACGATTTGTATTATTAGTTCCTGATACAGAAAAAAAATCAACCGGGAACGACCATTTTCGTACTACGTGCTCGCATTTTTGAGGATATTAAATATTAAACTAACGGTGAAGCAAATTAAATCAAATCAAATTTCGGCTATTTGACTGGTTTCCTCACTCAAAGTCGAATCATAAAAAAATACAAAATTTCGACTATTGATGCTGCTGAATTTAACCATCAGGATAGCTGGTTGTTTATTTTCTTGCATAAAAGAAACAATTGTGTTTTTTTCGTTTCCTGCTCGAATTGAAACAGCAGCCTTGTTGATCGATGATTTGCACGACTCATTTTCAACAATATATTATTCCGTTATTTCACATCAGGCCCTGATATTAATTTACCGTCAAGTACCTACTGGTGTTTTCCCTGCAAACAATGTGAATACCCACATCCCAGCCAATGGGATTTAGTCACACAACGTGGGATTTAGCTAGGGATTACCGTATTCACATTGCGGTTAAACGCCTAAATTATAATCCGCACCTAAATATTTCTGCAAATATTTGAATATCTGTTAAGTTACTTGAATGTAAATGTACTTATAGTGTGTCCAAGCTTTTTGGCAGTGACGCAATAGTTGTCGATCTTTTTCTATTACTTGGCCATCGAGCGAGACGGGACGTATTTACGTAATGTTAATGAGGCGGATTACCTTTGAACAACAACATTGTTGCATAATTTCTGATCTAGTTTTTTGCAAATATCTCAATTTTTGATAAGAATCAATTTATTTAACTATTTTCCCTAAACACCTCCAGAGGAATGACGGCAGAAAATGAAGACATTTTTTCGAGCATATGACGAATGATAATGTCCGCGGCATACTCGGGGGGAAGAATCCGAAATACCCCTTTTGGAGCACGTGCTCCAGCCCAATAATGAGAAGGCAATTTTAGACGGGGCTGTACGTATGCCATCAATTGACATGTGCTGAATGTTGATGTAGTACGCGCGTAACACGTCTATTGTCAGGAAAAGTTTCCCAACTGTGTCGGGGAAACTATTCGGAGAAACTTTGCACAAACTTTAATGTAATGACAAGGCGAAAGTTGAAGAAACACAAGAAACTTGCCTGGAAATGGTAGTTTCTGTTCACCGTCCAGTGGAGAAGGCGGTTTTATTAAAACCGCCTTCCATTTTCCGTGCAAAAATCAATTGAAAAGTTTTTGCATCGGACACCAAAACACCAAAAGGCAAATGTTGCGAGGTCCCACACTGGCTGGAAACCTGCACCCAAGTCGTAAAACCCAGTGGCGGAACACAAAACCTCTCCACCCCCCAGATAAGTCGCTTGTTTATGAGGGCCGTTCCGGAGGGGTTAGTGGCCGGCAGTCCCCCCGATTTTAGGGGGTTTGTTTCACGGATTGCCAACTCGATAAATGTTTCTTTGACTCGCACAGCGAATGGTTTTTTCGAAAAGTCGCTTTAAATGGAAAGTGCACTAGATTGACGTAGACGAAGGAAAATCCCTATTGATTTTGACTTGAATTGAAGACTTCGGAATTGGAAGGTTTCATTGTTTCAGTTTTTATTCGTTTATTTTGCCACTTTGATTGCGTGAAAGCGATGAGATTTTCACCCGTTAGTTGTTGGAGAAAAAGTGCAGTGAAGGCATTTTGGTGTGGTTCCTGGCGTCTTTTGGCGGTATTTTTTTTGAAAACTCCAACAAGTTTCAAACAGCCACGAGAGCAGTGAGTCTTTCTCGTTTTTAGGCTGAAAAATTCACCTGAAAAAAAGTGAAAATCTCCCCAGCCAGTAAATTCCTTATCAGGCCTCAACAGTAACCGAAAAACTCGCCAGTTTCAACCAATGGCAGCGAAAGCATGATCCTTTTTGGTTCTTACTTTAGTTTAGTTCACCCCCCACTAATTTTGTGTCAAAAATTGTACAAAAAAGTATTTGAATGCACCGGTTACACAGGGCTTTCACTGGATTAATTTTTTGTCTCTTGTTATTTTTTCACATTTTGCCTTGTTTTTGTGATATTCAAGGAATTTCGGGACAATGTGGTCACGGTGAATTTCATTAAACGTTACAGAAAGCGATGGAAAACCCAATTATTTGTATCAACTTAAGTTTGTGCAGCAAATTTTCACAGGTCTATTTCAAAAGTGTTTCTTGCGAAGGACCAGTGACTTGGCCGTCACGCTCCCCCGATCTGAAACCTTTTGGATTATTCTGTTTGAGGACATTAAGTTCAATCGTTTATGAAATACCCGTGAGGAATTGATTCAGAGGATTAAAAAAGCTTTTGGCAGTGACGCCATAGTTGTCGATCTTTCTCTATTACTTGGCCATCGAGCGAGACGGAAATTCTTTGATGCAACTCGCGGAATTTTGGAAGAATGTTAAAATTATTGATTTGGTTTCTTTGCGAGTTCCGACAGTTTTCTGTGCACTTTTTCTGTGTTGCAACCTTAGAAAAGTTGGTGAATCGTTGCCTGCCATTAAGAGCAAATATATATTCGAAATCTGTTTATGTAATTACCATAAAATATTTTAAGGCGCATTACTCGCTTTCTGCTTAATGGTGGCATAATATTAATGTGATTGCTGTGTATTAATAATTCTATTGGCAAAATATTGTGTTTGCACTTTCATCATTGTCGAAGTTTTATGCAAATGAAACGTTTTTCAGCTGCAGAAATGCGTAACGTTTCCTTGAAAGGTTATCTTGAGCCATTGAGAATTCGCATTTCGAAACTTTGTATTCTTGGAACTTTACTAACTGCATTATCCTGCATTATCGCATTAAGATAGGAGATAAGTTTCGAAACTTCGGCAAATTATTTGTAAGTAATCGTACGCCGCAAATAGTTTTTCATGATCTTATAAGGCGTTTTTGGCAGATCCAGCTCGAAGGACCACTTTTCTGTTCGCCCCCTGACAGTATTTAGAGGAGAATTCTATGCTGAATACCATTAAAATCGCATTATGTACAACCTGCTAGCAGGAAATGATCGAGCGACAGCTCGGTATTCGCAATAAGTGGTGAATCCAAGGCAATAAGTGATGAAGTGCTTTAATTGATATAGAAATTGGAGTGCTGATTGTATTATCGCAGACTTTTTAGTGCAGCTGATGGAACAGGACTTTAAAAAATGTTCAACTTTTAGCGGATTTACCCAAATTATTAGGCTCTGTTTTATAGCAAAAGTCGAGGACGTTTGATAGTACGTGACTGGCATCAGAAACCGTTTTATACATTTGCCTTGTACTTGTGAGTACTCAGAAACCCATTATCTTGCTCGGGTTACTGAATAATGAACTAACAAAACATAAGCGACAGATATTTTCAATGTGAATTGTCCTGATGCAATTCACGCATGATTTTCCCCGATGTAAGATTTTGAATTTTATTTTGCTCTGAACTCCAAATTCTTTACTCTTTCATCGGCGTCAGGACACGCAATGTGCTACGTCAACATTATAAATGCGAAATCCTTAAAATACAATTGAACTAATGAATTGGCGATTATAAAAGGACAATAAAACATTCATCTAATTCGGGCAGATGCTGTAAAATGAAGCCATAAATTTTATCTTGCCTGCTTTGACTACTTTTCTCTTGGCTTTTAGGGGATTGTTTTCGGATATTTCTTGTCAAATCGAATACAAAATTAGTGTCTTTTTCTAGATACAAAATAGCAAAATGTCGGAATTTTTCAGTCAAAACGTGATTTTTATTTTTCATCTCCAAAACGAAGCGAGATACAAATAGATATAAAAGACAAGAAAGTTGGATTGCAAGCTGCTGAACCCGAAAAAAATATAAACAATACCAAACAAAAAAATAGATAAATACCCCTGCAAAATTTCAACAATATCGACAGAAAGGTCTTGAAGGTATTCATTGAAAACCCTTTTCTTTACTCCTACACCCTGTATATTGAAATAAGAGCAGCATTCCCGATTTATGTAACACCGTGTACGTGGCTGAACAAAGAAAGATTTATTCCTTGGAAAGGATAATTTTAAGTTGCATTTTTTAATTAAAAAAGGGCGCAATTATTTAAAAACCGCAGCCACTAAAGCCAAAAATTACTACAATTTGGTACTTTAATAGAAAAAAATCCATGGTGGTTTGTGAAATACTAAAAATATAAAAACAATAATATAAAAATATGAAAAATATAATAAATTTTCAAAAAATGTGTCGAAGCTTTTTGACACACAATTAATAAGTAAACTTTAAACTGATAATTAAATCCTTTTGGATATCTATATAATCAGATTCATATTCACCAAATCCAGATACAAACAGCATACTTATAATTTCGGTTATTTATAGACATGAGGTACGTAATATCAGTATTTATAATATCGACTATCTTGTATCTATATGTCAAAACGGTGTATTTTTAAACCTTGAAATATTTAATTGCGACTTAAGTATACGTGATTTCTGTATAAATATCAGATACCAGATATCTTGTGTGTAGGTAAACGTGTCGCGACGGTCGGTGCTGTATCTATGGGTATTATCTAGTTGGTGCTAGGTGGCAGGTGAGAAAAAATTCCAAGATTTTATCCCAAACTGCGACAGAATGAAAAAAATTAGATTTAGGTGATAATTAAAAAAAAATGTTTTTCAACGTTCAGTAAACAGGATCTGGAGCGAAATATTAAGCGCTAATACCGCAAATGGTCTTGAATGCTGATGTCTCGCTACCAGTATTTGCAAGAAAGCTTTTCCAATAAAATTCAGATAAGCAGGCGAATTCATTCAAAATGTGCTCGCCATGTGTTGGAAAAATGTGAGTAAATGCGCCTACGAATAATTTTTAATGACAAAATAACAGCTAGAAACAAAGAGCAAATATTGCGTTCAATAATTTTCACGTTTATTTTGCAATGGGACATAATCTTCCGGAACAGAAACATTATTGTATATTTTGAACAGCTGCACTCCGAATTTCGTTACGATATTGACTAATTTTTTAAAAATGGTTTTAGGAATACATTAAACAGCTAAAACTAGTTTTTTTTACACGAATAATCGGGCCAGAAATAACTGCTTAATTCCTTATCAGTTATTGCTCCAACAGAACATGTTAATTGGCCTTTAAATATACATATTTGCGCCAAGAGCGCATGAATCAATAAAAAATCTCAATTGTATAATCAGAGCAAATTAAATGTACAGGGTAGCACAAATTCGATTGTCAGCCAAGCCCGGGCACCGGACTTGGCTGGACTGGAAAAGAGCTCTTGGAAAAAAGTAGAACATGCATAGTTTCATTAACTAAAACTGTGAGCTTTTGTTAAATACATAAAAATGCTAATAAAAAAAGCTTACCACGATCCGATATTTTCTCAAAGTGCATTTTTTTAGCACTCGAAGTAAACGAGTCTTCTCCTTTCGAAGCATAAAAACCCAGACTCTTTTCTTTCAGAGACTTTTCAAAAAGTCCTGTTACTTGTCTACGTGAAAAAAATCCTGAAAAGTCACGGAAATTTGCCATAAAAGTGCTTTTTTAACACGTAAAGTAACGAGCATTTTCTTTCGAATGTCACAAAGGGCAGGTTTGAGCGATTTGTCCTTTTTCCTAGATGAATTTTTCAAAAAATTGTGTTTGCCAACAGCCAATTTTAGCCACCAAACTAATTGCAAGAATCCTGGAAAATCCCAGAAACTTGTCTAAAAAGTAATTTTTTTCACACTTAAAGTAGCGGGCATTTACTCTTGAATTTAATTAATAATGAGCAAGATTGAGAGATTTTTGGTTTTTATTGGACAAATTTTGAAAAAGTTTTGTTTGCCAACGGCCAATTTACTAGCCAAGCTAATTGAAAAAATCCTTGGAAAGTCACAAAGTTTGCCATAAAAGTGCCTTTTTAACTTAAAGTTTCGAACAGCTTAAAGAGCAAGTTTGAGTGATTTTCAGTTTTTCCTAGACAAATTTTTGAAAAAGTCCTGTTTGCCCTAAAAAATTTTTTAATTCCGGAAAGTTTCAGAAATTTGTCATAAAAATGCCTGGTCTTCCACCCTTAAAGTAATAGAATTCTTTTTTGAAAGATGATAATGGACAGGCTTTAGAGATTTTTTGGTTTTTCCTAGACGAATTTGCGAAAAGTCCTTATTGCCAACAGCAAATCTACTCGTCAAAATAATTGAAAAATCTGGGAAGTCACAGAAATTTGCCACAAAAGTTGCTTTTTTTCACACTTAAAGTGGCTCGCCTTCACTCTTGAATGTGATAATAGGCAGGGTTGAGACATTTTTGGATTTTCCGGGACGAATTTTTGAAAAAGTGCTATTTGCCAACAACTGAAGTAATACTTAGCGAGTCCAGAAAGAAACGGTGGATGGAGGACTTTGGAGAGGATGGATATGACTCATAGCAGCAAGCAGGCATGGAACATGATTAGGAAACTGAACGGAGACCCAACAGAGGTAAAACAGCCATGCGCAGTCCACAGCTAACCAAGTAGCTCATCAACTTCTTTCCAAACGGGAAAACCAACCACCGCAGCAAAACTGGAGGAAGCCTTGAGCATAATGGCCAAATACTACTAGGAAAACTCCCTAAAACTGAATCCCGCTAAACCCAGGTATGTGCTTTCCACCTGGACACGCACTAAGCACATGGAAAACTTAAAGTATCCTGGGAGGGATAGAATCTTGAACACACTGGAAAGCAAAAATACTTAGGTGTCGACAGGTCATTAACATATAGAGACCACTGCAAAAATACCAGACACAAAGTCACGACCGAAAACATCCTCCTAAAAAAACTCGCAGGAAGGAAATGGGGTGCAAACCCAAGCGTCCTAAGGACTACAAGGACTACAGCGGAAGCTTTGTGTTTCTCGACAGCGGAATACTCTTGTCCCGTGTGGAAGCAGGTCTAAACATGCAAAACAGGTCACAGTCGCACTAAACGAGACATGTCGAATTGTAACTGGCTGCATGAAACCTACCCCCGTGCCCTTACTATACCAGACAGCAGGAGTTGCCTCCCCAGAAGATCGACGCGACATAGATTCGAGTCTCGGAAAGAACACTTTTTAAACAACACTGTTTACAGGTTCTTTATTCAGACGCAATCGAACAATAAATACGTAATTTTCATTATGAACAATTATTAAATAGGCAGAAAAAGCTGAGTTTGCTGCTGACATAGGTGCTGAGCTGTATCCTGCCACGTGCGTTGTGTAAGCTGGTTTGGTATCTTAACTCTCGAGGCAGCCCAACATTACGAAAGTTTCAAACAAACGTTTGATGACATACACCTTCTCCACAGTCTTGAGGAACCCCATGGAACCAGTCGCTTAAAACCTCGAAAAATATTTATGTGCAACACAGGCATAGAACCACCAGCGAGTTTTCCACTCCAACAAGAACCGCCCCGAGGGATGAACCTGGAATGGAAGACATGGCGGATCAGTGTTGCTCCCGTTAAGGCTTATCCGGCAAAGTGGAACATAAAAAATGCTGACGAGGTGTTTTGTGAATGCGAAGAAGTACCGACCACCGACCACCTAAGAGCATGTAGGCACTGTCCATCAAATTGCACCTTGATGAATTATGGCCTGCTAGTACTGAAGCCCTGGACGTAGACTGATACTGGGCAGAGAGATTGTAAAATTTTTGGACCTGGACTCGAAAATTACAGTAAAGAAAAGTGCCAACGGAAAATCTAATCGCAAACTAATTCCAAAAATTTGGAAAGTCACAGTCATTTGTCATAAAAGTTAATTTTTTCAAGCTTAAGTAGCAATCATTCTTTTTTAAAGGGAGATAATGGGGAAGCTTGAGGGATTTTTTTACGTTTTCGTGGCAAATTTTTTGAAAACACGCCCTGTTGTTGGTATACGAGATCTCAAAAAACAACCAAACGTTCCTCAATCCTACAAAGTATCCATTCAAAAGAGAAATTTTCCAGGAATTTTTAAAACCACTGCATAGCAAGTAGACCGGAAAAATTATCAAAATTTGTCAAGAAAAAATTTCAATTTCCGGACATTTTCTTCAGGAATTTTTCAACAAGTTTCTCTAAAATTTCTCAACTCAAAAGTTTTGCGCAAAACGCAAATCCACTTCTTAAGTTTTGGAAAAACCCAAAAAAATATATCTGACAGAAAAAAGCAGCCAAAATCCCTAAATTCACTTCTTTCTCGCGTTGGTTTATGGCATTTTCTAGCGAAAGATCTTTAAGTAATTGAAGAAACAGATGGCAATTAGAATATCGGTTTCTGGGCGTTTTCCTACGAGTTGCCATAACTTGAAAATCTGTTCCCCAGTTCTTCATCTAGTTGATCTTCCATATCATATTACATAGTTCAGATTTAGAATCGCTTTTATAAAAAAGTCTGTAAAGGTTCCGTTATACCATCGCAGTCTGGAGACTTTACTCTGCTTCCCTCATTGCTCAATCTCGTTCGTGTTCAACCAAATCTCACTTTTTCAAGCTTTTAACGTTGGTGTGCAACCCTGATGAAGCACACAGCAACAAAGAAACCTTTCAACAATAAAAATGATAATCCGAAATAATAAACTTCTGATGAAAGCCGCGTAAAAAGACTCCTTGATTCGAATTTTTTCCAACCCCTGACTCACATAATTCATAATAATGGAATTATCTAAAAGGGAAAGCGTATCTAATGAAGAAATTATTCAACAACTGAAAAATGCGCAAATAAACACTAAAAAAAACAGTCTCCTTGTAAACTTTTGCAATGGCAAATTAGAGAAAGGGTTTATTGGTTTCCTTAGTCCTGATATGATGATTTGCAAGGCTGTATTGCTCAGAATCCATATAGATTCAAGCCGAAATATTACTCAATTTCCTTAAGCTTTGAATTTCACAGGTTTTTATGATCAATTTTAATCTAAAAGTGGAATCCTACTTTTTTTTCAGGTTTGGAGTAAAATAAGACAGTAATTTATTAGTGTCTTTTATTTATTTAATGGAATGCCGATTACATAAGTTATACCGGCTGTCTTGGGCGGAATCTGAACATCAACAATTTCCTCTGGCTGTTGATGTTCTTGCCAAATAGAAAGTTGTTTTCGATGGCATTTTTATTCTTCCAACTATTTCAAGAACAGCAAACGACTGAAGACAACACACTTCAATTGTCAGGTTGCTAACAACGTTGAAAATTACCGGTAATAGTTGTGGGACAACCGGTATCCACTTAATTTCTCATTTAACCAGGTGGACAGATCGGTATCTAATAAATTACTGGAAAATTAATATCGCGCGGTCTTTTTGTCTTTTCGGCTTTTATAAAACCATTTGGCTTGAATCCAATTTTAGTTAATTTCGAGGTTTTCGTTGAGAGAAGAAGGTCCTTTTCATTATTAGCGGTAAAAGTGGCGCGCTTTTAAAGGTTTCCTGTTCAAATTCATCCAGCAGGTATTTCTATGATAAAAAGAGTTTTGAAAAATATTATATGAACCGCGATATTTTAGCTCATCTGTTTATCCTGAAATCATCAAAAAATATACTTTTTTAAATGATATAAAAGTCCTTTTGAGTGGTTTGACGTGATGAAAGGGATTTTTAACGCATTGAGCTTTCTAATCTGCAAATTGTTGAGGTGTTTTGTCATAAAGCATCTGCAGGAAATTGGGCTTGAGAAATGAGTTCTTAAAGAGTTCCAATTCCCTACAATAATTCCTAAAATTGCGTAAAAAGACTGTTTTAATTGAAAACAATTTAAAAAAAAAGTGAATTTTTATCTCATTCAAGTCAAGGCAAAGAAATGTGCCAATGATCGAAGAATAAGCTACTTCTTCTTATTTGCACTAAAATAAGATTGAGTACTACGTTCCATTCACACTTCTTGATAAGTGTGTAAATATCGCTATCTAAACTGAGAGTATTTATTCGGGTCGCTGTTTCACACAAAAACCGTCTACAGTTTGCATCTACCAGTAGCTTAGTTGGGTTGTTTTTTTAGTGTTTCCGAGGCTGATGAGCGATGGTGGACGTTGTGGTGGTTCATCATGATAGCAGCGATTCTGAAGTTGGTGACGCTAATATCGCTAAAGCCACTGCAATGTGTGTCTTGTTTGTTTGCTCATTCACATTGGGTTGTATACCGATCAAGCTCACCCACTGGATGTTGAGGAAGGATAAGAGCGCCAGCAATCCCGAAAGTAATAAATTCGTGAAAATGCTGCTCGGTACGTATTTCTGTTCACCTTGGCGTCGAAAGCTGTTGCAACATTCTGATCAATAATAATCACATTAATCAAGTGGGAATTAAACATTTACATCCTGGGTTTTTGTCTGCCACTTCACGCAATAATTTTTCTTGATTATTTGGAAAATGCAATTGAATCTCGATGCGAAGTCCAGTAATTAGTCTTCATTCCATTCAACCGGTTTATTTGGTTTTTATAATTCGATTTGAAATGCAAATAATTTGTTTTTTTTTTGCTCTCTTGCCTGCCACTAACGGTGGTCTTCCGCCTTTTGTACACCGAAATTGCTTGTTTCGCAATAAGTCCGTTACAGTTTTTAATGCCAATTTTTTTGTTGTTGCTGAAACGCAATTATTAATGACAATCGTGCTTGGTCAGGCATTGATTCAGGGTGTTAACTGGAAACAGTTCCATTGGAAACGTGCACATCGTACCCGAGGGGGGAACTAAAAAGAGACTTTGTGTTTAAGTGAAACAAGTGGGTTTTCGGGTTTTTAGGCCGTCGTTCGGTAGAATTTCTTCTTGACGTTTCGCAAGCACGTGTGGCTTGCATCTTCAGAAGTGGTTTGCTTGAACGCTTACACTGTTCTGATGGGCGTTCAAGCAAACCACTTCTGAAGATGCAAGCCACACGTGCTTGCGAAACGTCAAGAAGAAATTCTATCGAACGACGGCCTAAAAACCCGAAAAACCCACTTGTTTCAAGGAATGGCCTCGAAAGTCTATCCCCCTTTGTGTTTAAGTGTTAGAAAACTTTCCATTTTTCGGCTTGCACGCCAGCTAAATAGGAAAAAAATATATTTTCTGTGCAAACGTAAAGCCCAAAAAGATTTTCGATCATTTTACATCACTGGAAAGTGAGCTTTTCTAACTTCTTTAATCGAAAGACTTCGTCTTGAAGCATACAGAGTGTCCCATAAGCACATGGTCAAAATGTTACTGCGACATTTTTTGAAGACGATCTTCTTTCGAGGCAAAACCCTAACTAAGGACCTAACTTTTATTCAAATAAAATGCCTGGAGTCTCTGCTATTGATAGTCAAAGTTCTTCAAAACAATTATAGTTTTTGTATTATCAGGAGAATGATAAGATGGACTTGCTGAGGATTTGTTCCTACGTAAAACTCATATTTCAATGAGGCCACCACGATTATCCGCGTAGAGCAAGTGGTAAATTTTTGAGTGTTTTGGTACAAGAGCTAGCAGAACTTTCGTCTTAGTTGGTAGAATCAATCGGTTTTTTGTTTCTTTTTAAGATTACCCATCCCCGATATTCTCAAGCTCTTAGTTAGATCTGGCATCATTCATAGTTTTTGCTCAAACTACCTTTTTCTGATCCGTCCAAAAAACATGATCTAGGCTTCGGTGGCGGTGTTCTGCTCTGCACTACCTTCCTTCACCTACTACCCGAAGTAGCCGAAACTTTTGAGGACTTAAACTACACACCCGATCTGGAAATCCACTATGCAGAACTCCTGATGTGCATCGGCTTTTTCGTGATGTATTTCGTCGAAGAATGCGTGCACGTTTATCTGCATCAGTAAGTGCCGCTCTAATTAAAAAGCCCCCTCAATTAAATCCTGGTTATTAATTGATTAGTCGAGAGGCTAAGAGCGAAGCCTCCACGTTGATGCGTACTCTATCAATCCGTCGAGGAGATGTTACTCCTAGAACCTCTCTGGCTCAAGAGCCAAAGCTGAATGAAGTTCACGTTCACACCCACGATGGGCATCAGCACACCCACATAATGCATGATGAAATCGACTCAACAGTAAAAGCCATCAGAGGATTGCTCATTGTGCTGGCTCTCTCTGTGCATGAACTGTTCGAGGGACTGGCAGTCGGCTTGGAGTCAGGATCAGGCAATGTTTGGTACATGTTTGGAGCAGTGGCCGCTCATAAGCTAGTTATAGCCTTTTGTATAGGGGTAGAGTTAGTAGCGTCCCAAATGAAGACCTTCTTGGTTGTAACGTATGTGTTCACTTTCGCGGTAGTCAGCCCTTTGGGGATAGGAATCGGCATGGCCATCAGCAATTTGGAGGTGAGCGTAGCCGACGTGATATCAGTGTTCCTTCAAGGCATAGCCTCTGGCACCCTGCTCTATGTGGTGTTTTTTGAAATTTTGCAGAACGAGAGGAAAACCGGCTTAAGGCAATGTTTCTCGGTGTTTGTTGGGTTTTCCTGCATGTTTGGAATAACCGTTATTTAAACTTTTATTTTGACACCCACAGGGACCAATGTGATATTAGCTTTAATATGGACAGATCAATGATGAGCGTTTTTTGTACTCAATCAAGCTTAGAGCAACGCAGTTTTAGTTTGTAAATATGTATGAATGCATATAAATTGCCATGGGCTTGGAAAGGAGTTTTTTTATGTTTTTTTTTAATTGACCTTTGAAGATATTTTACCCTCTTTAGGTTTCGCTCTCTGATATTCAGAATAAGCGCTCCTGAGTGGCGTTTAGCGCTTACTAGTTTACGTTAACATTTTGTTAACAACAACGTTAAAAGTTTTGAACAATTGTACTTACCCCATCCTCAAAAGGCTTCAAGAAGTCCTGAAATTTTGAAATTCCCGCCTTCATGACACAAAGTCAGAGTTCTGATTGGTAGTCGGAGCGTGTCAAGATGGTTCTTAGTGTCAGGCAATCTCCCATTTCAAAATCGCGTTTGTTCTGTTAAAACCGCACTGCCGGTGGAAAAAAATGCACAAAACCGTAAACGGCCAGTTTTTGCTTCCAAACATCGTCAATTTTCCGCACAAAAATGCGGGAATTCAAAAATATTTCGAAATATAGACGGAGCGAAGCTACGACCGACGTTCTTTTGACAGCAACTGTGACGTTTTTTATATACTGACATGAACAGTAGCCGGTGTGTCAATGTGCGTGTGAGTGGACGTCAGAAAGTGCCAAATTAAAATCGCATTTTTTCTGCTAAAATTACACTAACGGTTGCAAAATTACTTGAAACTGGTAAAGGAAAGGTTGCTCTCATGTGATTTTCCTCTTGAAACGGGAAAGTTCGGTAATTTTTCGCAATATTCGCTGCCCAAATGTCCAGAGAATCGCCAAGCCCAGGATACAACTGGAATGTTTATACGGCATTGTTCTCCTCAAAATAACCACAGGTAAGTGTATATTATATTTGTACAAGCACTAAACACTGTTTAAAACACCTCAAAGCGTCCGTTTTGGTACCTACCCTAACATCTACGGAGGACGATTGAAACTAAAAGCTTTTAAGTGTTCACTTTCCCCGAAGATGGCAGCAACGATACCGAAACGCGCATCAGATGTAAAATAAAGTTTTCCCAACGTGGTAAAACTCAATTACTGTAAAGGATTGTACTCCGAATGGTAATGGGAATTATTACATAAACTGGTAAAGCCATATTTTCAACACTTTATGGAATCCAAATAGGCGCATTATAAATACATGGCTTCAAACCCCGATATTCTCCTAGCCCTATTTGAAACATCCGTGCATCGAGTGTCTATATGATACAGAAAGGCTATAAGATGGACGATCATAACTCTGCCACCTAAATACCCCAAAAGGGTGCGCAAAATGGGCCTTCCCTCTAAAGTGGCAGCTAACCAGTGGAAAAACTGCAGGCTCGAGTAGTTGAACGCGAGCGAGCCCAGCAAACTGAAACAGTTTCCATTACCTGCCTGCATGTTCTAATAAACCAAGTCTTACCTAAATGTGAATCTGTGCACAGGCACCAGGGGTTTAAGAGAGGGCCTCGACATGATCATAACGGTGATTCCATAGATCATGTTCCATAGCAGAAATGGATAGAGATCTACGCTTGTGAAACTGCAAATTAACTTGCCGTTTAAAGTCCTTCCAAACAGCGACAAAAGTAGTCTGTTTTTAGTGACACCTACTATTCGAATAGAGCTGGATTAACTGCATAAATGGACATCAAACAGTAGGCAAACCTCCCTTGAAAGCCAGCTATTTCACAGAATGCCTTGATAAACTCCTCTCGTTCCTCTACTTCTGACTGAGTGCCTTGTTCAGGCATAGTTTACCCCATTTTTTTGAATTCAAACTACAGAAATTTTGCCCATTTTTCGTAACATATTGTTGCTGTCATCGTGAAATGTTTCATACAAGGGATAAGAAAAAGTAACTATTCACTAGATGTAGGTCTAATGTTCAACAGATTACGGGTACAAAGCGAAGCCAAATCAACAAGTCATATATAAGAAACTAAACAGTCTTTAAAAGCAAGTGAATAAATTAAGAGGATTTCGGTACTAAAGAATCCACTGAGTTGGCGTAACTTGTGCCGATTTTGATCAGTGCCAGGCCCGAGCCTATTCCGCAAGCTGTACACAGAGCCACATTTTGGGGCACCACACTTCTGATAATCGCCCAGATCAGCACTGAACCCAAAGAGAACGTTACAGCCCCAAAAGCGCTAGAAACAACCCAAAAAATTAGCCCCCAAAGACCAGATTGTTTGGACACACTTATTACCTATAGAGGAGCTTTTCTTTGCTTGGCAGGACGGCTAGATGCGGCCTGTTATACAGATACAGTCCACTTCCCACCAGAGCATTGAACAGTAAGATATTGGTTATGTCCCTTTTCGGAAATACTCTGGAACACAATTGCATAACAGTGGAGTTGGGCTGGTGCTCACTGAACGGTGCCTTACCTCAGAACTAGAGAAGGGTTCATAACATTCACCGATAGGGCTGTGTAGCTCAGAACCCCCTGAGCTGGGGCATAGTGAAATAACAAGTTCTGAGAAGTGAGAGGTTTCAACCCCAGTTTGCTGCAGGCAGACACTTTGGACTCGGACGCCGACATTATTCAACGTTTCAATTAATCACGTGGAAATTTGGATTTTTCAAATTGAAATTTCCAAAAATAAATTGAAATCTTAGACGTAAGTGACATCAGCAGATGCCATAATCTTCTTCTCGGTTCGCCAAAAATAGAGGTTACTTTCAGCCATCCACCATCAACACTGCTATAGAAGTGAGGTTACATCGAGCAATTCTCAAAGACCATAACAGTGAATTTTTTGATTAGTTTTGAAAAAAAATGGCTTTGCGTTTAAGTCTCCGAAATATTCGATTTGCCCAGAATCTAAGTGGCACTTTCTTCAAATGCAGCCATCGACAGTTAACGAACAATCCCCCTGAGCCTCCCACAGATCAGCAGAGTGGATCTTATGCAGCAGCCTATAAAAAGTTCGAAGATATCAACAATCCATCAGTAAAAGCGCCGGAAACTTTTGCCAATCTGTTGAAAAACTCCAAGTTTATAGACGTAAGTCGCAAACGAATCAAAATCGCTTGAAATTGACTTTGCACCTAACCACTTGCAGTTGGGCGATCCTGAAGGAAAAGTAGTCACAGGCAAAATATTTCACACAGTGGACGACGATCTTTATATAGATTTCGGCTGGAAGTTTCACTGCGTTTGTTCCAGACCAAGGAATAACGGCAGGTAAAATAAGAATCCCATGTGGAAGCATGTAAAAGAGCGTGGGTTAACCATTTCAGTAGCTACATTCGAGGGGCTAAAGTGAGATTGCGAATCAAGGAACTGGAATTGTCCACCAGGTTCCTGGGCTCTGACAAAGATCTCACTTTACTAGAGGCAGACTGCCACTTGCTGGGTTTAGTGCGGGATAGAAAATAAATGCACAGATCTTGTACACATTTTAATTAAGTATTAATAAAAAGTTTGCTAAAAGGGCATCGTCACTAGAAAACCATTTAGTGACAGAAGCTTAAGGATCTGCCCAAAAGACTAGTCTAATAACGGGTGTTCAGAAAAACTCTCTGGAAGCATTCGATCAGAAATAGTCGAAATGTTTTGGTCATTTTAAACGATTTTTGAGCGGTATCTTCCTTGTTACAGACCCAAACACTTTATAGGTGCATACTGGGGTCACAGTAGTGTAGTGGCGAACATAGAGAAAGTAAAATAAGTTGTGTGTGTCGGTGTTTTGACGAAAGATGAAAGGATTTGCGGCGAACAAGGTGCGGCTCGGGCTCGGCTCGTTAGGTCTGGATTAGGCCTGAGTAACACAGTGGATTCTCAAGTGTTCACACAGCGACACCGACACAGCTTGCCGTATTGATACAGCGACACGGTGCCCCACACTTTTATATGTTGGGAAACTGGGCCAGGCCTAGTCTGGACGCACCATTAGGTCGGAAGCGATCCATTGAGCTAAAAAAAATACGCATGTGCGTTTTCATCGAAAAATAAGAAAAAGTATCTCAAAACCCCTTACATTTTACATCATTTTCACCACAAAGAAGGGAGGAATGGAAGGCGCTCATTGAAAAACACGCTAGAGGCTTCAGATTCGAAATTTTTGCATCGTTTTAAGCGTTTTTCGAGGGGTTTATTTTTTAATCGACGATATCTTCTCTATTATACACCGAAACACTTTATATGTGCATATTGGGCAGCTTCTTAGGTCGAAAGCGACCCATTGAACTCAAAAAATACGCATGTAAAAATTTGAGTTTTTATCGAAAATTTTATATGGGGTGGATCGCTTTTTTCGACAAATATCAAATATTTCAAAACGCCTGAAGTTCTACATCATTTTCACCACAAAGATGCGAGAAATGCAGGGCGCACCGATACAAGCTCTCCCATCCGCAAGTAATCGACCTTTTTGGCCCATTTCAAGCGGTTTTTATCCACCATCTTCAGCCGACAATACCTCCCTTACTGTAACCATCATCATCATGGAACAGTAACTATCCTGCATTTTTCGCTTCTTTGAGATGAAATAGACGTGGAACGCTCAAAAACCTCTTAAAATTGACTGAATTGTCGATTAACATAAGTGCAAAAAAAAAACATATAAAAACATATAAAAATCCAACAGGTGATTAAACTGTATAATTGCATTTGAGTTAAATAAAACACTTCACAAATTGATCTCTTTAAATAAAATTTGGCAAGACATTAGTACATTTAGAAAATCGTAAAATTATATTACAATATGCTTTCTTTGAGCTGCCGATCGTCCTCTGGTTTAACATAAAAACTACAAATATATATTACAAATTATTTAAAGCTCTTTTACCAAAATATTCTATAAATATTTACAGAACAGCAACAGAAGAAAAAAAAATCGTTAACCTATGGCCTTAAGAAAAATATTATTCACAACTATCAGTAGAATTACCGTTTAACATACATTCAGATCTACAAAGTCATTAGTCGAGTATAGTAATGTGAGGTATATATTAATGACAATAAAATTACGTAACACAAGTAACAGTTTAAGGCACGTTAAGAATTCGTTTCAACTATCGTAGGATGAAATATTCATACATAAGAAAAAAATGACTGAAAAAATAAAACAAATTCAAATGGAAATTATAAAATAGAGCAGGGCAAACCGCAGCACAAGGGCAAGCAAACTGGAACCACTGCAACCCCTTTTTTTGTTTTGGTTTTGGAACCACCGTCTGATGCGTACATGTATTTTTCCGAACCTTTAGCATATTCTCCCTGAAATTCAGCTCATTTTAATACCATTGCTTAGCGCCAACTGATTGGTAGTACCTGGGCTCTCCATGCTCCTCCACCTCCTTCCTCTTTCTTGGAGAACATTTCGTGCCCCGGGGGATAATAAACCGGGGGTCCAGTCACATTTCTGGTAGGCGGCTCCTTTTGCTGAGCGTCCGCCACATCGGCGCTCTGTTGCTTTAAGGTTTCCACCACCCTCTTATGAGCTACCTCTTTTTCGTGTGCATTGAACCCAGCGTTCAACGGGCTATTTGGAGGCTGGCAAATTAAATCGCCATTTACTTTACTTTTAAATTGACTAGCGAGTAGGTACCTCTTGTCCTATTGAAGCCATAAGTTCATCAATTCTCTTCGGGGGCCCATCAGGGCCATCGTCGGTGGGGAATTTGCGTGGCAGCAAAGTTTGGCTTTCTTCGTTTGGAGGATAGCCGCCTTTATATCTAAGCATGTTGCTGATCAGACTTGCCCTACTCAAGGGACAGTTGAAAACTTACCGGTTTTCCGTCGTATTAGTGGACTTATAAGAATACTGAATGTTAATGGGTTCTTGGGGCTTCCGTCCATATGGGGGGCTTTGTGGAGGGAACGTTTCAACATCCCTAGGGGGCGATTGATGAGTATGAGGCGGGTGTCCGTTTTGGTAGTTAGTGGTGTGAGTCTCTTTTAGTACATAAGTTTTTTTCTCCGGGCCTGATGGCGGGTTATAAACGGGATATCTACAAGAAGTTACTTTGTTGCTCCATAACCCTGATTTAGGATTTGTTTTTTTCACATACCCTCTTTCTGACATCGGGGGCTGGCCTCTATTGATTATATTGGTCTCCTTATTGATTATGTACTCTCTGGTTTCTTGGTTGGGTGGAGGCGCTGGTGGATACGCATTTTGAATGTTTTTCGTTGTGGTTGACTCATTGTACACGTAGGTTTGGTTGCGATCTGTTCCCCAAAGTATTCAGTGTTAGACCAAGGAATTTAATTAATTCAAGCAACCATACTTGGAGGGTTTGGATCCGGTTGATATCCCGGCTGGTAGTTCCTTATGGTAGTCACCTCCTCTTTTACAGTGGTATGGTCTGCAGGAGGCGCAGGTTTCCGGTAAGGAGGATAATAAACCACGTCATCCTGCACCATTTCTTTGTAGGACTTCTTGAGGGTGGAGTCTTTCCATCCGGGTTCTTGCGGCTGTTGCTGGTAGTAGTTTTCTTTATTCTCCAGCTAGAATTGTAGTTTGAATTGTCCGTCAATAACGTTTTGCTGTATAAAAACCTACTTTATTGTACACAAAGCTTTTGCTAGGGGTAGTGATGGTTTCGTTGGGAGAGTACGTGTATTTGTCCACTTTATCCAGGTATTTTTCGTTTATTGTCGTATCCTCCCGCACTTGAGTTGGGTAGTTCCCTGATCCAGGAATTTCGTAGGTGTAGGTTTTAATTGTGGTTGTCACTTTCGTGTTTCCTGCAATGTTAAGTCGAATTAGTTACCAAAGCTAGAAAATGTTCCAAAGACGTTCCATATATACGAACGATTGATAAATTTTGATGATTTTATGGACACACTTTATTATTTAAATTAACCTCAGCGAGTCTGGCTTTTACTGCGCGCTGTTTTTTGCATTTTGCTTCCTTTTTCGTGTATTTTCGAGACTTTGAAGAGGACCGATTCGGTGGAAAGTGCGCTTCAATAGCGCATTATTCCCCATTTACACACTTGAAATTCACGATATTTCATCATATTTTTCTTGAAGCCCTCAGGTTCTCACGGAACCGATAAACGCTAGCGTTGAGATGTTGCATGAAGCGATTGAATGTTTCTCATCAACGTTTTACCTGCAGGATGTAAATTAGGGTCCAAATGGGCCAAAACTTCAGGATCGATGTCTGGCACCGGAGTTTCCACCACTCGAATCGGATACTCATGCACGTTTGCAACTTTGGTTTGCTTCGTTAAGGTGGAGCTTTTTGAGGAGGGCGAAGGTGAAGTAGGTCGCATCGGTCTGAGGTCGCCATATGTGCCTTCGCTCGTATATCCCAAGTTGTTTTTGTATGTGCTTTTCTCCTCCAATCTTTCGAAAGTTCTGGATTTAGATGCGGGCGGCGTGTCGCCATAGTGGAGCTCGCGGTTTACTGCCTTTGTCGACGTTCTAGGGTTTCAACCAGAATATAAGAAAACTACCAACTGGCAATAAAGAAACAGCACTAAAGTTGTGTGTATAATAAAACCTGTTTTGAAATATGGATCTTAGATACTCACTGAAATCCTGGATCGGAGCCAGCATTATAGGTTTCTGGAAAACAAACAATTGTGCTAAAAATACGTTTGATTCACTAAACGTTTGCCTCGGAAATATATTTTGCAGGAAATTCTAGACTCCTACCTTTCTCTGAATAGGAGGACTTCTTGACTTGTTGCAAATCATCTAGCAGGGAATCCAACTGGCTGATGCTGTTTTGCATTCTGGAGCGCTCCGGTTCGATATCGCGTTCCACGCTGCTTTTTCCATACATATATTTTTCCTTTTTGTAACTGTGGACTTTTCCTTTACCGTCTGGCGACTAGAATTACAAAAGTTTCCAGTTCAAATACAAGAAAACTGGAAAAAACCAAGCCAAAAGTAAAAGTAAAGTTTACAAAATGTAGAAGCTGCGTCCACTGATTAATTGACATGTTCTGAGTATCCGCCACATTAATTCGCAACTTGACACCGTTTTAGGTCATTAGTATGTTTCAGGGTCAATCAACACTCGAAATTCCCGACGATAAAAATTCTTAATTGTCCCAACAGGCGTGACTGTTTTACAGGGCATCACTGGCACGTTTTTAAGCTAAAATAAATCCTCACAGTATCGCTTAAGTTCTTCCTTACCGCATATGTATAGGCGTCATCCGAAGAATACTCCGTAACAGGATTTGAGGGCTTCAAGTTGGTTACTCGATTGAGGGAATTGGTTCTTCCATACCCATCCGTTCCACTGCTGATGTACTTTGAAGTTTCCTTGTAGCTGGAAGTTGCATTCTGTCCTAGCGAGCTGCCTGGGCGGGACACAGAGTTCTGGAGGTCTTCTAGCAAATTATCTGCAGGAAAATGTGTGGAAAATTAAAAACTTTTCGATTGTTGGCTGCGAAACGTCTACCTAAGTTCGAATCGAATTGGGCAAGGTTTTGATTCGAACTTCTCACAGTCCTCACTGGAGATCTGCTTCGCAGTATTCGAGTTTCTTGGTACTCCTTTCTTTCTACGGTGGACATTTTCAGTTTTTATGGTTTAATGTTAAGCTACAACACCTAAAATCAAAGAGAATGTTTTTAGGCCCTTTAGTTTAAACAATCATTTACTTTTACTTGATCAAGCTACATGGAATTTTGTTAAAACGCCCTAATTCGACGACATTTGAATTTGTACATTAAAATAGAGTTTTTTGCTGAGAAAGATTAGCGTGAGTTGTTTTCATCGGGATTTGACCAGATTTCCTGTAAACTGGGGTTTCCAGCTTTCTTTTATAGCTCGATTCATCTTTACTGAAATATTAATTTCACTTGAGTTTGCTTTGCTTCCATCTCAATTTTTTAGCTGCTTTTGCGCGTTTTTGTTATTTCTTTGGGTTTATCATCGATATTTTTGTTAATAACGTCTTTCGTTTTTCTATGTTAGGAATTGTATTTTTTGTTATCAGAATATTAACGTTTTTTTAGCTCAATTATTTCTCAATTTATTCAGACATTTTCACGCTATACGCTTGTTGAAAAAAGCCCTCCTTTGAAAGTGGTGAGATTTTTGGGCTTTAAGGCCGTCCTCGAAAAGATATTCTTCCTGACGTTTTCGAAAACACGAGCTGCTTGCATCTTCAGACGAAAAACATCACTTTTTCGATAAACAACTTTACAATTTGTGTCGACTAATTCGAACATTTTCACTGTTAGAAGCTGATCAGGTTTTTGTGCTTTAAGACGGTTGTGGAAAAAATTCTTCCTAACGTTTTGCAAACACGCGTGTTTTGCATCTTCAGAGTGGTGTTGCGTCGAGCGATGGGCCTAAACCCCAAGAAAACATCAGTTTCAGTAAGTTGAAAATTTGGTTTTTCTCTTAGTATTTGTATGTATTTATTTTACTATTGCATTGGATTTATTTTGAGCAAAAAAAAACTTGTAAGATCCAGAATTTTGAAAGAAAGGAAGAATAATAAAGCTACGAAACTTTTGGATGATCAAGGAAAAGAATCAGTGAAAACACATTGACGTAATTGACATTAAGTACTTTTGTATTGTTAAAAAATTGATAATAAAATAAGAAACTTACGAATTAAAATAAAAACTAAAACACATTGGCTAAATACTTTGAAAAAGGTTGCCAAAGAATTAGGACGCGATTTTAAGGACGCGCCATTGCATAATCCTGTTTTTTCTTCAAAAATAAAACGTTCCCTAAATGTTTTCCCATCATTCATTTCTAATTGGAAGTCCGCACCGGTAGAGTATTTTTAAAAACATCCTATTAATATGTGAGTGAAAGAGTATCTGCATACAAAACTACAATCGGTCATGGTTACATCCATAAAAGGCTCGCACCAGCGTCTACTCATTACACTGGCTGCTGGTCGATTTTTACGATTCTTCCGAACACCAAGAATGACATTGACCCAATTTCAGACCTCCAACTGTCCTTAATGCCGTTGTTTTTCCCACATTAACCTCCGTTTCGATTTCAAAGAAAACACGTAAAGGTGATGGATGGAATACACGACATACACACATGGTGTTTGGAACAACACGACCGGATTTCTATGGGAAATTATCAATTTTCTTGTTGGGTTTGGGTCACATTTTCTCTGGAAAATTGCAAAAAGAGCGAACATTTAAACGTTATTTTTATATCGGTTTTCTACATAGAAGAATCTCACTTGCTATTTAATCGACTTAAGTTTCTTCTATACCTTAAGTTTGTTTTGTTTTGCAATGAAGAAAAAGTATGTTTTAATGCCTTTAAACTCCAGTTAGAGCATAAATTTGAGATGTTCTTATGAAGTACGGATTTTGTTTGTATCTGCATAAGAAAAATATGTATAAATAAAACTGTTAAAATGATATAATTAAATATTAAGTCATACTTTCGAGCGTATCAGTTAGTTGATAAGTCCAACGAATTTTGATATCTACTCACATATCGAGGAAGCCTCAATTCTGATAACACTTAAATAGTACAGCATGGAGGTATAGTGGCATTGGCCACCAAAAAAAAACTATGAAATCTCCCAAAAGTTGCAAAGATCAAAAGCGATAAAGTTGATGTTTTCATACTTGTAGGGTTTATCAACAGATAAGCGACTCAACTTATTAAATAAACCATTGGCGCACTAATAGTCTAGTGAAATGCTTCCAATTTATGCTGTGAATGAATGGGCAAGTGATGTCATAAGCACAAGAAAAGGTTCTTCTTATTCTTCATAAAGCCATGTCGTATTATTAACCGAAGACAGATCTTGACGGTTCTTCTTCAAGTGGTTGACCTTTGTCTGACTGTCTGAGACAAGGTTCTTACAAAATCGGTTGAAATTGAAGGCCGCACCGCACGGTTCCTACCAAAACCAATTTGATTATATTTTATATACTGAATGAACTCGCACAAAGTTTTTTTTTATGTTTGAAACAATGCAGTTTTCTTTGTTGTTTCAGGACTTCCTGAAGTTGATTTTTGATGTTTCGGATAACGCTGGGTAAATATGCTCAGCACACATGGATGGCCACACGTGATCCGAGCGGAAATCCTTTTAACATAAATCTGTAAGTGCGACTGTTTGTTTATTTACATATCTCTGATCTTCAACTGTGTTAAAACATTACTTGTATGTGCAACAGCCACAAGCTAATTACGCTGACTAATTAGTTTCGAGGAAAAATGCATTTTCTTGCAACTTTTCAAGCTCAAGAGGAGCATTGAGCTTACTGGAAGCTCGTTGTGAAAGTGAATTGTATTCAAGGTTGTTACTGAGTTCTTAATCGAGGCAGAGGAGTAACGTAATGAACTAGAAAATGCGAAAATTGCTGTAACTAAAGCAAATTAGGGCCAATTTACTGGTGTGAAAATTAATTTATTTAGCGCCAATCAGTGGTTGAATACAGCAAGAATGTCGCACAATGTGGCCTAAATATGCGATTCTTCTCAATGAAAATTAGACTAAAAGCTCATTCCGAAGTGAAACTCCAAGTGGGCGTTGAGTTTCACCTGCGGAAATTCATAAGGGGCCACAACAAACTGAAAGGTCAACTTCGTTAAACTTGCAAGCCTTGCAGCTTGTTAACTCTCCAGCTTAGTCTGAAAATCAAATTCGGTTCTTCTGGTATTCCAAATCCAACTACTGAAGTCGCAGCTAAATTATTTATTTTCCTTTAATAGCCTTCGGTTGTTTTTTTACACACTTGGTATTCCATTGGCATAGAATTTATAACGAGTTTCTATATTTGGTGCGTCCATATTAGGCTGCCTTTTGCAACGTGTAGGTTTTTTGACCATATGTTGTGAATGTCCAGCGATTCAATGAATTCTCTCTTTTAGCCATTTGTCTGCGCCTATTGAACCACATTGGGCGGAATTGGATCAGCCAACAGCAAATTTTGCGGCTGTTTCAGTTTTGCGAGGCGCAAAATGAGCGATTTTTGTTACGAAAAAGTATACTTTCGTAGGGAATTTCAATGGAAAAACTACAGGTTTGCAAGAAGTTTTTCAAAAACTCTCGTAATTTTGATTGAGTTTCCTCACTGTACATCGGTGTCACCCTATGATTTGCCAAACTGTTTATAGAGTGATGACTAACATCCGTGGATTCGCCAGACTTAGGTGGCGCCTTTGGTTGAGCTTTAGTGACTTATTTTTGTACGTGTTACAAGAAACCGTACCTGTTGTTCAAAGTCTACGTACACGTGAAACACCAATCTCTTGGCATCGTCCACATAAAGGTCTTGGCATCAGGTTTACTCACGTCTCAACGTCCTCAGCCTTAATGGATGAGTGGTCGGAAATGACCAACGTGAGCCTATTTTAGAGGCAAGGCGAGTATAAGTGGATTTTATTTCAATTTCCCAGCGGAAATGTTGCAGGAGGCAACCGTGCAACTTTCGCACTTGAATTAGGAAACCTTTACACTGTTGTGGGAAAGTTGTTTGCTTTAGCTCAAATCGAAAGTGCTCAGTTCTAATTGATATTGTGTGTTCGTGCCAAAGACTCCGCCTGTCCAGACAAAAGGAAATCGGATTTTCCAGTGGAAATGGATCAGGTCAACATCTTAAGCGCTGATGCGTGCAAACGGAAACTATTTTAGCGACTGACCCAAATAAAATGCATTTGGGGAACGTTAATGCCTCCGGTCGCGCCCGAAAGCTCCGTTTTCCCTGCTGGAAAAGGAGTTGGTTTCTGGAAAAATAACAATTATCGCTAAATCTTTAAGCCCCCGGTTGATACCGGCGAGAATTCTTAGGCTAATCGTAAAACACGCAACCAACTAGGTGTGATAGTTTTATGAAAAGTGGGTGTGACACTGTTATGTTAGTTATCGATCTGGTACCACAACGTTCTAATCATAATATTGCGTCAGTCCGATTTCCTCTGATGTTCGCCCACGGGAATTTTCTGAAAATGGACATGGAACCATCGAGGTGACATAATGTTGAGTTAAGATTGGGTTTTTACATCCACAAGAGTCAAATGGAACGAATGAATCGACCAATAACATACAGATAATCTGCAGATTTCGACACGAGCAAAACGAGTTGATTAGACCTAATTCGGTTCATTCCTTTGGAGAGATCATTCTTATTAGCGATTATGATCACACTGGAGCTGTATGTAAAATAATGCAATCGGTTCCAATTTAAATCCTGGCTGTGTGCCTATTCCAAATGTAAATATTTATTATTGGGTCATTTAAATTCGTACCCAGACCTATTTGAAAATCGGGTTTCAATGTCGATAATTACATGAAACCAGTGCAAGAAAGAGGCTGATGACAAGAGCTAAAGAGATGGTTTCCACCGTTTCTGGGACAAGTTCTTTTAAGCTTCTTAAACTGAAATGTTGTATCTAAAAGGATATTATGACTGCCCAGCTATTTTTAAACGTTTCGGAGTTACGAATATGAGAACGCCTTCAGAGGGCAGAATCCCCGGAAGCTTGATCCATCCATTACAGCTTTATATCAGTATGCGGACGACACGTCCTTCATAGGACCTAATATAAATAAGACAGGACTATAGTCTTCTTAGAGGGTTTGGAGAGGCTGTTCCTTTGGAGGCACTGATGAATTTCTACTTCGGACAAATACAGTCTGTCCTGGACCTTTTCGGGGTCTTTCCACAAGAGTTTTGGACATTTTCAGACACAAAACTCATTCACTCGATGTTTAGGGATACTGACTGTCCCTTCCCTACACTTTGTTGCTTTGTTTTTGTTTCTTTGGAGGAACCGCCAGTTGTTCCCTACTGTGTATGATCTCAATATGACAATCAGACCTACGTGTCTTTGTTTTCTGCGACAAAAAGACTCTATTACAGATATGTGAAGGCACATTTGCCTTTTTCCAGCAAACCCTTCTACTCTTTTCAATTTTGCTTTGAAATTTTGCACGTTTTTAATTATCAGCTATTTTTGTCTAGTCTTCCAAATCGATTCCAAAATCCTTTTATGGGAGGTGTGAGACTTAAAATTTGGCAGTTTCTGTTGGAAAAGTGGTTCAACATCCAATGCAATTTTACATCTTTTCGTTTGGTTTTTCCGAAACTGTTTAAAGCGTTGTATTCAATGTAGGATTGCTTGGACGCACGTTTGAATTGTTACTCAGTAAAGCAATTTTATAACAGGATTTGAGGAGGGTTTTTCGACAGTCGCAAATTGAAAATGAAAATTTTCACTTGTAAACTCAAAAACCAATATGAAACTGACTTGGAATACGGTCAAGAGCAAAACACTTGGATAATCCTTAAAGAAAAATTCGGGTATTTTAAGTTTAATCGCTGCAGTAACCTGAATTTTTATTTAAAACCCACACTCTCAGCGAGATTGAGGCATGGCCAGATATAAATACTTGACCGCAGCCTAATATCTGATAATCACGGCATGCTAAAGTCGATTTTCTATCAATATTGCTAAAAATAAGTGCGGTTTCTCCGCAACATTCAGGGTCACTTGCCATTATTTTCGGCCGCTTTTTGTAGGTTTTGTGTAAAAATTTCCTATATTTTTTTTGATGATTTGAGGTCGGTAATCATCAAATGCTCAGAAGAATAATAAAACGATAATCATTAGCATGAAGCGTAAACAAGCGATAAGAGCGACCATTTTTATAATCTGTTTTCCAACTCCGGCCAAATAGTTTGAAGAAGATAATGCATATTTTGCAAATCGGGATACTGGAGTCAAAACATTTTATTATTTTTTAATGTAAATGTCAGCTTTCAATGTTACAACAAGCAGCATAATGGAGCCTCAAGCGCGCAAAGTCTCGCATAAATTGGAAGCACATGCATGGGTATAATTCTACGAAGCGTTACGTAGTTCTTAATTAACAAATCATCTCTGGATTTAATTAGGATCAATTAAAATATTGTTGATGATATTTAGACGATTCTACTCATCACTGTCAGACGGTTTCGAAAATACTTTCATATAAAACGCCCGTAGAAGTTGCGATGTTTTATTCAAAATCAGTGGCTTCTTTCTTTCTGTTTATTTTATGGAAAATATTTGTGAATAGCGGAAAATTTTCTGAAATAGGCAACGTTGCAACTTTCGCACCTGCATAGGAGAGAAGCGCTGATTAATTAGTTAAAAAAATACAGATTCCACCTGCTGGCTCGCTTATAGGCGTTTGCCAGCAGAAAAAAAATAAGTTTCAATCTTTAATATGCAAAAGCTCACTTGGAGGCACCCAGAAATCCAAATCTGCTTTTTGTTACGGGCGTTTTTTCTTGCAAATTGACATCAAAAACGAAAATTTTCATATTTGAAAGCAACGCACAACATTTTTGGGGTAATTTCTTATTATAATAAACGGTTACTTTAAACTGATTTTGTCCCAATAACTTCGTCCAGCCAATCTTCCCTTTGCTGACAAAATTTTTCGTCTTTACCTGTTATTTCAGTGGATTATAGCGCTTAGGCAAAGAATAGTAACAAAACCTGGCTTAGGAATCACTCTGTAATAACTTCGTTGGATCACCCGAAAAATATATAAAACAAAGTCTATATTTGTTTACCTTGAATGATGTCGGGTTTAGCATAAGTTTAGAATTGTTAACGCAAATAAATGCCATAAATAAATATTCGGTTCTCGCACAGGAATGTCGCTTTGCGTTACTGAAAAATGATGCATTTGTTATAAAACTTGACCACGTGGGTGGATCGTAAAAAACCATGTTTTTCACCGTTTCGCACCAGAAGAGTTTCCAAATTCGCAAATGTAGTGAACTAAAAATTCATGCAAATTAGAAGAGAAGAAACGAAATAAAAACAGCTCTTTAAGGATTAGTTTGGCGTGTGCAACCTGCTGTCCACTCTCTTGCCATTTATCACACACGTCCTTGTTGCAAACAACATGATTACATATACAGATACTTTTCAATGATAAATCCGCTAGTTAAGGCGCAACTAGGTAATTTTCACTAATCAATCACCGTTTAGACCTTTGAACGAGTCCAACAAGGCCGATGAAAGCTTGAAAAGCCCTTATGAATACTTTCAACCGAAAACTTCCATAATCCCTTAATCTTTGCGAGTGAATTACCCTAATAAGCGTTTCCCAAAGCCCACGAAACTTGATGATAAATGTCCAGATGCGACTTGCAGACAATGAGACTCAGCTTACTACCGCGATATATGGGGTTTCTCCTGCTGATAACTTTCGAAAGCACGCTTACCTAAAAGCTCCTGCGAAAAATTTATTCCTGGGTTAAGCACACACATGCACAACACACTAAATGAGCGGCAAACAAAGAGCAGAAAAGTTATTCTCGGATTGTTAGCGATCAGAATTGTTTTGGACCAAGTTCAAATGACCGCGCGCGTAGGTAAAGTACGAAACTCGCATGCGCCTGAAGGGGGCTATTCCTGAATGTGAAACGTCGCGGTGATCACAGATACAGGTGTTGATTCGACAGTTCTCGATTTTGTTTCTTTTCGGTCTTGTTGAAGCTTTTCAGCAACTAAAACTTTGCTTTAGTATTTTTTTCTGTATGTGGTTTATTAGTTGCTTTAATTTCCACAACTATTCACTTAACAACAACAAACCAAGGCTTCTTCTACTGTTCCTTGAGTTTGTATACAAGAATTTCTTCAAGCTCTTCTAAAAAAGAAGTTGAAGACAAACTTTTTGTAGCATTTTTTTAAATTAAAATACCGTGGAAACTAGTAGATTCTTTTGCATCGGTATCCAAACCTGTGAGTTCCACTCTTTTCCTATAGATAGAGAGCTAGATGATGGTTCATTTAAGGTGAAGAATAAAATCCCTCGTTCGTGCCACCAGACCAAGATCACTTGTTTCGCAGGAATGGCCGCGTGGGTGACCAATTCGAATTTTAAGAAACTCCCAAACAGGTATTAATGAGCTGTTGCTTGTTCTTTTACAGTAGTCGATGGCGCTCAGTTGGCCGACATTCTTCGAATTCGTGACGTGAGGAGGATGGCTTGGATCAGCCGCTTCTCTCCTAATATGGGGATGAAGCTAGAGGAGTACAGATCGTTGCTTAATTCAGTTTTTCCCATTTTTCTTCCAAGTTGCTTTGATGCAGAAAAAACCACTATGAGGAATGTTTTTTGGCACATTAAAATCCTTTACTCTATATGTTCTATGTTCTATAAGGAGATTCACTAGAGAGGTAGCAAATAATGGCAGTTTTCACCCAAAAAAAAAGCAAATTTCAATGGCACACATTTAGGTGATAGATTCAGGTAGAATTTCATGTTTTACGCCACTTTTTTGCTCATTTCTCAGAAACAGATTGAGCTGGAGTGCCCATTGTACTATATCCTGCATGGAGGAGTGAATTAACGCTTTTAGGAGGTAACGTCTCGCTTGAGAAATGTCGGTAGTTTCACAAAAAGTCGAAATTTTGAGAAAGTATTATTTTTGCCTGGTGTTTTTGAGTTGCAAAATTGGCTCCAACATGACATCGCCTTTTTTGGCGTTTCTCAGAAACCATTTGAGGTACAGATTGCGTTTTTATATCATTGGATAAAGAATTGGAAATTTTTTTGTTTGAATTGTTGAAAAAAAGTTGCTTAGTTCAGTTTTTCTCATTTTTCTTCTACGTTGCTTTGACGCAGAAAAACCCACTATGAGGAATGTTTTTTGCCACATTAAGATGCTTTACTCTATATGTTCTATGTTCTATAAGGAGATTCACTAGAGAGGTAGGCAAATAATGACAGTTTTCACCCAAAAAAACAAATTTCAATGGCACACATTTAGGTGATAGATTCAGGTAAAATTTCATGTTTTACGCCACTTTTTTGCTCATTTCTCAGAAACAGATTGAGCTGGAGTGCCCATTTCTCATACTCCTGCATGGAGGAGTAATTAAGGCTTTTAAGAGGTAACGTCTCGCTTGAGAAATGTCGGCTAGTTTCACAAAAAAGTCGAAATTTTGAGAAAGTATTATTTTTGCCTGGTGTTTTTGAGTTGCAAAATTGGCTCAAACATTACATCACCATTTTTTGGCATTTCTCAGAAACCATTTGAGGTACAGATTGCGTTTTTATATCATCTGGATAGAGAATTGGAAATTTTTTTGTTTGAATTGTTGGAAAAAAGTTGCTTAATTCAGTTTTTCCCATTTTTCTTCTACGTTGCTTTGGCGCAGAAAATCCTATTATGAGGAATGTCTTTTGCCGCATTAAAATGCGTTGCTCTATATGTTATATGTTCTATAAGGAGATTCACTAGAGAGGTAGCAAATAATGACAGTTTTCACCAAAAAAACAAATTTCAATGGCACACATTTAGGTGATAGATTCAGGTAAAATTTCATGTTTTACGCCACTTTTTTGCTCATTTCTCAGAAACAGATTGAGCTGGAGTGCCCATTTCTATATTCCTGCATGGAGGAGTAATTAAGGCTTTTAGGAGGTAACGTCTCGCTTGAGAAATGTCGGCAGTTTCACAAAAAAGTCGAAATTTTGAGAAAGTATTATTTTTGCCTGGTGTTTTTGAGTTGCAAAATTGGCTCAAACATTACATCACCATTTTTGGCATTTCTCAGAAACCATTTGAGGTACAGATTGCGTTTTTATATCATTGGATAGAGAATTGGAAATTTGTTTGTTTGAATTGTTGAAAAAAAGTTGCTTAATTCAGTTTTCCCGATTTTTCTTCTTCGTTGCTTTGGCGCAGAAAAAACCCACTATGAGGAATATTTTTTGCCACATTAAAATGCTTTACTCTATATGTTCTATGTTCTATAAGGAGATTCACTAGAGAGGTAGCAAATAATGGCAGTTTTCACCCAAAAAAAAACAAATTTCAATGGCACACATTTAGGTGATAGATTCAGGTAAAATTTCATGTTTTACGCCACTTTTTTGCTCATTTCTCAGAAACAGATTGAGCTGGAGTGGCCATTTCTATATCCCTGCATGGAGGAGTAATTAACGCTTTTAGGAGGTAACGTCTCGCTTGAGAAATGTCGGTAGTTTCACAAAAAAGTCGAAATTTTGAGAAAGTATTATTTTTGCCTGGTGTTTTTGAGTTGCAAAATTGGCTCAAACATGACATCGCCTTTTTTGGCGTTTCTCAGAAACCATTTGAGGTACAGATTGCGTTTTTATATCATTGGCTAGAGAATTGGAAACTCGATTCAGTTGTAACAGAGTGCGTGAAGAAATTCTGGTAGTTTTCGACAAAATAGCGAAATTTCAATATCAGACACGTTTTTTTCTCATTTCTCGGGAACTAATTGAGCTTGACGGCTCATTTTCACATCGCTGGAGAGAGAAGTAAATGGTGATTTCAAGAACTTAAGCATCGATTAGAAAACTTTGGCAGTTTTCAAATAAGAGTTGAAATTTTACGGAAAGTATTATTTTTGCCTCGTGTTTTTGAGTTGCAAAATTGGCTGAAACATAACATCGCATTTTTGCGCGTTTTCCAAGAACTATTTGAGCTTTGCATTGCAGATCGCCTTTTTACATCATCGAATTGGGAATTGAAAACCCGATTCACATAGTTTAACGGGATAATCCACAAACAATTTGAATCTTTTAAACGTGAAACATGAGAAGAGGATTTCAAAACAATACAACATTAGTACAAAACAAAAATACAAATAGAGCTTTTCATAGATTTTAATAATTTCTTTCTTTCTGTCCGTCCTTGCATCCTTTACATGATCTGGATGCGCCTTAATGTCGGTTGATCTGATTCAGGCATTCGACCAAAGGCTTCGCCATCGTTTTCCATCCACATTACTGTCCAGAATTAAAATTTAAGAATTTTAAATAGAACGAGAAGATTTTTGCCAAAAGTTGAATCATTTAGTTGGGGTGAGTTGCTTTAGTTGATTTTTTTGAGGACATTGCGTATAGAAAACGCTTCTAAAAGCCCTTTTTCCTAATTTCTCAGAAAAAAAACGAATTTTAAATATGATCAGAAACGCATGCAATTCGCTACTTGTTACACTTTTGCGACCACACCTTGTATAAGTTCAAATATCACACTAAATTAATTTAAGAAAAGAAGTTCAAGCAGCAACACTTTCAGGTTCTAATGAACAGTTTTTCATGCAATAATGAACTTTTGGGGAAAATTTATTTATTGGATTGAAAAAGTCAAATTTGAAACATTTTATTTCCATAAAAAAATAATAAATAAATAAATTATTAAGCTACTTTAAAGCTACATCAACAGGTTCAGTGATAAGAGCAAGATAAATATTGTCCCACAGCTTTGTTGCCCTTAACACTGAGGCCCAGCAATCTCTAAAGCTTAGAGCTGTAACTCAGTTTAACGTTCTCTACTATTAAACCCCCACACACTTACACCGATTGTCTCTGTTTTAACTTTTTAAGCTGCATTATTTACACGCACATTATTATTGTATTGTAACTATCGGTTAACTTTCAATTCCCAAGTTAAGGACTAAACTCAGGTTGGCGCGATGTCAGTCAGAGTCACATGATTTGCTTCCCATTAATTTTTTTTATTTTTCTGCCCTATCGGCAATGTCTTCACTTTTCCTGCCCTCATCAGGCATACTGTAAAGTGGCTTGAAGCCACCGATGAGTTGCGGTTTAAAGTTCTCAATATCAAACTCACTGGTAGTGGCCAGGGGAAGTGTGGTCACTTCAGCCTCTTCAGTAGTTGTGCGATTCTTGTCCCTCACCACTGACCATCCCTGATTGGTGGAAGCATCCAGCTTGACGCTGGCTTGGAAAGGGGCTTGGAAATCCAGCTGGGGAGGCACTGGATCCGAATCCACATCCACATCAATCTTGTGATTAAACTTGTGGTTGGAAGGCTCTTGGTAAATGGGCCCTCTGAAAGGAACTTTCACGTTCGGATTCGTATGCATGGTGGCGTGAACGGTAATTTCGGAATTCTTCGAGCCATGCCCACTGTCACCATTATCCGCACTTCCAGGGCGAATTTCCGGAATCACCGGGCTTCCATAGTTGGGCATCGAGTATTTGTCCGCGTTCAAGTTGGGCTCCGTTGGTGTATAAGCTATAGCAATTGGTTTCTCCGTGTATGTTTTCAAGGTGGCCGAGATCTGGTTGGGAGCGAAATTGGGTTTTCCCCCCGTAACGATTCGCGACTCCGAATGGTCATTTACCGAATTCCACTGGTTGTTGTAGTTGAACGACTCCTGGTTCAAATCGCTGATTTTATTGCTCGAAGTCTCCGGGTGTCTGATGGAATCGGGCCTTTCCAGTGGATAAGGAAAGTCGAATTTAGCTGGAAACGTTGGAGGCCTGGGATGGGGTTTCAGAATAGGCGCCTCATTTCTGTCCTGCTGCTGAAAGTCGAAGTCCCCATTGATTTTCGAAGGATGCAAAGGAGGCTCCGATTTGCTCCCGATTATCACTGGCTCGTTCCTTTCCACATCGATTATCGGGGCGGTGTTAACCGGGTAGACTTTGTAGATGGTTTTATCTCCACTACTCTCCCGCTCTGGTTCTTTAGCCACCACTTTCACCGTATCAGTCTGTATTTCAGGTATCTTCCTCATCACCATCTTCGCTCTCATCAGTGCTTTCTTTCTCCTTATCATTTTTAGCTTGAATCATTTGAAGAGTTTCTACTTCAGCGTCACCTGTTGCCATTCCTGCGGTTATTTATGGGGATATTCGGAGGCGTTTGATACAAATTCAATTCCGGACCGTTAATTAATTGCGATCTCCTGGGGTCTTCGTTCATGATTCGGTCTTCTGCCATAGGACTCTGGTCGTCCAGACTTTGAGGAGGCTGTTGGCCTAAAGGCCTATGCTCGTCAAGATCGTAGTTTACCCGAAGAGGTAACCGTCTGCGGTCCTCCGGAGGAGGACCTCTCAAAATATTCTTGGGAGGATATCGATTGTACACATTTGGATGCTGAGGAGGAGGACCCATTTTCTCAAAGAATCCAACAGGCCTGTTGGACGGCCGCTCTAATAACGGTTGCCGATTAAGTCTTTGGTCAAAATGGTAATGTGGAGGCGCCGCGTGTCGATGCTGCATATTGGGCCTGAATTGAGGCAGGATGTTGGGAAGGTTGTCTATTCGTTTATAGGCTACTTCAGTGGGGGGTCTCGGAGGACGCACATACTCAGGCTTCCCGCTGTAGAAATGTCCTGGCCTGGGGTCCCATGGAGGCCGCATAGGCCTATCTGCATATCGCGGTGGCAAAGCCCCTAAATCATGCTCCTTTGGCGGCGTTAAATCGCTGGGCAACTGATGGTACATCGGCTTGGAGTTGAGCTTCAGCACTTCCCTGTTGGGTTGCTGATGGACTAGATTGGCTCTGAACCGGCTTTTTTTCCTCTGGGAAAACGACCTTGGTTCTCTCACTCTGTTCTTGGGTGCTCGGGAAGTTCACATGACCGTCGTTTTCCAAAGTTGCGTCCATCACCTGGCCAGGCACTTGCTTTATTCCGTTCACCGGCATCCCTATTGCTAGAGAGGCCTCGGAGTTTTGCATGGGCTGAATGGTTATGGCACTTCCAGTCACCTCCGACGCCTGTGGTGGCCGTAGGCTTATCTGCAGGTGCTGATTGGGATTGCCAAAGCCACCATCCGGCCCATATAAGGGCGTGAAAGGTTTGCTATCAAATAGGTTCTCTTTCAATGCGGTTCCTACATACTGGCCTCCATCGCCTACGCTCTGATGGTGCCCGACTACAAGCGACATGGTATCCTGGCCAGGCGCTATGTGGAAGTTAGTGGAGCTGGGAGGCAGATTAGGGGGCCTTTGGTACTCTTGGGGCAGCTGAACTATCAGCTGGGGTTGCTCTTTGGCGGCCACCTTTTCGCTGTTGAGTTTCTCTCCGCAGGTTTTGAGTGGCCACTATGATTGGATCTTTGTTAAATGGCGGGGGGCTGATGTGGTTCTCGCCCAGAGGCAAGGAAGTGACTCGGGGGGTTGTTGGTCTGTAGGTTGTAGGGGAAATGCTGGGAGGTCGTGTAGTTGTGGTGGTGGTGGTGGTGGTGGTAGTGGTGCTGGTAGCTGTAGTCTTCTGCACCACAAAATCGCTGTAGGTGCTGGATTTTACAGTGAAAGGCTTGTTTTTGTTCAAATCCAGTTTGGGGGTGATGGGCTTCTTCTCAAGCTTTCCCTTGTCTTCATGCACAGTTTTGTTGACTAACATCAGCTTGGTGACAGGCTTTAGAGGCTCCACGCTTAAGCTCAGGTCGTCGATGTTCGTGTGCACTTTATTCTCCACTGGAATGCTGTCCTGAATGTTCTCATCGTTGTAATCCTCCTCATACTCGTAGCTGTTCTCCAGGCCCATATTGGAGCCAGGTTAACACATTAGGGATGGGACCTGCATGGATATTCGGGTAATATCCCTGAGTGGTTGCGAGGGAAACTGGCTTGGAACTGGTGGTTGTAGTAGCAGGCGGAAGCTGTCGCCTGAGTGGTACTGACGGTTTCATCATAGTCTCCAAACAGTTGCTCAAATAAGCTCATGACCCGGTTCGTGGGCGCCTGAGTGCTAGTCGTCAGAAACACATCCCTAACGTTCTGAGTAGTTGAGGACTTTTTGGGCTTTTCGCTTGTGGTGGTGACCAAAACGTCCTCATTATACTCGTACTCGTCACTGAAACTCGGATGGGACATGGACGAATTCAGAATAGTCACCAGTGGGGTGGTGAGCTCTGGATATCTCCTTACTGTGGTGGGTTTGGTGGTTGTGGTGGTGCTTACAGGAGTGGTCGCCATGGTTCTCTGCGTGGTTCTATACGAGTAACTAGAGACAGTGGAATGGTAGAAGGCAGGCTTTTTGGTCGTGGTGGTTTTCTGCACCCCGAAAGAATCTTTGTGGTTGTGAAACTTGTTAACACTGCCTTGGATCTTTGTGCTGGCATACTGAACTGGAGATCAGCGGGTAGACGTACTTGTTGGGGTTGTACTTGACGGGCAAGTTCAGAAAGTCGTGGAAATTCGGAGTCAGTTGATTAACATCCGCCTGCTTATGGCTGCCGTATGAAATACTTCCGTCCTTCCGGTCGATGTTTTTCTTGTCGTAGATATCGGAAGGTTGATCGTCCAGGTACTCATAAGAGTCTCCTTCCGCCGCTTTAGGGACGGGGATTTATGGTCCAGGTCGATCTTGCCTGTCAGAGGATCCTTCTCCGCGTAGAAGGGCTTGCCTTTGTTGAAGATATCTCCGGTAGGTTGTAGCCAGGCAGAACCAAGGGCGAGGGGTTGGGAATTTCTTCTGAGTCCGTTTTGTTGGTCTGGCATTTTCAAGGTGGTTTCAAAATGGATTTTTTCTCGCAAATAAATGCTTACTGGTTGTGTTTCCGCAGTTTCGTATAGTCGGATAGTCGTAGTATCATCGAACGTCGGAGGTGGTTCGGTCCGGTTCACATTGTCTCGATGTCCGCCCCTCAGGACAGCCGCTTCTGAGTAACGAACTCGTTGGAACGATCACACCCTGTTGATACCAAAATCTTCAGGATGACCAAGACTGTGTGTTTGAGTCCATGGCTGGATCTAAAAACAATGTTGTTTAGGTTTGTGTCTGTTTTTGTGCTTGTGTGTCAATTTAATTTAGTGGTTTTTTAAATCAAATTCAGTAATGGATAAACAACACATTATGAAAATCAAATCCATAGAAGGAGAAAAATAACGAGAAAGTCTTTGCAGCCCAAAAGATGGGGGGACACATTGAAAAAGTCCAATCTCCATCTAATCCAATTAAACTTAGTAACCACTTAGTTATAGACGGACCACAATGGTTGTCTGACCATCTAACTGTACGGCACGAATCCATCACATAAATAGACATCGGGCCAGTGTCCGCCATCCATAAAACAGATCTAGCGGTACCCGAAGAACCGCTGGCAGTTCCAAAACAAAATAAAGATAGGAAAAAACGAGTTAACTGCGCCTATTTGCATAGGCTCGCATACCGTTACTCTATGCAATAAGGAACTGGCCATTCGGTACTAATTGTTACAATTATGGTTTCACTAGGTCAGCAGCAGGCGATTTTAGTCGTTTATTTGGAAAC